>JAVJAQ010004228.1:0-31277 GCA_032362365.1 Zygogramma bicolorata
GCTAGTAGTGCGAAGAAACATGAAGGACTCTCGGTTCTAGCGATCCTAGGATTTTGGTTAGGACGGAAAGTTCAGTTCTCGATGTTTTGAAGCAGTGAACAAAAAGCAAAATTATAATCTATCTTCACCGCATTATTATAAAGTTACTATTGTATAGTATGAAGTTTGTCTATTAGTTTTTATTCGTTGCTATCTACCATGTGGGACCATTTATCATCTAGTGATGAGGATATGGGAAAGTTGCTAGAACTTGAGCATGAGCTGTTCTACATAATTTATTATTAGGAGTTGTTCTTCATATAGGTGAATAGGCAATAAGTCCTGAACATAACATTGTTTTGAATGAAGATTGTCAAACAGATAGGGATGACTGAGATGGTATTGCAATTCTTGAGGAACTACTTCAATAAACACTTCAAGAACAAATTTTTTATTTATTTTTTTTCAAAAACACCAACTGACATATTTGTTTTATTTGACTATTTACCTACATTCTATAGGCTCATTAAAAGTGTTCATACCTTAAAGAGACCTCTAACAATTCTTAAAGAAAAGGAGAATGTTTTTTACAATTCTATGGGTACATATCTGAATTTCATTTTTTCAATTCGACAAAAAGGAATATAAAAATGCTGAATATTCATTTATTTAACAACATTCAAGCACAAAATGATAACAGTAGAAAAGGATTAATATTTTTATTATCTTAGAATACTTTCCATAATTTCGGCATATTCAAACACTCCTGCCCCTGGCTGTGAGTTTGGAGTTGTCAATGAACTTCTTATAATTCCTTTGAAGTACTTTCCATCTGTTTTCGCAGTTTGCACCAGTTATTCCAGTTTTGGTAATGCGTTTCACTTCTTTGTCAATTTCTTCGAACATTTCCTTGAAGTTTTTCTTTCTCATTGAACCCACCTGCTCCCGGTATTTTTTATACAGTTCTAGGAATATTGAAGTATTTTGGTGTGTCCATTCATGACTCTGCTCCTCAGAGTTTGTTGGAAAGAGTCATTGGGTCCAAAAATATGAGTATAATTAATAAATGCAAAACATAACTGTTTAATATTACCTCTTTCAGTATCACTAATTTTCTTAGTAGCCAAAATACACGAACTTTAGATCAGGTAAGAAGTTAGAAGACTTGTCCCTTGCACGAGACAATATGACAGATAACCCTGTTGACAGTTCAAAATCGGTGAATTCGTTCGCGGTAAAATAAAATCCTGAACAAGTTCATAATCGGGCATGCACTCAACGACAATCCTGCATCAGTTCTGGCCTGGTTCATAATCAATTCCGAATGTGATCTGCGAACAAAGCTATAGATATCCTTTTTCTAAACACGACAATAGTGATAGTGAAGTGTCAGTGGCTCGTCAATGAAGATGTGGATTGATATTGAATTTTTATGAGTCTGTTAAATTTTTCTAGTGCCGAGTTTGAACGTTACATTTCGTTAACTTCTGCTCGAAGTGGGTGAATAACATGTTATTTCAAACAAAATATTATCTGCTTACGTCAAAAAAACTTCCTCTATAATTCGCTGTAGGGAAAACATTTCCAATAAAATACCTGAGTTGCCTTGGAAATGCAAAACAAAATACGCATTTTATTGGTCGAGAATTGTTGGAGTGAAATTTTCAATTCTTTTCACGGTCTGTTTTCAGTAGTAATAACCCAAGGACATTGATAATTGTTCGAAAATTTTATAACAGATTTCGAAAGCTTGTTGCTAGGAAACAGACTGACGCCGAAGGCAATTTACTTGAGTAAAAGTTTTTCAATGTGAGTGAGTTGTCATCGAACATCTTCATCCGTATAGATTATAATAGGGTATAATTAAATTTTTCAAGAAATGTTCGTTAACATTCTGAATCATTTCAAACAGTTTTCTTAATTCTTTTGAATATTAGGTGTAAACCTCTCAAAAATACGTAATCATACTATCATACAATCGAGCAAAATATGAAGAAAACAAACCAATTTGAGGAATGCCCCCAAATAATTGAAGTGTGAAAAATTGAATGTGGCAATTGAATATTTGCAATTGGAAAGATTGCCACACTTACCCAGTAGTTGTGTCGTGAACAAAACGTACATTTTGGAATTCGATTATACTATTTCATTTATTCGAATTTTCACATCAACTAGTTAACACTAAAACTGGTGCAAATGGTGTAAACCTCCAAGAGGCAACGCCATCTGCTGGGAGACGACCAAAGTCTCAAACTCTCACTGTCCAAGACAGAGGAGACCTCTTACAGCAAGCCATCGTACGACGAAGTCGCAACAAATAGCCCGCCGCGATCGAGAATCGACTTCGGTTAACTTGCAGAAAGCTGCATCCCTTCACAGAAATCAGAATTCCTATGTTCGAAATGATTGCATTCACAAATCCAATGCCAGACAGCTGTTTCGACCTACCAGGTCTCATCAGTGACACTTGGTTGGACTGTGAACACAAACATTTCGAAACTATCTACTCCTTACGAAGTAAGCCTCTGAAACTGGTGCAAATGGTGTAAACCTCCAAGAGGCAGTTTCAGAGGCTTACTTCGTAAGGAGTAGATAGTTTCGAAATGTTTGTGTTCACAGTCCAACCAAGTGTCACTGATGAGACCTGGTAGGTCGAAAAAGCTGTCTGGCATTGGATTTGTGAATGCAATCATTTCGAACATAGAAATTCTGATTTCTGTGAAGGGATGCAGCTTTCTGCAAGTTAACCGAAGTCGATTCTCGATCGCGGCGGGCTATTTGTTGCGACTTCGTCGTACGATGGCTCGCTGTAAGAGGTCTCCTCTGTCTTGGACAGTGAGAGTTTGAGACTTTGGTCGTCTCCCAGCAGATGGCGTTGCCTCTTGGAGGTTTACACCATTTGCACCAGTTTCAGAGGCCTACTTCGTAAGGAGTAGATAGTTTCGAAATGTTTGTGTTCACAGTCCAACCAAGTGTCACTGATGAGACCTGGTAGGTCGAAAAAGCTGTCTGGCATTGGATTTGTGAATGCAATCATTTCGAACATAGGAATTCTGATCAGTTAACACTACTCCTGAATTCTGTTCTATTCCGATGAAGCAGTATTCATGCCATCGACCCGATGAGTACAGTCCTCCCAGCAATTGATTGAGAGCCCGAATACCTGTAGAAACTTTCTGCCTGAATGGGTCTTTTCTCAACGGGACAGCCAAGCACTATCATTCTGAAGAATCCTTTAATTCACGGAATGTTTTATGAAAGATATAGAGGTTTGTTCTTCGTATAAACCAAAAAAAAATGCATAAAATTTGTACTAATCCAGGATGAGTGACTTCATCTCTGTGCACTGTGAATTGATTCGTTTAGTTTTCGTTTTTGAAACAGACTATACTTCAAATGCCCAATGAATTGAAACCTTTTTTCTCAACATTTTTTGCCCTCTTTACTGTAGACGCTTTATTCCGATGACAAATACACACAGGGAATGGAGAGTCAGTATTTCATTTCACTAATTGACGCAAATAGATTGTTTATGTGTATGTGCGTGTCTTGTGTTCGTCTCGACATATATTTTGTTTTTGTCAATAACTAATAAGTGTTCAGGATTCTGTCAGTGAACGTTTATGCAATGAAAGGTTAGAAAAATATACAATTTTGGCTTGTTATTAAGGCCTAAAAATAGTAATTTACGTAACAAGTCCGGAAAATACTGTTTTTTTGGACGAGTGGACAAAATTCTAGGACGAGCGTAGCGAGTCCTGGAAGTCTGCGAGTCCAAAAAAACTATTTTCGGTCGTGTTGCGTACACTATTTTTTCGGCAACCGACCCACTTCCCGGACGCTTTTTCTTTGAGAAGGTAGCATTTTCCCGGCCTAGTCCGGGAAGTACGTATTTTCCGGACTAGGCCGGAAAAATGCTACTTTCTCAAAGAAAAAGCGTCCGGGAAGTACCCACTTCCCGGACGGTTGCCGAAAAAAATTATTCTCTAATGAAAACGAAAATTCTGTTATGTTCGTTCAACATCGCGAAACTCAACAGAGGCGAATAGGAATTTGTGTTGGTAACGGTCATGCTTCACCAAACCAGTTCATCTGAATTTCCGAACAAAAATTGGAATTCAGGTAATTTGGTTTTTTCTGTAAGGCCTCGTCGAACACAATATTTTTCAATAATTTACGAAAATGGCAGCACAACCCCAGGTCAAAACGACCCGTTTGCCTTAAAATTGAGAAAAAACTATGTCATGCTATAGTGTAGCCGCTGAAAAGAAAGAATGATCACGTGAACGGCACGCACTCTTTGAATGTTCCTCTCCCCAATGTTACGAGTCCGATTTACACCACTCAACTCTTAGGATGCTTTTTTATAAGTGTTCATTATTACACCTTTTTCCTCTACAGTTAAATGTCTTCTTTTGATCTTTTTCTTGGAGGTGAAAGAGTGTTTCCATCCATATTATTTAATTAACGTAACACACGTAAATATAAAGTACAAATGAGTACAGTACAGTGTAAACAGTTCTTCATTTATTTCAGTTTAGAAGGCGTGGCTATGCAGGCATTTACTGTTCACGCGTCCTTGAATTCTATCTTCTGAACAGCCCGACTATAGTTCATTATTGTGGTTTCATTGCTTAGTAACCGATTATATAATAGTGTACTCTATGTTCGTGCGGGGGGGTAAAAAGTTCACTTTATAGCCCAAAAAGTTCTGCACATTGACGTTTCAATTTTAACTGTATTTTTTTAGCAACCATAGTATATTGTTGGAATTTTATAAAATAATAGTTCTTCTGCAGATAATTATATTTTGATGCATTGAAAAACTAGTATATATTACAATCCCTCAGGCCAGAAGCCTTCTCTTTTGTTAGATAGTTGCCTGAGGGCATAAAAATCTACTTCATACCCTTGGTACATAAATGACGAGATAAATGACTATTTTACATCAAGCAACGGCGGCCTCCTACGACTATCAACTTCGAGCTAGAGGTCCCATATTTTTATGACAGATTCCCGGCATAGACAAGGATAAGGAATGAAAGTATGTTCAAATAAAATTGATCACCCATTCAAATCATAGCCACGATGAACTTTGTTCGATCTCAAATACGTGACCCAGTAGCCATCGCCATCAAATGTTGAACTGATTCACACTTTGGGAGAGATTTTTTCCACGAGACGTTTTAAAAAAATGAATTTCACCTCAACAAGCAATAAATATATATTTTTTTTAGTTTCTCTGTAAATTCATATTTGTTTGTATATACATGTAGCTGTATATCTTTGTGTATGTGTGCATTTTTTATTCAGAATTTTATTTTTACCAATTCTTACATACTGCTATTGTGACAACCTTAAATGTATTCATACATAGCTTGGGCTGAAAAATTATCATTATTATTATCAATTCTGAATCACACAGCTGTGGATTTGGCAATTGTTGGATTCCACATTTGTTTCAATATGCTATTCTATACAATAATTTACACATGATCCTTATTCTTATACTCATAACAAGTTATCGAATAATAGAATATGTCAATTTCTCTAAAATACATCCCTTTTATTATACTTCTTTATGATAAAAAAAAAGAGTTTTCAGAAATGAAATTACTTCTGCGGGTAATTCACTATTGGGTTGGACCTTTCATCCCATCAAAATTTATATTACGTAATATTCCAGCACAAGAATACCTGACTCGATGATATTCAAAATAATAGGTGCTAGGAAATTACCCCCTCTTCCTTCCGACCCCAGAGAAAGTCATTGGCTTTCTAACAGCGCATTAGCGTGATACTGAATACTGAATGCAATATGATTCAGATACGTGAGCTATTTTATGGGCAGAATATTTCAAGCAGAACAAATAACTTCGTTTGAGGACTGGTTTTTCAATGCAAGATATCTATCAGATGAAAATAACCAACAGTTTTCATCTTTATCAGTGCCAAACATTACTCACGCGCACCCTCTCTCTTCTTTCATCTGTCTGACAGATCTTACCTCAAAGATTAAATCAAACTCAGACTCACCTACAGCTAACCTCCAATTTGCTGAGAAAATAAGAGAATCTAATCCTTCCAAATTTATGGAAATCAATTTGTTTTAGTGTCCCTATGTATGAATAGATAGTGAGTCGGTGTTGGACACTTTCCCTGTGCTATCTATCATTCTACCCTAAGTTTGCCACCTTTGTTATCTAAGCACGCCACTTATGGACAAAGGTCCAACCTAACCGAGGCAGAAGCTAGCCACCTGAACCTAACGAATGGGGAAGAGCCGTTCCATCTAACCTGACCTATGAGAGAAGAAAGCCACTTATGGATCAAGGTCTAGTCTAAGCGTGCCACCTATCCTGAGCAAGCTACCAAGAATCTTACCAGCCCCTTTATTATGAACCAGAGAGAGATTCAGTTTACTCACACTTATATTGTTTCATTTTAACGATTTAGAGAGCGTTTATCGTTTTCCACACTTTCGTTTTTAATATCCTTCTGACGAAACGTTGACGAACGTTCCAAATGCTTTCAATGTTCAAGAGGCGCTATTAACGTTTCCTAGATTATTTTGACCCAACACACGTGGTAGACAGGTGTTCGGACCCCAACCTACAGGCTAGACTCGAAGGTGGTGTGCTTTTACCTCATTTGTTGGGTTGGACCCTCACTCTTATGTTGCGTACCTAGGTTAGGTGGAATGTTTCCACCGAATTAAGAATTCCAGATCAGGTGATGTCTGGGGGCCAGCAACTAACAAACCGATTAGATATGTTTATTGGTTATATGACATTTCATCGGCAAAACCATTGCAAAAATCGTGTATCTTCATCTTCCATTATTCGAATGCCTAATAAAGGATAAAAAAATACTGAGTGCGCATCAGAATTATCATGGAAATCACTAATGCTTTGAAAAAAAGGGGAAATTCTGGGGGGGGGGGCAGATGGCGCCGATTCGATTTATTTGATGAGTATGTGCAATGATTGGCCAACGACATGATTGGGTTATGTGGCGGGCTTAGAAAGTGACTCCGAGATGGTGCTGTGAAAGTTTCCCATACCAACTCACTATCTATTCATATAAAAATATCTGCGCAGATAAATGTTAGATATTCTGGGGTGCCTGTTCATGTTTTATCCTAGGAGTCGTTTTTTCTTCCAGAAATTAACTTATTCTTCTACTTTGTACAATGGCAACTGTTCGGAATATATTTTCATGGGTCATGCGCAAATTTTTTATACCCGGAAACTTTGATGTATACACAATCAAAAAATAACTTTCCCGAGAATACAGGAGGTATATTTCTGGAAAGCTGAATTTGGGAGTTGACATACGAAAAAATCACTTCCCTGGCCATACAAGAGATATATTTCTGGAAAGCTCAGTTTTGGAGTTGACAACAATTGAATGTTTCTCTAGAAATCGGAGCAGTACCTACAGAATGAATAGAACCATTTTCTCATGCCACTATCTTTTAGCAAAATGCACGCCACTGATGAATAATCACCCCTCAATGTCTGCTGCTGGGAATCGGACCGCATTCCAACATTGGAAATTATGGCCGACAGGAGTGATTCTCATATTATGAAATGAAATGAGAACAAATGCGTTCTATCAACGACATTGAAAGGTGGTAATACCATTAATTTGTTGATATACTGAAAGTACTCGCCAATCTGGGTACATCAACTTTGGTATTTGAAATTACTGAGATGATACGGCCATCGATAACGACTCCAGCATAAATTATGTTTTAATCCAAGAAATCGTTTGCCTTATATAGGAGTTGAATATTATTAGTCCCCTATACTTATTAGCTAAATTGCTTCTGTCTTCAGTTTATTGAAGAAAAATATCGGTTAATCAATTAGATAGTTTACTTTCTTCATAGCATACCAGCCCTATAACCATTTGCTACTTAGATTATTGTTTTTCCGGTGAATTTTGATGAGTTAACCTAGCAAGCCTGTGATTTTCAAAATTTATATTAGATCGATATTATTCTGTAAAAACGTCATTAGAATATCAAACATAAAATAGGGAAGTGAAAATCCGAGTAACTCTTTTTTTCCTCATCAATGTGATAGAATATAACATCTAAAAAAAGTGCCGCTTCTAATTACTCGGAATATAAAAGGTTCTCCACATGTGATAAAGCAAATTGCTTAGAGGAATATCAATCTTTATTATTATTAATTGAAGTTAAGTAGAAGTTAATAATTTCATTGTACCATTTTTACTCAGAACATATCGATAATGATGCGTTTCCGAAAATCTTGAACTGAACTTACGTGATGAAAATCTAAAATAATCGAGGGGTTGACCACTGAGGAAAAATGGGTACACTGGAATTCCCGTAAACCGGAATTCCCTCGGAATTCCCCGGAATTCCCCAGAATTCCGCGGAATTCCTACAAGAAAAATTATGTCAATTTGAAGAAATTTCGATAAAATTTAAAAGCTAAGTGACGGAAATAATGGAAATTCCGGAGAATTCCGGGGGAATTTCGAGGAAACCCGACGAAATATAAAAAATATATTTCGGAACTTTCTCACAAAAGTTTTTTTTGAGATTTCTGAGTGGAACATAAACTTTACACTTTTAAGTAGACCATGTCATGATTATGACCCAATCTGAATAATACAACAATTACATATCAAAACTTTTCACATTTCCATTGAGGCTGGTATTTATTATATCGGAAACAAAATAAATTATCTATACAATGCAAGTCACAATCGTAAAATAAAGGGAACGGATCGTCTGATTCCACTCAGGTTTGTTTTATTAGCATCATTTTTCCTGAGATTTTTCATTATAGAATCAAATTCTGAATCCGTTAGAATGAATTAGTATCGAAAAAATACAATTTGTTATTGGAAAAAATACGGTATTTTATGGTCTATTGAGTAAGTTCTATTATTTTCAACCGCTAAATGATTACGGGATACTCAATCTGTGGAGAAAATCCTTTTTATACGTTTTTTTCATCGCTTATATAGCGAAAATAAACTGTTTCCCAAAAACGTATATTCCATAATATCAAACATTATGGATAATCCTTCAACATTACCTACTAGGAAAATGAAAAAATATTTTTCACCGATGTGTTCACCCTGTATAAACTCAAATGAGAACAGTTGACACTGAACCACAATATATACGATCATCTTTTTATTACAAACCGATAAATTATATAAAACCGTCCAAATAACATGATGGAGCTGCAAAGAAACTCCAGAAATCATACAAAGACTGCAGTCATTGACTATATAACTCAGATCGTATAATGCGAGCTATAACCGTCTTATTTCAATTTTGGTAACCGCTGGCAACAATGTAGAAAAACTGTGTTTTGTTTGCCAATTATGATCTAGTTTCTCTTTCACAATCAAGGGCGTCCCTTCGTCTTGTAGAGTGAAATTTCAAGACAAGTCATTTTTGAAATATTGAGGAAAATAATGGCAGTCGCAAAGGTTGACCACAAAAACAAACACCCAAACTATGACACAAAGTTTTTTTGGGCTGTTTCACATGCTCAATTCATATATATAACAAAATGTATTTCAAATTGGAAATCTGCCGCAAACTATTTCAAAACAAAGGTTCCAACTCTCTTCATCCAGTGGAAGTGGATTAGTTCACACCGGTGTTTCGTTTCTGAATTATGATTTTATATAAATATTGAAATTTTACTGTTTGCTTTTTCATTATTACGCAAATAAATTGAAGTTACCTAATAATAATCCCTACAGTTTCTTTAGAAATTTTTCGGAATTCCCCCAGAATTCCCTCGGAATTCCTTGGAATTCCCCGGAATTCCTATCAATTGTACACCGGAATTCCCATGTGGTCAACCCCTCGAAAATCTGATTAGATAATCACAACTCATACAAAACTTCAACAAGAACGAAGGTGTCATGTCTGAATATGGTTGACAATGTTCCCTGTTGAATGGTATTGGTTAACTTCCATAGTCTCTATAATTGACTGCTTCGAAATCTGTCAAAACCCTTGAATCGATCGAAGAAGCTGCTGCTGAAATAATCGTCTTCACAAGGTGTTTTGCCCACGAAGTGAAATATTTCATATTAAAGTGAATAATGAAATTTGCATCCCTATTCATTCTAATTTCAGTGGTTCATGGTTAATTCATCTTTCAAAAGTTAACTATTCCACTTTGCCCAGCATTTTCCATTTTCGAATCTATGAGATCTCCCGATAAATACTGTGTTTTTCATTTCCAAAACATTAAACAAACGAATGCTCGAAAATATGAATCATGCTTCGAAAGTACCTACTCATAAAGAAAGTGATTGGCTTATTTGTGAATTCGAAATCTAAATATAAAAAGAACTGTAGAATACGTGCTGGTATTTTCTCTGAATTGCATGTTTTTATTTTCCTGGTAGAAGCTAATGTTTGTTTCTCCTACGCCTGTATTGTTTCTAATTTTATCCCAAGTCTAAATATTTAACACACAATTATAATTTTCGAATATTTCCGTTTATAAGCTGGCTGCGATGATGAAGGTGATTTATGTATCTGATAATAAAAACTATCTTTTCGAATAGTGATCTAACGGGTTAAATTGATTTACCGATATAAATCATTGCCCATCGACTGACTGATTAACGATGAAAAACCTGAGTCGAATGGATCATTAATCAATAACCCAGTGTTGTTTTACCAGGAGCCTTCTTCAAATGACAGCTTCAATGGAATTATTGTTAGAACACCTGTGGCAAGTTTGGGTACCAATCAAAAACTTCGTCTCCCTGAGACAGATGATTGGCCATCTTCAAGAGATGAACGACTGTGAATCCCAAGTCACACCTGACGAGAAATAATTCAATAGTGAAAACACAAACATAATTCACCTGAAAACGAAAGAAAAGGATGCCATAAATTGGTTCATGAATTCGGTTGTAGATATTCAAATTACATTTCTTTATAATATAGACACATAAAATAAAGTGACACTTTTCAATATTGATGCACATATTAGAAGCTATTGTATAGTGAAACACGTGCAGCCGTTTGTAAACTGATCAGTGAAAATCACACACGAAGTGTTTTTCAATTTTATCTAAAACATGAGAGTGTATATTTTCAACAACTGTGATATGGAGATGTATTCCTGGAAAGCGGGACATGCTATATAGCTATACACTACTCAAAAAAGTCGATTTTGTAGTATCTAAATTTTTATTGAGTCCTTCCAATGTATCTATACGATCGGTGTATTGAAAATTATGTGTCTCAAGTAGCAAAATAATCTCAAAGAGCATTCGAAAAATAATGTTTTTAATGTATTTAACATCTTCGTTTTTCACTCATAGTTACCACTTTCAGTCTCTGAATTTGTTATCGATTGTTATAAACGTATTCGAAGTAAATGTTGTGAATATTATATACATTTCAAATTTCCCAATAATCTTGATTTTCAAGTCAATGTTAATACTTTCAGCTTAGAATAATTTATAAAAATATTGAAGACAAATGTTCCGACTCAACTGATGACTGGCGTGGATGATTTGAGTTCTACCCTCCTCACAATATGAAATAATTCACTGAGTATACATTCGTAACGTGTAAGATGGCGCTACCTTGCGGACATAATGTGAGTTTCGTGAGTATCGACTCTGCGCAATAGGCAGGCGGTCCGCTCGTGGGGCTCGCCATCCGCCCCCCCCTTTACCCTCACTGGTATTTTCGACGAAAATTTACAACAAATATATTCAATTATATTTCAAGAAAACATTCCGCGAATCACCATTCCTGAATATATTCTTGAATATAAAGCTGATTCAGAATTTACTATAAGGTTCGAAACACCTGCAAAATGAATTCTTCAATAAAAAAACTCAACACGTTTTCAATAAAAGGAAAAAATCAATTAGATAAGATCAAAAAATTCTTCAAAACTGTTATGTACTGAATATTTCAAGACTGTTTACTAGAATTACGTTTTTGAATGAATAATATTCAAAATTGATTGAAGGAAGATTCAAGTTCATTGAAAGAACTGGCTTACAACATTCTCAAAACTTTTTAAAATCAATATTCAACATACGAGTATGCAATGAATATTCAAAATTGATAAGATAAAGTTTGAAAATGTCTTCGAAATAAGTTCAGAAAAGAAGAATTGATAAATGGTCAGTGAAGATTCAAAACTGATTCAAAGAAGGATCAAAACATATTCAAAATATGTCAAAATGAATATTCGAAATCAACTCTGGTTTCTCTTCAGTGCGAATAAATCTTTTGCCTTTTACTAAAGATTTCCGTGGAGAGGAACAATATAAATGAGTCCTTAAAAATGAGTCTTCAACAATGAAGTGGAGTTTGAAAATATTTTCAAAATATATGAAGTGATTCAAACATCTTCAAAAAATTTCAAAATGAATATTCAACATATGCATTGATTATTTGAAGTTTGAAAACTGATACGAAGGTGTATCAAAACATCTTCGATATAGATTCATATAGTAAGTAATATTTATAATAGTTTCAAAGTAAAATCAAAGTGATCGAAAACATATTCGAACCATTTTCCAATACTTTTATCAATAATTATCTATAACTCATTAGTGGATGAATATTCGAAACATACATTTTATAAATGTTTCAAAGATTCGCTTGCTACTTGGGGTAGTACCCTAAGCAATTCAGTAATCCCAGTGCTCATTACTTGAAGATTATTTTACTACAATCGAATGTTGCAAATATTTTATGAATCTACGAAATCTCAACAAGTGATAGAACGAGTATTCTCAGTTTGTGCTCCAGTTTCATTATTATTGTAAAAATATTACATAATTCAGGTCACATTTTCGAGATGTGATCTCGAGAAACAGAAATCTATATCGAGGAAATAGCTATTAACACACCAATGGATGAAACGATTAAAATGAAACCTCTAGTGAAAAAAAAACTCGTGTTGAGTACAAATACTATCAGTTTGGTTTTAAGGTAATTGATCTCTACAAAAAGTTCCGACACCAAGGGAGGAAAATAATGCTTTTTCTCCCGCGGGTAGTTTGATGCACTATTATGCGCGAAAGAAGAGGCATTTTCCTCATGAATTATGCATACGGTTTTTTCTACTATCTTCGATATCGTTCTTTGTATAATGCTCTGAAAATTTTGTGTGTGCGTTTTTTTATGAACTATAGAAAGGTTCTGGGACTATATTCGGCTATACGACGAAATATCAAGTGAGTGTTGCATCATAGTCATCTTGTTGACAGTGATTTGTAGCTATGACATTTTCGGTGTCCGTCTCTATAATTGAAATTCAATTCATTCATTTGTATCGCCAAAAGCAAATGCAGGATTTTCTTCTGTAAAGAAATCCGCACTGGCACCGGTCGGATATGATTCAATGCCCTTCGTGGTATTTGCCAGGGTAGTAGGTGTTTTCTGACAGGTGCCAGCCGAAATCTACTGCGTTGGTTTTGGTGAAACTCGAACCAACTGCTATAAAGTGGACTGTCTCAGAGGGCGTATGCCTCAATCAACTAGGCTATTCGGACTGTACTAGTTTCGATAATAATTATGTATATATATTGTAACCTTATCTTGTTCATATAATGAGGTATACCAAATTATATGCCCAACACAAGGTACAGATTGCGAACGGCTAGCTTTTGTCAGGGAGGCAAGGGCGTGATTTGCTATTTGAGAACTCCCAGAAATCCAATAGATGGCACTGAGAATAAGTCTGAAGTAAAATGTTGTTAATTGGACGCCATCTACAGAAAAAAAATTACACAAACTTATTCTCAAGCCAATCTCTGTAGAAAGACTTTACCACGCTGGAAAAGAGATTCTTGAACATGCAAATAAACACGCAGGTGTCAAATAGAAATATTTAATTAAAATTTCAGTAGTAAATATCGTATGGTAGATTCAGTGGTCAAGAGTTAAATATGGAATCAAATAACATAGAATGGTCAGAGGAAGTTCAGCGTAATGGTATAAACAATAATGACACAAACAATCAAGATTAATGCATTCAAACCTGTTACATTTATATTCATTGCTGAAGATTGACGTTTTTCCACTTTGTTACTCCAGTATGATATTCACTCCGTTCCAAAAACTGTTCCTACAGTTTTACGATAGTATGATAGCTCCAGAACTCAGCTATCCCTTAGTATCCTCCATGAAGATCTCCACAGACAGAAAGGTCTCTACTATCACCATTAATCTCCTTAATATTCTCCACAAGGTCTCGCAACAATTCTTTATGAGGTCTTAATACTCAACAATAGTTGTTGAAATGAATGCTTTGCTGTGAAATTGATTGCTTTGTTGTGGAAATTGAATGCTTGAATGTAGAATCCTGGCAGAACTGTTATTGAAAAAAGGGAAGAATTATGATAAAACGTGTTGGGACAAAAATAATTTTATTTCTCAAATTTCTCGTGAAGCGAGTTGAAATCCACCCAAATTATTATCCTGAGTTAAAATCCCAATAATGATGATCAAATATTTACCTCAAATGAATGGACTCTATATTCTTTTGTGTAGGTAAATCAAAATTATTTTACAGTTAACCCACATGAGTTCTTCTTAGCGTTACCAGGGCAGAAATGGGGCCTTGAAGACTTCCGTCCTCTCCAAATTGAAATTCAGATTTAAAAAAATAATTTCATTTTACGGTTACCAACTCGAACACGCTTCATTCGATTCAATTCCACAAAACAGTTCCGAAAACAATATGACATAAAAGCATAATCACATAACATATATATATATATATATATATATATATATAAATATATATATACATATATATATATATATATATATATATATATATATATATATATATGTATATATATATATATATATATATATATATATATATATATATATATATATATATATATATATATATATAATCGATGAACTTTTTTCTCGGGTTTCATTCCGTGTTCTGTTTTTAACATACATAGAAAGTCAGAAACGAACCTCTCGTAATATTAGTCTGGAAAATCGTTTGATTCTCACGACTTTTCTTTCCCGAACACTGCATTCGAGAGTTTTTGTATTCCTCGAAATCATCGAGATTATTCTGAATGACTGATATTGGGGATATTAATGTTCAAAATCCTAATTGCTTGTGGCACAGTCAAATTCAGATCAAAATTGTTAGAATCAGTGAGAAACGTTCAACTCAATTCTTCGAATCGATGTTCTTTTTCAATCTACAAACCTACCTCAAACTCTGACCACATTTGATTGATTCATAAATGTAGACCACCTACTCGCATACACAAAAGAACAATGATTCTTGTTAGTAACGGTTTCATTTTGAATGTGGGCATCAACATTGTGAGGTGCCACTATTGAGATCAGAAAAATATTCAAATTCGTCTCGAATGTGAACAATGCCGACAGGTGTGGATGGCATTGATACATAATTAGCCTTCTATCGTTGCAGCATGATGGCTAGAGTCTGAACTATTTGAACGATTACATAATATTTTATAATGACATATCAAGAATTGATGAAAGTAACGTCAATATCCATTCTGAATGTTCTGGTACAGGGGGTACTTCACCAAGTATTAATTTATCATATGCTTGTCACATATCTGAAAGACTTTGAAAGATAGAAAAGAATCATAGAATGAAATTATACAAATAAGTTGGGCGAAAAAAGGGGATAGATAAATAGATTGTCCTGCTTCTCTGTCACAGAGAACAAGACAAAATACACGACTATTCATGTATAAGGAGTCTTTTTCATGCAATGTATGGCCATATTTGGCACTTTTCTGCCAACGATAATATCAATATATCGGAACAAATTGATGACATTTCGTAACCTCTTCTACCAAGGAACTCTGAACGGCTTTTAGTGTTATGTATAATGGGTTATTCTGCCCTAATTCAATTGAAACTAGGTCAGAAAAATAATTATAAAATATTTATTAAAATCTTTAATTCATTTCAATTGAAAATATAAGTAGTACAAGGTTCTGTGAAGTAAACCAGGGGTCTATACACTTGATATTTTTTTTCAGTCATAAATATTATAGATTGTTCACCAGGTGTTGATATATGGATAACTGTCGATCTAGCATGTATTCGCACTTCAAAACCATTTCATTCCGTTTAGTTTCCCATTCGCATCACGCACAAAACGCATGAAACTATCAGATCACTTAGTATGTGTTCCACTCACGCGATTCCTCGTAATTGATATGTTTCATAGCTTTATAGAACACATGATAACATAAATGGATTGATGTCTACAATTTCTTTAGAATTGATCAAAAATAATTCACAAAATAGATATTTTATACAATTAATATATAGTTGCCTGTAAGATTTTCACACATAAGGGTTTACTAAACCGCGCCACGTGTATTAGACTCGATAAGTGACTGAACACTTGTTACGAGGAAACGAAGGAGAACATAGGTATATATACGAGGAGCCGAGTGGATATGATATGACTAAGTCATGAACAATCTTTAAATTTGAGGAACGTATGGGACAGTATAATAATATACTAGTGAGATATTAACTAAGGTCACACATTAGCAACTATACATCCAGCAAAGAACCGATCGTATGCCTCGAATTTTCTAAGATAAATCTCTTCAGTTGTTTTTTGAACTGTACCTCATTATTGATGAGTTTCAGCTCTTTTGGGATTTCTTTATACAATTTTGGGCCCATGTAGAGATACGTTCTTTGTTTAATATGGATTCTCATCAAGTAACGGCCACTTCCATTCAGTTTCAGATATTTTATGGTTAGGCATAACGGAAATACATACATTTCAATACTTTTCATCAATGACCTACCATTGAATCTCAAATTCTTGAACTGTCTACTATTTGCTGATGATTTGGAATTTTCGGAATGAGTAGAAACAGTTAGAAACTGTATAAGACCACAGAAAGACATTAATAGTATTTTGGAGGTAAGCCAAAAGAATAAAATATGTTTCATTTTGAAGGAATTCTCTGTACTGTCTATAAAATTCAGAATAAACTTCTGAGGTATCTATATTTCAAGTAGCATCATGTATGGCATGATTGTAATACCATCAAAACATCTTAGTTGAGGTCTGAATTTCAAATACTATTCTTAGAGTAAAGAAGAAACTTAACCTCCATGATGTTTCCGCAGGAAATGATAAATAACAGTGGATTCCTCTGGAATTTCCAATATGATTCCCTGTAATGTTCATCCACGTCGAACTAGGTCATTCCTCATGATCAATGTTCCAGCACCAGGTACAACACCGCTGGTATCCTTTCTGAATCTAGCCAATTTCATTATTCTCATATATTTAGACTGGATCTACCTTAATATTCTATGAAATATACTCATTCAAGGTGCTAGTAAATTTCCTGCAATTCTGGATTACAATTTATTAGTCATACCTTAGGTTATACCTACATTAAATATACTCTTTAGAGATTTACAGTACTTGTCTCATCAAAACGTTGTGTAAAAAAATTTCAATTCAATGGCACATATTATAGTTCAATTTCCTAATCTTGTTGATGAATAACAAATTCGGTAAATTAATAATGATCTAAAAATTGACAGAGAAGTTAGTGATTTATTAGAATCTGGTGGTAGTACTGATTCAAATGCTGTTTTGTAAGTGTTGACAATTTTTGAGGTGCTATTGGCAAAATGCGTATGTATTTTTCTTTTTTTTTTTTGTTTATAACAATGGTAAATGAAGTAATTTAAGTTGGCAATAGTTTCGTATTTTTCACTTCATACGTTGGGAGGATTCGGCAGGTTTTCAACCAAAGTATGGCAGGATCTGTAGTTGAGAGATGGTCACCCTGCATGCCTACCTAATCATTTATTCTGTTATTTGTATACTTTGTTCAACCATCCTTTGCCGTTACGTCATAATCGGTGACGTATTCTGCTGTTTTACGTTTGTCTTATATAAGTTGAATGTCATTTTACACTCAACCTCAAAATAATTATTGGTATACACCTACCTGCAGAATACATCGCATACACTCGTGTTCTTATTGCATGTTGATGTATGATATAAATTGATGATCCTCGAGCAGAACCATGTCCGGCATGAACTTTGATTTTGTAGTCTTTATCTGTTTCCATTTCACTGGTAGCTACTTTTTGATTAGTTCTAATAGATATTTCTGGAGCATCAGCAACACGCTATAGAATTTGATAAAATCAAATCAATAAAAACTTACATTTTGCATAACATAGGTAGATACATTCGTTGTAGACTGTATTTGAAGGTAAAAGGGTAAAGTTTCAGAATGCTGGATTGCCTCGGATTTCGATAAAATTGTTAGGAGAGCTTCAGAATATCTAAAAATGAATGAAAAGTACAAAAATTCGGCGCGGAAACCACAGCAAGTTCCTTTTCAAAAGGAAAAACTGGTGAAATTTTAGGTTATGTATCGAAAAAATCACTCTTGATTTCTCACTTTACTTACCATTTTCTGTAAGAAAACATATCTAACTATATTTTTCTGCAAGAAATATCACCTGAATGTTCATTTATAACGTTCATTCTTTGCAGATTTCCAAATAAAATTTCATTAGAAATGACAACAAGCTGTATTAATTTCGGCTTCGATTGAATTGGAGCGACGTTGTCAGATTGTGAATTATAGTCGACAATTTCATATTTGAATGATTCGTACATCGTACAGTTTATTTATTGATCTTATGGTTAGTATAGATTTCATGAATTCATTTTTTAATATTTTAAACGTTTTTCCGAGAAAGTTTTTGTAGCTGTGTACTCAAAAAAGGATTATACAACTGATTTTCAATCTAGAATATCGAGAATCGGGAATTCATTTATTGAAAATATTATTATACGTTCATAAAAACATTGAAAACATCCAGAAAAACTCGGATGTTCACAGTTATTCGACAAGAAATCACAATAACATACACTTGAAAAGTTTTCGAAATCTATCTTACAAGCGGTCGCCAGAATAGGCTGGAAGTTTCCATTATAACTTGCTGCCGAGGAATAAAGAGACTCTTCTATCAACAAATTTCAAAAAAGTGTGGAAACGTTATTGACCAATAATTCTATTAAGGCAATTGATCAATTTCTGGATAAGGTTAGGTTAGGTTGTTTCAGATGGGAGCATCTCGTACTACCCGCAGTCTCCGAACATACCCGATGAATGTTTCAACTTTTACAAAATTCATCCTTCTTGTCGATAGGTCCACGATGAATATGTTAGGTTGGGTCAGGTTAGTTAGGTTTGGTTGGGAGCATGTGTTGCACCCACATATTTCGTTCTACCCACAGTCTCCGAACATACCCGAATGATTCAACTTTTGCAAAATCCATCCTTCTTGTTGATAGGTCCACAATGAATGTGCTAGGTTAAGTCAGGTTAGTTAGGTTTGGTTGAGATCGATTTAATAAAAACATTTGTTTTTCGCAAAGTTAGTTAGGTTTGGTTGGGATAGATTTAATAAAAGTATTACCGTTAGTTTTGGCTACATTAGATATAAGTACTTGATTTTTCAATTTGGCAACGTTGTTTGAAATTCGAAACAGTCTAGAGCTGTCAAAATGACGGTACAAACTATAAACTATATTGCTTTGTCTGTTCCTCACCACCTTAAAATAAAATAAAAATCTTCACTTGGAGGATATATGGGCACATTTTCCTTATAAATTCAAAGAATGGTGTGTGTGAATAATGTTCTATAAGAAAATCGGGTATGTACACTGAAAAAATAACAGTTCAGAGTAGAATTTCGGAATCTGGATTGAGTGCTCATAAACATTTTCTTTTCGAAAAAATGACTTTTTCATGGTTTCCGCGCCAAATTTTCTATTTTTTTATTCATCTTGAGCCTTTTTAAACGTTCTCCAAAATTTTTGTGGAAATTGGACGCAATCCAGGATTCTGAAACTTTTCCGGTAAAAGCGGCACTCCAGCATCTGTTTTTCTCAAGTAGTCGAATAAGTTCAAAATTAAGCTCTGCTCTTTCTCATTATACCGGAAAGGCATTTTGACAATGAAAAATTAACTGAAAAAGGCGAAAATGATCAAAAATACTGAACAAATCAGCTTTGACAACTGAACTGTCAAAAATAACAAATAAAATTCACATCGACATTAGACATACGTTAATGACGTCATAATTCCGTCTCATCCATTTCATGAATGAGAGATAAAGTTGGACAACGTATGACGTAACGGCAAAGGATGGTTGAACAAAGTATATATGTATTCAGTTGATGTATTGATGTACCAACTCATAATTATGTAGTCGGTTGAAGATTTATCCAAGTAATCATAGGTCAAGTCCTATAATTGTAAGGATTTTTTGCTTCAGAGATTCGAGCAAGGAACAATCGAATTGCAAATTTATGTACACATTTTTTGGGGTGGAAAATGGAGATTTGTTCTCCAAGTACTCTAACTCGCAATCATTCGAGAACTTACTTATTTCTAAAATAGGTTAAAAAGTAAATAATTGTTCTCCGAGAGGAATAGGTGGAAATGTGCTTAGTTGGCTTCTGATTGTCAATTTTTCATCTTCCTATTATTCTCCTTCTTGAAAATCAAACACACTTTCCATAGCAATGTGTATTACAAACTTTCATTGATTCATTATTCAATTGAAAAATACACTTGATATGAATCTCTCAAGAGTTTCTATGACTTGAAACTATAACTTTCGTTACTCGGAAGTACCCTTTCAAACTTATGACTTTCATATCAACTGTGGGAATTGATTGTTCAATGCTAATGGAAACTACTTTCCATAGAATATTTTTCAGATATCCCCTTCTCAGATCTGGACCGGAAACCATTTTTCTCATCTCTACATTCACACGAAAAGAAAACTCTATCCACAAAAATATTTATTAATAAAGAATTCTCTCTGACATTCCTTGGGAAAGTAAGAGAGCCCATATCAGCAGTGAAACACAGCAGTATCACATAACTGTTCTATCTCTACTGTTCTTGATAGAATCTGTTACAGCCGTAGAAAAATTATTATTTGTAACTCACATGGAATGCTACTACCTACGGCACAAGCTGCAAACTTCATATTGTGGGAAATAACCATCATTTCTTGCCCGTTCATACTATTCTGAATGGAATTCAGCAATGTGTGTGGTATGCTACAAGATCATAACACTTTCTGAGGGAGTCAAATGAACCAACCTGCATCATGCCATAACGCTGCATTATGACTTCAGTTTTCAGCGGTACAATCAAACACGTGATTTCTACACAGGAAAAAGGAAAGTTACTGCCAAATTTTCTCATGAGATTTTCTTCAATGTGATAGATCCAGAAAAACTAATCACGGAGAACCCAGTCTCGTACAAAAATATTGGTACCGGAAGCTGTTTCATAATTTATATTGAAGAATATGTGGCTGTAACCTCCCATTTTTGGATGAAAAATTCTGTTTTTTTCCTCTATATTATATAGTTGATTATACTGCTAAAAACTGACGGCATAGATCTAGAAGTTATTGCTGCATATAGTAGCATCGTTCTTGACATGAATCATGCTGGGTCATTGACCCCCTAAAAAGTGTTATGGGCTTATAGTCTTTTAGTGTGTAGGTAGCGAAGTCCACATATTGGGTAGGTAGAATTTATATGCTTCAGAAATCGCCAGGATGTATTTTTCGCCCAAACTGGAAAAGTTGTCTATCAATTGATCACTTCTGAGATTTGGTGTCTGGCTGAAGATTGATTATAATATTTCGAGATAAAAACAATTTGATATGGAACTCACTGCAAATGAGAACTCCAAATAGATGAGAGTTCAGTCCAAACCACTTTCTACCTCTATCTTTTTTTAAGTATGTTGTCTAGGAAACTTGTGTATGATATCCGACTGATTAGTATATAGACTCTCGCTTTTGTTTTCGTTGTTGGAATTTGGAATTGGCTATTAAGTGACTGGATGAAAGAATTGAACGGAATTCTCCCTGAAGATTATAATGAAATTGAAAGTGTAACTGAAGATATTTCGGAAATATCAACAACATTTCTGTCATTTTTGTCTTGTTCAGCCCCAGCCGAAATGTTTTGTGTCAACTTTAGTAAACATGTTGAATAAAATAAATTATATTTTGTTTCAGGTGGGTTGATTCAATGATATATAACCAATGCAGTGCAAAGTAAGTATTGCTTTCAGAATTTTATAGAATTGGTTTAATTTGAACGAAATCTCAGCAAAGTTCCGATAACGCCCACCAATAATTGAAAGTGTCATTTTCCCTCACTTCAACTGGGTTGGTGTAATGAACGATAAGATAGAAAACTTTTATATTAAAATCCACACTTTTTTTGTAGTTCAATTACCTAAACACCTAACTAATATAACTTGCACTCGATGTGCGTTTCGTTGAATAGTTTAGCATCTTCGGAATCTTCTGTAATGGTTACAATGTTGGATAGAAGGTTTGTATAAGAGTCATTTTATCTTCATGTTTTGAGCTTTATCAAACCATCTTTCAAACTAATGATCAAATAGTCGGTGTAAACACTCAAAGACTGGCTATAAATCAAATCATCTTGGAATAATTTGATCAGACCAGTCCTAACTATACCTACACAGTGACTAACACGTATTAATAATAATAATAATCTTCATTCATCCTTTAAAATCATACATATGATAAAGGACAAGTCATAAAATGTATACAGACGTATAAAGTTAGACACAATACATATATACACTACACATATGCACACTTATACACATATACACATACGATAGATAAATAACTATATTACTTCAAACATATCGTTCATCCAAAAAACTAAAAAACAAAGTAAAAATTATGAATTGGCAAAATATTCACTAATGTCATAAAAGCAGGATTCCACTAAATATTTTTTCAATCTTGTTTTGAATTTGTAAAATGTTAAATGTACCTAAACCTTAACCCAATGTACATTCGATAAATAAACTTTATTATTATTATCATTTATTATTATTTATCAATATTTTTTTCATTTTTGATATCACCGGGGAGATGATTGAAAAATCGTATTCCATTGTACTGCTTTCGTAAAGTGAAGTACGATGCTTTATACTTCTGAATAAGTCACCATGCCTCGTAGCATAGTCATGAGAGTCAGAATTTTTTGTGAAGCTCTTGATGTTGAGTTCAACATATAGTTTTGTAAATGTAAGTCGATGGTACCGTCAGTAATTTGAACTTGTTAAAATGATTCCTACAGGTCATTCGGTGATCTAAACCAAAGATTAGACGAATCAGTCTTTTTTGACTGATAAAAACTCTGCGAGCATTGGCCAAAGGACAATATTATAAAAAATATGTGAATATGAGAGAGCATAGTACACATTTATTAATTGCTCTAGTGTGAATATATTTTTCAGCTGCAAAATTTCACAATAACTACTATTGAGTCTCTTACACACCTGATCAACATGTGTATCCCACTTCAAATTTGCATCCAAATATGTGCACAGAAATTTTATTGAATCAGAGAAATTTATATTTTTGTTCAGTATCACTACTTTTATTCGGGTTTGAAGGCCGTCGTTTTTTGGAATTTCTTCCTGACGTTTCGCTGGCTCGAGTGGCTAGCTTCTTCAGAGGTTCATTCATCTTGGAATTCACTCCGATGAATTCCAAGATGAATGAACCTCTGAAGAAGCTAGCCACTCGAGCCAGCGAAACGTCAGGAAGAAATTCCAAAAAACGACGGCCTTCAAACCCGAATAAAAGTAGTGATACTGAAAACCTCGGCCGCGAAAGCCTCAACTATTTTATATTTTTGTTGTTTACGCGAACAAAATAATCCTTTGAGATTTTTGTACGAGAATGAAACTGCAGACAAACTGTTTTATCAGGATTGACAATCAAGGAATTATTGCAACACCAATCAGTACAATTTTTCGACAAACCATTCATTTTCTGCACAAGTTCTTCTAAAAACAACTACTCTCTTGGATGTTACCACGAAGGGCGTTGGGTTATATCCAACAGGCTTCAGTAAGTGTTCCTTCACATAGACTTCTGGTGATGCAATTGTCGAAATTTATTTTCCATCGTGGGGATGAGCACACTTGCAGACCAGTTTCATTTTTATCAGCCTCTCGTTAGTGCAAGGTAGTTTCTACCAATAACTCGAACGTTGTTGATTTTTCCATATTGAAAAATCTCTTTCTTTCAAGTGTTCCACACCTCGAAAAATGCTGAAGCTAACAACGAGTCTGTTTGTTGGGAATGGCGAGTTTGTGAAAAAATCATCTTTTCTCAATTTTTTGGACAGGACATACGTGTAAATTGAAATAATCATATTCTCTTTTGAATGTGGACGGGACAGGATATCACAATCGACCACAAAAAAATATTATATTTTTCACAAGAATATATTGATATAGCACCATCCTTTGCTAAGAGGGTAAAAGAAGCTATTCTTAAGCTTAATCAAAAAGTTTGTCAAATATCTTCACCTACCACTGGCTCATTGTACTGAGTATTTCGAAAGTGTTGGGTATATGACTGAAAGACCACTTAAACAAACTTTCTATGAGAGTCAACATGTTCATAAACCGTTTATAAATATGAGAAGCTTGTAGAGAATTTGTTGAATTGGGTTGGTTCCACAGATCCATTTCCTATTTCTTATTAGAAGGTTCGATATATATATATATATATATATATATATATATATATATATATATATATATATATATATATATATATATATATATATATATATATATATATATATCCGCTTTTTTCCTTCTTGCTTTACAAAAACCCAATATTATATTTCACTGAATTTTTTTATATCGATCATAATGAATTATAGATATAGATAGATTATATCACTCCTGAATAGTGTTGCTATCTGTTAGTAAAATAACTTCATGATCGGATGAGTATTTCCCCTTACAAACGAATAAACCAAATTTATAACCTTTTCATAATGGCAGAACAGAAATCTGCTGAAGGTGATAACGACTATGACAATTCGAGTTAACTACTTGCAATTAGTTATGCTTATCGCTCTGGTGGTTATGGTTTAGGTGAAGTTTAAAGCCAGTCATCATTACAGGCCTTCAGGTTTATTTATTGAGCTGTCAATTTGAAGCAGCGTTTAATAGAATATTGCTTGCCTTTGGTATTGTTTGACCGACACTGTGTAAGTGCATAAATTCGTTCGCTCCACTTATCCCTTTCAGGTTGAAACGGGTTGATGTGGTTTGTTTTCATTCGATTCACATTCAGTATCAAGGATACATTTCTCGCAAATTCAACTGAATTATCAAAATTGGTGGAAAACTGGTGAAAAGATTAATTCAAATTCCCCAAATTTGTATATCAATTTTTTATTTGTACCTACCTTTGTTAAACACTCTTGAGAGCGCTCAGAAGGGAGAGCCAAGTGCGATCAAGCGTTCTGGGGCGTCTTCAACTCTAGGGAAACTCAGAAAAACTCACATGATTTGTCAGCCAAATGTATTGTTTTTTAAGTTGTAGATCGTAACCATTATCGATGAGTACTGAAAATTTTGAGAAAGACAGAGAAATGTTGATTCGGCAGAGTAAATGGAGATACAGTTTCGAAATAGAGTTCAGAGAGGAGTTCAACAGTTACATTTTTCATTTTCGATATTCTATTGAATCCCCTTTCTAGTTAACCATATTGAATTCAGTCGTCTTAGTCATTAATCGCCATAGTTTCTTCTAGTAGGATTCCGGTGGTGAGCGTATCACTATTTGAAATAAATATCTGAAGTGATTTTTCGTGCAAAACTGTGGATATTGTTCTTCTGCCAGTCGTTGAGAGTTTTTTTACGAAGGTGAAGACAAATGAAGAAAGATTGAGAGGGCCGGGAAAAACTGAAGGTAACCGATGACATGTGATGACAAATTCAAAATTTTGTCTCATTTCGTAATGTTGAAACTACAAAATGAATCTCTTCCACAGTGCAATTATGAGCCATCACTCAGCACCTCGATCTGTTTCAATCCTCATCAGTCAGGAAAAACATTTTTTAACTCGTTATTCAACGTCGGCTTATTCCCGACACCGGTGAGCACAATTCCCCCAACTGGAAATTCTGCCGAACCCTCTGGTATTCCAACCAGAGGTAGGGGTCTTTTACGAGCTCAACATCCACGGCCTCGGGACCTCCGGCTTTACGTCCCCTCCGAAGGACGGCATATCCTCAATATATCTTGTGTTCATTGTGTTCATTGATATATTGCCTGCGAGCCATGATATGCTCTTTCGCTGCAGTTGTATAGGCTTTCGACGCGGTCTTTCCCTGCATGAGGTCACCTATCCAAATACTAACCGCTGCTTAGCTTCAGATATTGAATGGCTATCAGTCAACCTGTAGAGCTGGGCCGATGAAATACATTTTATATCAGGAAATGTTCCGATTCTTTTCATCGCTTTCGGCAGTTGTGGATTAGTTGACGAGGAAAAATGAATATATCATTACATTAATTTTGTCTCCTAGGTTGAGACTGAATTCAATATACAAGTCATTTATTTCTGATTCACCCAACAATTTCCACTATTTTCTCCCATCAGGAAACAACGTTTATCTTTTTCTCGCAAAACGCCACAGCGTCTTCCTGTATAATTGATAAATAGCATCAACATTGATGCTGGTACGGTAATTACAGAAAACCAATTATGGTATTATATTTCATCACAAGAACTGCGATGAATAACAAATCCATCATTTTCCCATAAATAATTCAGGAACTCATGTCACGCCCGACAAGTTTATTACCATTGGTAGGGGATACCAGTGATTAAAATTGAAAAGACATGTAATTAGGTGCGTTTCAAGAGAGCTCTGACTCTTCGTATCAGTTGAGTTCATATCCACTTCATTAAAAACTTTCAGAAGGCGCCTCTCGGGTCATTGGTGGAGACAAGGGTGTTCAAAAAAGTACTTTTCTCTTTTATCCTAATGTTAGTGAACTGAGGGTTACTTTTTTCACAATATCTATCAAAAGAGTATCATCTCTATTTGTTCGTTGTCTTTCTAATCGGACCTAACTCCGTGTTGGGGTTCAAGAAAGTTTTTTTTTAATTATAATAATAGTGTTAGTATTAATGGCTCGTAAATTGAGATTTGTCTCAATATTTGATTTTTATAAGTCTGCTAAATTGCTCCAGTGCCTGTTTGAACGTTAAATTTTTTTACTCCTGCTCAAAGTATAGTATTTTTCACAGTAAATGGTATTGGCTTATTAACTGCAATAAACTACCCGATTTAATCCCATTGTGTAGAAAATCATCTGGTAAAAGATGCAAATGTGCTACAGGGTCGAACTCAAGAAATTTGAATTTTGCATAATGTAGGAGATATACAAGTAATTTATTTGAATGTTACAATTCTATTCTATATTAAGTTCAGTGTCGCTATCGCTATCCTCATCTAAATTAATTATAATTGGCGCAATTAATTTTACAGAAAGGTACGAGTTTTCAACATTTATAACATGACTAACAGAACTTTTCCAACTCTCGGTAGGAATGTCATTCATACAGTTCCTAATTAATTCTACCACACTACCACTTAAAGTCGGAGAAGTATTTTTTCCGCGCACGCTCGATTTAAGTTGGTGCCACATAAGCTCTATGGGATTGAACACGCAGTAGTAGGGAGGTAGTCGTAACACTCTATGTCCCAATTCTTCTGCAATTGTATCACAAACTTCCTTTTTTTTTTTGAAAATGACTGCAGCAATAGCGTTTGGGATCTAACCATTTTCTGATCCTGCGTGTAATATTGTGATTCTCTTCCCTTTATTTGATGGTGCTTTTGTTTTACACTTATCGGAGGAATCAGACCATCCTTTGGAAGGGGTGTCATGCGTGTCAAACCACGTCTCGTCGAGGAAGAGTATTGGCCGATTTTCAGACCGGTATTTTCTTATTGACGTTATATATTCAGAACGCCAGTTTATTAAACGTGTGGATTCCATTATTACTTGTCTCTTGTCAATTTTGCGATATTTAAAGCCCATTGCAGACAGAGCTCGCCAAAGAGTAGTGAGGCCACAGTTGATGTGAGTTTCGTCATTGATGAGCCGCTGTTTCAGACTTTTGATTGTAGGGACACGCTGCTCATCGTGCATAGTGTAGATTTTTCGCCTTATCAAATCTTTTACCCAGTTTTTGTGACACCGGCATCTTTACGCTTTTTTCTTGATTCCATGGAATTTTCAACAATTCTTCTAACTGAAGTAAGAGGCACCTCCGTCAAATTACTGGTTACTTTTTCTGCAGCACCCGCGTTATATCCTTGCTGAAGTAAGGAACAATACAAATTTTTTATAATAATTTTCGCGTCACAAGATAAGTGATTGTTCTTTAACGAACCACAGGAAGAAGCACTATTACTTTTTATCCACGGACGCCACATACTGCCTATTCTGTACGTTAGGGTATACAATCTTTGCTATTAATGTCTGTAATAACAAATAAATGTTATAAAATTATTGCACGCCGTAACACAAGTGAACACTGCCAATGAAATACAAAGACTAAAATGAACAAGAAGTGTGAGCTGTAATCCTCTACAATCCCTCTCTGAGAAACAAAATTACCTGAATCCGGTCCTTTTAAATTTATGACGTGCATCTCGGATTTCACAACTTAAGGGTCTAATTGGTTTTATTATAATCCTTCAGTCAATACCATTTATTGTGAAAACTACTATGGATAAGTGACGTGTTATGCCTACAAAATATCATCCTTTTCTTACGTCAAAAATTTCCACTATAAATCGGTCTAGGTTACCATGGTAACGCTAAACAAAATACAGATATCATTGGTCGAAAACTATCAGTGTGAAATTTTCCAGTTATGTACCGCTTATCAATCTTCCAATTCTTGTGACAATCCGAATATATACTTGAATATGTTTTCCAGAACAAGAAATCATTGTGTCTTGACTGTTACATTGAGTTCAAAAGTTGAAGACAACAACGAATTCTATTTTCTCTACTACAACTCTCGCAGTTTTTCCTGAATAAAAATCATTATTATTCTCATGTTGACTGACGAATCCAGACAAAAAAGACCGAACGTGTGGAAAATTGCTAGATTTCAAATTAATATTGATTAATTTCCTAGAGTTCAGAACAAATACTTTTTTTGTCGAAATGCAACTGGGAAAGAGATTTCAAGAAATGAAAATTTCACCGTATACAAACTGGGAGATATCATAAAACCACCAGGCTACGTGCGAAGAAAAAATATCTGCTCTCTCGCGTTTAACGACCTCTTAGAATTATGTTATTAGTTCATCTATTACAAGATAGACATAAGAATAGTGCCAATAATGACTAGAATAATATTAGGATTACAAGACTTAATTTGGTTAAATGATCCATTAATTCAAGGTAATTACTTATCGATAATAATTAATAGACTCTCACATCAAAGACTCAATTGAAAGTTATATACATATGGGGTTTTTGTAATCTTCATGTCGGAACACTTCGGTGTGACATAGCACGGCTTTAGGAAGTAAATGACGAGCAAAATTTTGACGAGTAAATGTTGTTATTGTTCGATGTCAATTTCGATTTTTTTTTCGTATATAACGGCATATGAAACATATTTGGAGCTTCACTGTCAATTAACGATTCCTATGGAATGAACGTTGGACAGGTTCTTCTCTATACATCAACTCAAGTCGTTACATCAAATGTTTTTTCCGTAATTGGTTGCTCACGAACATTTTTTTCTGAATTTTTACAAATGGTGAGTGTCAGAAGGCAAGGAAAAATTCACTAAATCTGGTCGTCTCAAAAATAATGGAATGCCAGTGCTAATGTGATGTTGAAGTATAAAAAATGCCATAAGTAAAATTAGGATAAGGAATGCATTTTCCAGCTTCTCACACAGCTGCTCATATTATGACATATTTGAAAAGCCAAACATTTGAAAGAGAACCTCACTTTTCGTCTTCTATCGACTTCTCAGCTAATGACCTCTTTTTGTTACCGACTTCAGAGTACGAAATCAGCGTAAAGCGAAAAATTGCCCCTTCTTCGTCTTCAGTTCTGTATCTGAAGCTAAGAGGGGGCAAAAGTCAACTGCACCAAATAAAAAACATTGAAGTTCCTTTCATCTATTTGGGTATAACCCAAAAAAATATCGAGCAATCAGCTAGCTATACCAAAACAAGATTTCTATATAGGCAGGCCACAGTGTATGATGTTCCTGGTTTTTGATTTTTTCATTTGATTTATTGTTTCTCTTTCTCTCCATCTGTTTCAAATCGATTACATTTCAATTCATCTTGAAGAGAAGTAAGATATCGAAAGCTAATAGGCAAACAATAATGCAACTCTCTCTGAAAATTGCATGACCATGAATTTTAGCCTTCCTGATGTTTGCATTTCGACAAGTTGCTTTGCTATGGAAACCATCCAATTGATGAGTGGAATTTGCCTTGTCAAGTGGAAATCAACCTTGCTTGAAATAAATTTTTTTTATCTGTCGGAGAAGTTGAGATTTCAAAACAAAATATGTTGAAAGATTTCTTTCAGTCACTGATGTCCAAAGTTTTGCTTTACAAATATGATAAACAATTCGATTCAATTTTGGCATGAAATTTCCATACTGAATTTTCGGCGTGAATCATTTCCGTAACTTCAAGAATTCCGAAAATATTTCAATCTCTGGGGAAATATTTAAATTTACAGTTTCCATATCCTTTGAGTGTCACTTTTGTATCTGATAACAATTTCACAAATCCCACGTAGAATTCAATACATTATTTATTCGACTACTTCACATACCATATGAAAAAGATAAGAATAAAATAAATTGGAATTTCTTAAACAGTGAATTGCAAAATAATGTCGGTATCCCTCGCATGTCAATAGTGGGTGTTTGAAGATACTTTTCCATTGAATAGAAATAATGTCCCTGCGATAATTTTTCGATTTTAATTTCCAACATATTGTGTTACAGATTCTTTTAAGTTTCAGGCAGTTTGTTACACAAATGTGTGTGTTCACGGAATTTTCTTGGGATTTCGCGAAATTTTATTGAAAATTGTAGTGCTCAAAAGGTTACAAGATCGAGTGGAGTGGAGAGTAATTATGATTACTGGAAGGTTTTGTGAACTATAGACTAATTTTATATATCTCCAGGGAACTGTAGTGAACATTAATCATCAGTAGAGGCATGATACTGAAGTTGATGAAAAAATGGCCGACGGTGCTCCCTGGTATTTATTCCAGCAATAATTCTCATCGTTTTCTTGTGAAGAATGAATGTGGC
>JAVJAQ010004228.1:40522-62017 GCA_032362365.1 Zygogramma bicolorata
ACATTGTAAGCTTGTACTCTTAGTGGATATCCTCTGTAACAAATTACTGCTCGACATGAATACAGGCTAGATTTTTGTAGATTTAGTACATTCAAGTATATGTAAGTAGGGTTAGGTATATATACTGTTTGCTATCCATATTTTATGTATTACCGTTATTGGTGCATCCGTAAATAAATAAAAGTCCGCGAACCATACAAGTCAAAACCTAGAAAAGCCGCTATAAGTAGTGGTGCTTGCATGACTATCTCAGTTTTTTAGATATAAAAATAACTAACACTCACCTTCAGAATGTCAATTTCTTTTATTTTCATAATTGTTTTAAAACTAGTCCAATAGTACTCTAAAGTTTTAATTTGAAATACACACGTAAGTGAAAATTTATAATTATATCTTCTCAGGTTTCGTTGTGGTCTTTTGCCATCGTCCCACTAGTTGATATGTATTGAATAACGTTCTTCAAACATTTCTTTTTTCTAGGATTGCCCTTATGATTGATAATGCTCAGATGGAGTGGATCTTCAGGATCTTTTGAAGATGCTAACCTTAATACTGCTTGAACGTCATTATTTTTTGGTGGATCAATATTTGTTCCGTAGTTTTCTGGGTTTGTGATCTACCACAATCTGAAAAAATAAGAATTATTATTGGAATCTATACAAGTGTAGAAGGGCAGATTTTTAATCTACCCCGAAAAGTTGCTGCGTCTTTTGAAAAACAGTTGTTTCTGGATAGAACAAGTCCAATAAGTCAGCAACTCATTATTAACGTTCTCAAAACTTATACGCAAATTCCTGTTTAAATGCAAAAATCTCTTGTTGGCAATCTTCGTAATTGATATTTGTCAAATATTTTTACACTTGTATGGATTCCAATATTAATTCTTTTACTTTTACTGAACAACTGTTAACCTTGTTACGTGTTGCAGTTTTTTGATCCCCAGGTATTTTGAAAATTCTACATTAATTGACAGTAAATTTATTAGAATATTGATGCCAATCAAGTATCAGACAACTTTATCCAATTTATCAAGAAATGACATTATAGAAGAATGAAATCATCGAAAGTACTCACACTACTGCATCAAAAATTACCGATTATCATAACTGCATTTTCAATTTCATTTCTTCGAGGAAGATCCAACCTGCAGAGGCAGTAGGCAAAAATGTGAAAATCTGCACGGATGCCATTTTGAGTAATATTCAACTTTCGAAAATCTTCAGCGATAATTGCATCGTAGAAATCAAAAAGTTCATTGTAGTGATCACAAGTGTAGCATTGACGGTTGAAATATCTGAACGTCCCATATCGATATTAATTGTATATTTTTTCCAAGAAGCCCCTGAACGTACGCTCATGTGGGTGAGATCCGGAACGCCCTGAATCACGAGCACTTGTTATGTCTGTCAGGGTAGCCCATTTCTCTGAGAACATCTTGGCTCATTTGGGAGTGCATTGGCCCTAATGATCGGTTTTGAATTCGGCCCGACTATGTGTATTGCTTTCAGATAATTCGATGTCCATCATTATCTGGAATGTGGATACAAGGTGATTCTGAGTTGCAACTGAACGTTTTCGACGACCTCTGTAGAATTGAGGAGAAGTATGTTTTTCATAATGATTCTATGACATGAAACTTTGCGACTGCAACAAATGGAATCTGTTGGCCTGAGTATATCCAGGATAAGTTCAAAGCAATTGCACCGTTGTATTGTGACTACTTTTGATTGGTCCGAAACCGTCCTTTATTGAAAACCCGACAAGCGTCTTGTTCACGCTGCTTGATTTTACAAAAAACAATGAGTGATAATTATTATTCTACTGATATGTGCAACTAGCCTGCAGGTATTGGTCCTTGTTGCCACTTGCCAGTGCGGATATAAGCTCGTATTACCATAAGACTCTGTGACTACTAGCCCGTGTAACTTTTGAGCCTAATCCTCATGCAGCAGAATTTTGCATTTTTTTGTGAAATTCCAATTTCAATGAAAAATTTCTGACAGCTATGACAGAATTTTGTATTTCAAATTGATTGATAGATAATAAAATAAATAAAAATGTATTGATACGTTTCATTTTGAAAATGTCTCATGCCAACTGGTAAATTTTTTTTGATTGAAAAGGGGATTTGTAATGTTTGCATCTCTGATGCTGGTTGAAGTATTTTGTTGTTGAAAATATATCAGAGTCGTTGAGTTGAATCATTTTTGGCAGCATACGGAGATAAGAGTCATCACATTCGAAAATTCCTCGGGGAAGAATTTGCAGCCTTTAAGAATAGTTGCATCCCACCTCAATGGCATATCTGATTAACATTTTATTGAATCCGAATGAAAACTGATATTTTTTAGTTACATTTGTCCAATCTGAATTACAATTTATTTTTCTGAAAATCAATTGATTCTACCTGAATTAAAAGTGGAAACGGTTAGAATGAGACGATTGAAACTTAATTTCGTCGAACTAAATTGACATTCCAATAAGCATTTCAGAAAGTTAATTCAATTCGTGGTTGTAGAAGCTATTGTTCGGAAGAAATTTCAGAGAAAACTGAATATTATTTGATTTTTGAAAATGACTAAAATTTGTAAAGGTGAACCCCACCCCCGCTCAACTCACACAAGTCTTCCGATGACTTCTGTTAGGTGATGCCAGCAAGAAAGTAACTGTTTTTCATTAACATCCTGTGTCCCTATAGATATATTACAAAAAAAAATGTTTCAAACACTGCACTACAAAATCATGGAATATTTCATTGTTGATGACGAGAAATCGTTGCAGATCGTGATTCCCAGAGTCAAGATGGATGATCTCGTTAAGACAGTGCCATCCATCATCGAAATACTAGATGATTAATTCAACAAACTATGGAGCGGGACATGTCCTTCATACAACGACAAAAAACTGGAATTAATTCATTGCGTTTTATTTAAATTTTCGAGTTATAATGTACAACTTTAGTTGTATTTCAATTTGGACTGCATTTTTTATATAACTTCGTTCGTATATACCTACATGTCAATTCCTTCTACCCAGTTCCCCAAATCTCACCCACAAAAATTAGTAATCATTCAATGAAATAAAGAGACGTCGAACATGTCGCAAACAATAGAAAGGATTTCATTATTGACTTATACCTTCTCCTCATGGAGATGAGCACGGCACATCCCGAATTCCTCAGGGCGGTCCCCAGGGTGAAGTTATCTGGTTTGTACTTTTTCAAATCACCCTATAGTCAATATAGTAACCATGAGAAGAGAATCGTGATTTTGGGCAGCACAGGTGAAACGAAACGCGATAACATCGATGAAAAGTATGGAGGGACTACCAATTCAACAACTCGTCAGCTCTTTCTGCAGGGGTTTCAACTCGACAGGTCTTCAGCTATCGAGTTCGTAATCCATGTATTACTATAACGGTGGTCACGATTTAAATCAATCACGTGTAAAATTCGATATTTTATGGCATGGTATCGGTGAGTACCAATCTTCTTACCTCTGGCCACTCTTGAAATGTGTTTACGTGGATCGAGCAGTTTCTTAGACTCTTGAAGATGAAATTGAATGAATCCTGAACAGAATTGACAACTGTCTGAATTTTTTTTATAAGTGGAATACATTGTAGAGTTCATTTCAGAGGAGTAACTTTCAAAACGTAGGGTCTCCCAGTGATAAGTAGATATTTTTTTACATATTTTTCATTCAATTTCTCAATTCTTGAAAATCACAATACTTTACTGATAAAAGTCAATCAATTTCATCCATTCACAGTATTGAGTAGTGGAAATAGATAGATAGATAAATTTATGTTTGCACTTATGGCATCCAGTTTGAACTTCTGGTTGCAACTTTCAAGTTCAAGTAAGTATTGCTAACACTAAGCTTTCATTAATAAGTACATACTGGAAAAATCGGGTCAATCTTGAAGCGTGAATTGAAAGATATTGGAAGAATCATCAGGTACACAGATTATTAGAATCTCCCTTATTTTCAACAAAGTATCCAGAAATGATAAATCCGAAATGAATTGAAAGTTGTGAAAGAAGAACATGCACCATTTGAAATAGATATATTGTGTTCGTTCATTTTTCTGTGGATCATAACAAAATATCAATTCTATTGACACCGGTACAAGATGTCTCTGAAAAGTTTTGTTAATATCATTTCTCCTTGTCTTGTTTTTCATCTTCATTTTGGAAAAATTGATTGGAATCACCAGAGAAGGAGAGTACAAGCAATCTGATTGAATTATTATGTTTTACTTGAATTCTGTAGTAAACGATACTCAATATGTCCCATTACAAAGAACTGAAATTAATTTCGCGTCGCTAAAAACTGTCTGGAAATGCACCTTGTCGACTCCAGTTTCATAATGCTTGTAGGGTATTTTGGCGAGATACTGTTGCATCATAAAGTTGCATCATAAAGTTATATATATGTAAAACGGTAACAGAATTTGTAAGACAACCATAGTCTCGTGTTATGAGTGGTAACGAGCGGTTACAAAGGGAAGGTAAAGATAGGTGGATGGGAGTGTTATTGAACGTTTTGAACGCGAAAAATTCCAATCTGTCAATTAAACTCTAACGTCCTCCTGCCGTCCCACATTATTCCTATCAAGAATTGAAACTCAGGCATGTCTCTCCTCGAAGAAGGCCGATCTATCTTCATCCAATGTTCAGATATCAGGAGTAACTATTCCTGAAAAGTCAAGTATCTCGATGCTAGGAATCACGATTGGGGCTCGGCATCAAAACATTCATTGGAGGTTCTTGATTCTTTTCAGAGAGAAGTTATCCGTCTTGTTCCCGTTCACTTTATTGGAGCATCGTAGAAGGATCGGAAATTTGTCTCTCTTCTACACATATTTTCACGGTCGGTGTCCTTCTGAATTGTCCTGTCAATCGTTCCACCCTTGGCAGTATCAACACAAATGACCAAAAGAGTAGAGTTCCTACCTCTCTCTTCTGAGTTTAGAGACCTGTCGAACCTCTCTTGCTCAGGGATTGTTTTTCAATAAAATAACCGAACTTTGAAACTCTATGCCTCTCTCCTAAGACAAACAGATTTCAAAAATTCAAAGGTAATGGTAATTCGTATCTCCTGTTTCTTGATCCACGCGGTGTATTTTGAACACAACAGGGCTTTCTTTTCGTGCGAAGCTGGAAACAATATCCGGGTCGTCTTGCTACGTCGAATTCTTCCTACGGCGAATTCTTGCTACGTCGAATTCTTCCTACGGCGAATTCTTCCTACGGCGAATGTCATCCCCTCCACTGACGTCATTGAAACACGAACGTTTCCGATGATGGTCCATACACCCCATTGTGGAAAGTTCGCTGTAGGGAGAAGTCGTCGTAGGAAGAATTTGACGTAGGAAGAATTCGTCGTAGGAAGAATTCGACGTAGGAAGAATTCGACGTAGGAAGAATTCGACGTAGCAAGAATTCGACATAGGAAGAATTCAACGTAGGAAGAATTCGACGTAGCAAGAATTCGACATAGGAAGAATTCGACGCAGGAAGAATTCGACGTAGGAAGAATTCGACGTAGGAGGAATTCGACGTAGGAAGAATTCGACGTAGGAAGAATTCGACGTAGGAAGAATTCGACGTAGGGAGAATTCGACGTAGGAAGAATTCGACGTGAGAAAAAATCGGCGAAAATACACGCCCTTCTCTCTCGACATATATCACATCGCAGACAGAACATCTCGACAACGACGTCATCAGATGAACGATTTCTACCGAAGAATTCCTTTTTCGCATTCACAGTAGGATTCATTCATTATTACTCGAGATTGTATAACTTTCTGAAAGGCATTCTGTTGGCCACATAAATGTGCAACTTTGCCCCAAATCAACCGTCTTCGTATTTCTTATATTATTCGAAAACGTAATAGTGAGAGTTAAAGTTGAAATACTCGATGTAGTCTGTAATACAAAATGTAATATTCATAACAATGGGCTCTTTTCGACCTTGGATTCGAATTTGGAAGGTAATAGGGGTCCGAAACATTTGCGATCGATATCCTTTGAAGTAGTGAACTGAAAGCCAGTAACACTTTTTTGGGGGGTCAAATGACCCATCATGAAACTTATTCAGGACGATGTTTCTATTTGATACAATAACTTGTAGCACTATGTCGTCAGTTTTCACTGATATAATCGACTATTAACAAGGGATAACTGATTGTCTCAGCGAAAAAAAAAGTAACTGTCGAATTTTCTCGTACGTCTTTCTTCAATATGATTGATCCAGAAAACTCATTGAGAAAAACCCAGTCCCATATGATAATGACGGTACCAGGAGCAATAATTCATCTGAAACAAAAATTATCGGCTTCCAATCACATCATGTTTTTCAGAATCTAATGTTTTGAAGAAAGCCATATGAAAATTTTTAGTCCGTAAGTCCCCATTGTATGTTCGAAAATTAGGTCGTTGAACCCCCAAAGAGTGACAAACATAGTGCTGGAATTTATAGTTTCATATAGCAGCAACGTCTTGAACACGATTCATGCTGCATCATATGTCTTCCCAAAAAGTGTTACGGACTTTAAGTCTACAACCCTTTTTCACCACCTTAATACGGTGTAAAATCCAGAAGCGTCACATTTTTCACCTATCTAATCAGAGATGAAACCGTTAACAATGATGAGACGTGTTGATCACTTCATGTATTATAATTTCATATTTTTATTCTGTTAATCAGTATAATCAATATGAATGAATTCCACCGTAAACGTGAAAGAGGAACCCCTCGGTGCATCCCGTTTTATTGATGGCGTCGTTGACGAGATAATTTGGCGGCGATGTTAACTAATTCTGAGGAGCAGGGAGTGTTACTATGGCAAATTCTTCCTACGTCGAATTCTTCCTACGTCGAATTCTTCCTACGCCGAATTCTTCCTACGGCAAATTCTTCCTACGGCGAATTCTTGCTACGTCGAATTCTTCCTACGTCGAATTCTTCCTTCGCCGAATTCTTCCTACGTCGAATTCTTCCTACGTCGAATTCTTCCTACGTCGAATTCTTCCTACGTCGAATTCTTCCTACGGCGAACTTTCCACTATGGGGTGTATGGATCATCATCGGAAACGTTCGTGTTTTGATGACGTCAGTGGAGGGGATGACATTCGCCGTAGGAAGAATTAGACGTAGGAAGAATTCGCCGTAGGGAGAATTCGACGTAGGAATACGCACCCATTTTTTTTATGAAGATTTTCATTCGTATGTTGCTTTTCTCACTGTTGGAACTCGTCCAAGGCAAATTTTTCTCTGAATTGTTTTGAGAGCGATGAGGCCCTCGCAATACATATAATGCGCTTTCAATGTTGGTTACTCAAATAAAAAATCATAGAATTTTCGGATAGACCCGCCCACTCGGTTTTATCGTAGGGTTCACAAGTTTTTCACACTAGAAATGGCAAATGAACTTCAAGAAAAAGAAGGTAGGCCCAGATCGCTACGGCAATCAAAAACGTTATCAGTTCCTTACCCGTACAAGGCACTTCCTCATAGGCGCACACAAAACAGTTTACGAAGAAACAGAATAAAAAATATCATCCAAATTTGATGCGCGTATGATGGATGATGCTTTTCAAATTGACTTGCCCCTCTATTAACGTCGTAGTTTGAAATACGACCGGAATATTGCATTCCGGACTCCAGAGCAGCTATAAATTACAGTTGATGTTTATTAAGTCTTCATTGTGTATTCACAGTGTATCGAGCGAAATAAATCTACCAGTTTATTATTCAGGTGACCGATTACCTAATTTTCCAACCATCTTATCTTTCGTAATGAGTGTAGGAAACTTTGAGTTATTGCTTCCTTTGAAGTATCTTTCAAAAAATGCTGTACAGAATTGAACCAGTTGAAATTCGGTTTCGTAGTCTAATTTTTAGAAACACCACCTCGGGATGTTCTCAGGCCAGAATCAAATTACATAACCTACAGTCATGTTGTGAAGTGAAATATACATAACTTGGATTTCTGAACTGCTATAGAAGTTATTGAATCGCCTAGAGACATGAAAGTTATATATTTTTCTGCTTTCGTGTATGCTGTGTATGTCAATTGTGAAAGCTGAGTTAGATTTATCCAAAAACCATAAAAAAACTACTGTTCAAAACACCATAACGATAAAACTGTTGGATATATAATCGATATTCTTCCGCCTTGATTGAGTCAACTTGTAATTGTCATTTTATTCATGTATTTTCTGTTTGTTTCGATTCAATTTCATTTCAATCTCACGTTAGTAAGTACTCAAATTGAAAAATAACCTATTTATCGAAAGCTCGACAGAAAACAAAGAGTTTTCTTTGTAAATTTAGCCTCTTTTTTTACTGCAACCTCACTATTCTCCTCATTAGTCATTGTATGTCCAGTACATACTCTCATTTCCAGGGCAAATTTCACAAACAAGTAAAAGGCGCCCCTCTGGGTTCTTCTCTTTCGGCAGTACCTCTACATGGAAGATTTTGAGTCTAGAGCCATCGACAGATCTGAATTGAAGCCGACGTGTTGGCTGCGTTATGTGGATGATGTCTCTACTATTTGGCCTCATGAATCCGAAAGCTTTCACGCCTCCCCCAATCACCTTAGAAATATTCATCACGATATAAAATTCACAATGGAAATGAGGACGAACAACGCTATTCCTCTCTTAAGTGTCCATATCATGAAATCCAACGATAACTTCACTCATACTGTCTACCGAAAACCCACGCATACCAATAGATATCTCAATGCCAATTCCCACCATCATCCAGCCCAGGTGAGCTCCGTACTGAACTCTCTTATCAATAGATCCATCAAACTCACAGATGACCACAATACACCCAGTGAGCTGAAAAAGCTCATATCCGCTCTTCTTCAGAACGATTGTTCCTATCCCCAGATCCAGAAAACCATTCAATGCCAACAAACTCGCTTCTCGATTCCTAAATTACTGAAAGACCAGGCTGAACACCCGAATGCTTTCCTTCCTTTCATTCGGGAAGTCACTGATAGAGTGAGCCGAATTCTGACAAAACACGATATCAAGACAGTGTTCACAGCAAAGAATCAAATATCCTTTTTCCTGCGCTGACTTAAAGATATAATACCCAACGAATCACAAGGAGTATATGAAATTCCTTGTCACGACTGCCCGAAAACATACAGTATCAAACAGGTCCTACGAGCACGAACTAGCAGTACGTAAGTCGGACATGACCTCGACTCTCTTCAAACATCACCACGAAACCGGACATAAAATTGATTTAAACAACACAAAGACCATTGCCGCAGCAAAAACACTCCACTCCAGAATAATTCGCGAAGCAATAGAAATTGAAAAACGCCCTCAATGCCTCAACAAACGAGACGACTCACAAAGGCTTCCCAATTCCTGGAAACCCTTACTATCTCATCGAACAAACCCCTCAATTCTTTTCAAACCAGACAGTTTCGACAATGAAGGATTCTCATATAGCCATAAATACTATCCCTCTATCCACAAAACCACAATCTTCACAGTCGAGATGAGAGCTGGGGGTTGAGGTGACTCAGACCTCGGTACCACGTCGCGAAAAAGTCTTGAGAATTGAAAGTGGGAGCCAAAACATTGACAGAAGAACGATTCCAGACGCGGTTCAACCGTAAGATCCAGTAATCACACACACATATGTATTTAAATTAACGCACCAACTTGTTGGAGTAGATGAAGTCTTCCCTCCTTCACTTGAAACACATTTTTGGGGTGTTTTTCTCTCCTGGAAATGAAAAAGAAAGCTTCAAGATCTTATAACATCCGTTTTTTAGGGCAAATTAGTATATTGGCTCAGATAAGTAACTAGCTTCCGAAACGTCGCCAAGAGGAGGTATAAGCCTTTTTTCAATGCATTCGTTACTCAAATCTCCAAATTCATAAAAATTCGATACGTGACTGACAAAATAGTCACTTCGTTTTGCATCCTTTTAATAGTGTACTTACGTATCAGGGCAAATTTTCCAATTTGCCCCAAAAACCGATTTTATGAGAACTCAAAACTTTTTTCTTTCCATCTCCATAGGGAGGAAACCCAAGACAAGGATTCCAGAACATTTCTACCTCCTCAAACATCATTCGAACAATATTTACCTATTCTGGCTAAGCTGTTAGTCAACTTTGCCCTTACTCATCTACTATAACCACTGAACTTGAATAGTAACTTTGAGTTCGGTGTTCATGACACCTTAAATAAACATTGGTTACAATCTCGTTATATCAACATCTATTGCAGCGGCTATTCAAAGGCTGGCTACATTCTATTGTGAACTTGTTCGCGATAAACGCATGATCAAGATAGTATCTCTCTACCGGAGGGCGTATCATTACATGCCTATTGCCGGGCGATATTATCTGACATTATTATAAATGGTGTATAAATCGAACAATTGGAATTATCGGTAAAACGTATGTGGAGGTTGTGTTAAATGGCCGGATTGATCTATCGCACGTAATAATCGGAGCAAGTTATCTTGTGGGTGAGAGTACTCAACTGGAATGCCAAACTGGATCACCATCAAGCGTTGTTTTTCAGTCGTTAGGTTTACAACATTTACTCTTGAACAGCCTTTCAGTCACATAATGAAATATAACGAACATATCAGTCAATTTTTCCATCACATTCTCAAACAAAAAGTTATATATTGCAATATTCATAAAAGTGTTGGGTTTGAAGAGAGAATGCCTCATTTCTTTTGTAGAGACGAGTTATATTCAGAGCTTCTTATGTACGTAACCACTCTGATGAAAATAAAATTCACTGTATAGAATATTCCCAATCATTTCCAATCGTTCAATCGATATTCGTGTCCGGATTGATTGATATCTCAAAGAACAACAGAGCAAATTCAAAAGAAATATTGGATAATGGCAAATCGGTCCAATAAAACTCAAATCGTTGTATTTTTTTGTGCAATTTCAAGTCGATACATCAAGTAAAAACTGCCACCACGTAAAGACCTTGTACTTACACTTTGTTAGGAATCCTGAACCGACTGACATGACCTTTTTGTCTCTTTCAGGAAAATCTCAAATATCGTCCAAATTTCAATTAACGTTTTACCCGAGCTGGTGAATAGAGATTCATGTAGAAAAATAGTAGCGACAAGTAGTCACTCTCCATAGTCCATAAATGTCCGCTGAACGCAGTTCTGTTAGGAAGGACTAGCCTGTTACGAAAACCTGCCGGCCATCATTGATGAAAATTCATTTGAGGACCTAAATTTGCGCAACAAATCGAAGAAGGCATATCAACATGATACCAAGTCACCATCTTCTTCATATTCTAGCTGATTCAAAATAAAAACATATGAAGTGGGAGGTTGTGTTGAGGCTGAAATCTCTGCTTGGTTATGTATGATCACAACAACATTCGATCTCAGACTTAGATGAATATATATCTTCATCCTTCCCCATGGTCGTTATAACGATTTCTATAAGAAAGTTTTCAGAGCAACTAACGAGCACATGTTAAAAAGTTATGAACAACTATTTGGTTTTCCATTTAATCGTAAACTAAGTTGATATCAAATTGGAAACAAAAATGGATTAAAAATCAATGGACCGTTCAGTAAGACCTCCACACCAAACATGTCATAGTAATGATTCTTTGAAAATTTATCAACTTGTGTACATACGATAATGCAGTTGAGGAACTCGCTCTAATCCTTAACAGGTACCGAACGACGTTTTCAAATTACTCGAGGTAGAGGTTGGCGATGATTTTGTTCAACTGGGAATTCCCAAAATAATAAGTACCTAGGTACTCAAAATATAAAGAAATCATTCATTTCCCACTGAATCATTGCATTTTGAACTGTTCCTTTTTTATTCCAAGAAAAACATTACTATTACAACTACTAGTTTCGCAGGAAATATTCAACGAACGAAAGAGAAGAGATAATCATCTGTTCAAATAAAACCACGAGGTACATCCACTGAACAGAGTCATCATCATTATAATGCAGTTTCTTGTTTTTGATGCCATAAAAACATAATGAACATGTAATAGCTCTACCAACAAATAAAAAGCTGAACATGTTCCTCAACAAATTAAAAGACGTTTCAATTTTTTATTCACAACACGAAATCTACATGAGAATCGTGGGTTGTCGAGAACCCCAATGGAATTTGAGTGCATTGACAGAGAAATAATTATGAAGCAGTTGATCGATGTTTTTGTACCAATACGAACAGATTCCCGCAAAAACCAATATATGATTCAGACTAATTTTTTGATGTCATACTACTTCATTATTGTGTTTTTAGTGCTTTATTGCCACATACACAATAGCGTACGGCATAAAAGTTCGTACGTACCACGGGTATATATATATATATATATATATATATATATATATATATATATATATATATATACATATATATATATATATATATATATATATATATATATATACATACATATATACTTACCAACCTGTTCTATATAAGATCATCGTCCTCAGGGCATTCATATCTGCCTTGTTCCCTTGGTATAGTAGTTTTCACAATAAATGGTATTGACTGAAGGATTATAATAAAACCAATTAGACCCTTAAGTTGTAAAATCCGAGATGCACATCATAAATGTAAAAGGACCGGATTCAGGTAATTTTGTTTCTCAGAGAGGGATTGTAGAGGATTACAGCTTACACTTTTTGTTCATTTTAGTCTTTGTATTTCATTGGAAGTGTTCACTTGTGTTACGGCGTGTTATAACATTTATTTGTTATTACAGACATTAATAGCAAAGATTTTATACCCCAACGTACAGAATAGGCAGTATGTGGCGTCCGTGGATAAAAAGTAATAGTGCTTCTTCCAGTGGTCCGTTAAAGAAGAATCACTTATAATGTGACGCGAAAATCATTATAAAAAATGTGTATAGTTCCTTACTTCAGCAAGGATATAACGCGGGTGCTGCAGCAAAAGTAACCAGTAATTTGACGAAGGTGCCTCTTACTTCAGTTAGACGAATTGTTGAAAATTCCATGGAATCAAGAAAAAAGCGTAAAGATTCCGGTGTCACAAAAAGATTTGATAAGGCGAAAAATCTGCACTATGTACGATGAGCAGCCTGTCCCTACAATCAAATGTCTGCAACAGCGGCTCATCAATGACGAAACTCACATCAACTGTGGCCTCACTACTCTTTGGCGAGCTCTGTCTGCAGTGGGCTCTAAATATTGCAAAATTGACAAGAGACAAGTAATAATGGAATCCACATGATTAATTAACTGGCGTTCTGAATATATAACGTCAATAAAAAAATACCGGCCTGAAAATCGGCCAATAATCTACCTCGACGAGACGTGGTTTGACACGCATGACACCCCTTCCAATGGATGGTCTGATTCCTCTCATAAGTGTAAAACAAAAGCACCATCAAATAAAGGAAAGAGAATCACAATATTACACGCAGGATCAGAAAATGGTTGGATCCCAAACGCTATGTGGCTTTCTGCCAAAAATATTAAGGACTCTTGTGTTGATTATCACAAAGATACGATAGCAGAGCTTTTTGAAGATTGGTTCAAAAATTGTCTGTTACCCAACATTCCGCCAAACAGCGTTATAGTAATGGACAACGCAAGCTATCATAGTTGACATTTGCAAAAAATTCCTGTCTCAAAGAATACGAAATTGGTGATTCAAAACTTCATGGCTGCAAATGGCATATATTTTGAGGAAAATTATACAAAAAAAGAACTTTTACAAGTGCTGCAGTCATTTTCTTAAAAAAATTGTGATGCAATTGAGAAGAATTGGGACATACAGTGTTACGACTACCTCCCTACTACTGCGTGTTCAATCCCATAGAGCTTATGTGGCACCAACTTAAATCGAGCGTGCGAGGAAAAAATACTTCTCCGACTTTAAGTGGTAGTGTGGTAGAATTGATTAGGAACTGTATGAATGACATTCCTACCGAGAGTTGGAAAAGTTCTGTTAGTCATGTTATAAATGTTGAAAACTCGTACCTTTCTGTAAAATCAATTGCGCCAATCATAATTAATTTAGATGAGGATAGCGATAGCGACACTGAACTAAATATAGAATAGAATTGTAACATTTAAATAAATTATTTGTATTTCTCCTACATTATGCAAAATTCAAATTTCTTAAGTTCGACCCAGTAGCACATTTGCATCTTTTACCAGATGATTTTTTACACAATGGGATTTAATCGGGTAGTTTATTGCAGTTAATGAGCCAATACCATTTACTGTGAAAAATACTATACATGAATATTTATTATAGCGCAATCGAACGAACATCCACACTGATAATCGGTGACATTACTTGAAAACTCAATGACTATCATAAATTCAAAAAATTGGAATGATATATTCAAATATCACTGTCAGTTTACCTATACAATAGTTTGGTGGACAAAAATCCGATAGAAAATAATCAGGCTCCAGGTGTTTGAGCATGTATCGTTGTTATCGCTAGTCTTCCATTAAGATCACCGATTCTATATCGTGTTTATACTTCGTGTCATTACTTCGTTTTCAACGTTTTTAATGAAAGAAGCGATGATTTGAAAACGGAAAGTTCTGACTAGAAAAATATAAAATTTGGTTTGCATTTTTTTTAGTTGATTATGGAAAACTCAAAAAATATACAATTTCGTTACATATTGAATAATTTTCGATCATTTTTAGGAGTAGCGAATTCTCCAAAATAATCTGCAACTAGTAAAAATATTCAGATTTTTCATTCAGGCTGTTGGTGGATTTGATACGATAAGCAAAACTCTGGACATATTATCATCAAAAAGTCAATAAAACTATGATTTTCATGCAACTCTTACGCAAATATTGTGATTTAAGATGGTGATGACAAAATTATCAACTTCAATTTCAAAACGAACTCCATCTTATTTCATAGTTACTTCTGGTGTTTATGTTTAATTTGAATGTCGTTTATTTCGTAGTAAACTCGAAATTCATAATGAAAAATATACATCTACGAAGATTGCAACGCCTTGTATCATGTTTTTGAACTTATGTATCTATATTTATTATTGTTTTCGCTTTAAATTTATTTATTCTGGTATCTGTCGATCATGAATCAAAGAAATAGCTATCCTCATCAATCATCTTGTGAATCAGTTTTCCAAAAAATAATCAATCAGCACGCAGACCACCCATAATAGCTAATTATTCGTTGGATGTTGAGAAACTGAAGTTACTACGCAAAACCCATCAAACGTTCAATCATTATGTTTTATCTACCATATTTCGCAGAAGCGAATTATCTAGTAAAAGCATAAAATGACGCATTGAATTCATACAACTCTTTGGTTGATAATGAATATTAGTTACTATTTCAAAAGTTTTGAATTCATTATCAGTCATAAAGAAATCACAGAAATAAGCAACTTGAAAAATTAATGATAGACGCCCCTGACAAATAACTATATTGGAAAAATAAAAAAGAAGTTTAGCACTGAACTCGAGGGAATCGGTATTGGTGAGTTGATTTTATTCCAATTCCAATGGCATCTCATACCGGAAAAATTGAATGAATGAATGTTTCATAGAAATGAATCCCATTTTGTTGATTCAATTTTTTATTTCTAATGATTCCATAATGAATACGAACAACAAAATATATCAGCAAATGATATAATCAGTTGATGGAAGTAACTAATGGATTTCTCAACATAAACCCCTGTATATAATCTGAGAAAACGTAAAGAAAAGTCTTATTGGGTAAATATTCTTCCGAAATGTTCAATTATATCAACTGTCCAAAACAAAACGGTGACGTTACAGTTCCAAGTAAATATTGAACAGTTACTGTATGAAAATTCAAACTGGAATGTATTTCAATCCCTGGATCTGACGAGTTATCTACCTTACTCAATCTTTCCCCATCTACCCCAATTTTTTTAATCTATTGAGCCAAGTCTGATATATCTCTTGAAATTTCGTATCCAACGACCTCAATCAAAATCAAAATCATCAGACACATTTGTCATATCCAGGGGTGTGGGAAAGAAAAACAAAGTAGCACTCCTTGCTACTGAATGAAACACAAACACACAAACATAATACAGGAAATGTTTTCCCCACTTATGTCATGTTCCGATATTGCTGGTATTACTGGCCACAGTAAGCATTTTCGGAACGCTTTTTGCAGTGCTAGTAATCTACAAGCTGATGATATCGGAACGGATCGCCATCGGACATACGTCAAAGGAACTGTCAGCGGTGACAGGTGTGACGTACCATATCTTATTCCAAAATGAATTGAATATTGCAGAAAATATTAGGCAATAGCGATACAGAAACAGAAAATTCAGAGAGCTCAAGCTCTGATAATGAGTCTTTAGAGAATATAATGACTGAAATTATAATCTTCGACAAAATTAGAGGTCCCATAGAAAGAATATCAAGAATAGAAGAGTACATTCAAAATGTAGTGGGTTTTTACACCTCTGAGATTTCCAAACATTTCAGGTAAGTGAGTAAGGCTTGCAATCTCTAAAAATTGGGTTCCCGCAGATTTTATTGATCTGCTGGATTCATTTCAATTCAGCATCCACTTCTACGCAAATATCTTTCAGTACAATTCGAAGAATTTGTGATGATTTTGCAATTGCAATGATCTGACAACAAATTTAATCTATTATCCGTTGACGTTTATTCGAACACAACCTAACCTAACTCAATTTAGGGGTAATACTTCGGTCGCTATGAGCACCTTTCTTTTGAAATTTTTTTTTTGTGGAACTTACGTAATTCGGTCTCCTCTACAAAAAAACTAAATGAAATAATTGGCAGTCTCTTATATTTTCGGAGATACAGGGCCTTTGTGGTGTGAAACTTCACAATTTTCCACATCAAATTTCTGTTGTTTGAACACACAAAATTCCTCCTTCTTCTGATCAAACGTTAGTCACTCTCTTATTCACTCGTTTTCAACATTTTCAAGCAGAAAAAACCATTATTTTATCAAAAAATCCAACTTTCTCCAAAAGTCAACATTAATGCATTCAGTTCCCAACAATAACAATGAGAGTGGCAACACTGCAAATACATCACTTTCGACTGTCATTGCACTATGACATCACAACAAATTGGTTATGGTTTGAAAATGATTGCATTTTTTGGAAAACTAATGTTTTTTTCTGCTTGGAAATGTTGAAAACGAGTGAATAAGAGAGTGACTAACGTTTGATCAGAAGAAGGGAGAATTTTGTGTGTTCAAACAGAAATTTGATGTGGAAAATTGTGAAGTTTTACACCAAAAAAGGCCCTGTATCTCCGAAAATATAAGAGACCGCCGATTATTTCATTTAGGTTTTTTGTAGAGGAGACTGAATTACGTAAGTTCCACAAAAAAAAATGAAAAAAAAATGCTCATAGCGACCGAAGTATTACCAATTTAGGGAATACTGGGACTACAGCACCACTTCTGCAGCAGTAGCTCCAGTAACTTTTTAGTCTCTAACAGGGTACCTCGAAAATTGTCGCGAAATAATTGCCATTCAATGTCAGTGAAATCGGAACGACTGAATTAACTGGACAGTACTGTTCAGTAATTTCGGATCATGACATTAGTCGCCGTTATTTTCGAAGAAAAAGAGTGATGGAGACATATATCAGGCTTACATCAACCCTTTCCAATATACATGCATTTTCAATACCAAAAAAAAATTCATAAAGCGACATGACGATATTAGCTCTTGTCATATTCGATTTCAAGACAAAAATTCTAAGACAGACCAGCCTGTTGTTGAGCAGTTATTTTATATTTCCTTTCTCTGGAATACCTTGTGCGGACAAGGACCGGCTAGTTTTCTGGGTGCTGTAGCGGTATTGCGTTCATGAGTCCATTGCAATACATTCATTTAAATTTTCATTATATTGTTCACTTTGAATTATCAACTAATCATTACTGAAGAAATAGGGAATATACATGACTTTTTGTTATGTAATAAATTGATCATTTACATCTTCATGACGTAGAAAAAATATAGGTAGGCTAGAAAATATTCGAACTTCGAATAAATTCAAAATAGTAGTCAAAAAAAGCTTACTGAAAAAAAGCGCACCACTCTATGAATGAAAATTTGGGCGACAGATTTTACCTGATTGTATATTTCATGTAGATATGCAAGCATATTTCATAATTTATCTTTTACCATACCTTGATTTCCTTACTTTCAGATATTCTTATGTATGATTTTCAATCTGGGATTTGTTTTCGATATTTGTGTTATCAAATGACATATTCTATATTATGCTAGACATAATCTGAAGCATCAATAAACTATTATTATTAATATATGACGAAACGAATTCGAAAATTCCTCTAACTGGAAGTTTTAGGAAGTCATCATAGGTCATCCTGAATGGCACTGAGTTACAGATGCTGCTCGGACAGATACTCGGCGACTTGATGAATCTAAAGAATTCGAAACATCCGGAGGTATCGCTTATGTTATACTTTTGTTCGATAATATCAAAGAACGATAATGACAGTTTCTCGATATGGATGAAATACTAATCAAACAATCACCTCCACGATATGTAACCGACATTCCGATGACCTTTTCCATCTGGGCCCGCATGCTGACTATATATATGTAATATGGATCTGATGACGGTACCATACCTTGGGCTGAATAGTTGCCAAAGAAATATCCACCTAGAAACACGATGACAATAACACATGTACTAGATATCCATCTGAAATATAGTCTCGTTTCAACTATATGCATTCGAGTTACATGATTTATTATCATTCTTGAATAATATAGTTCAAGTAGATCTGGTTGGAATGGTGGAGAATCATGATTCTGATATCAGTGATATCATAAATCATTTTATTCCGAGAAAACTGGCTATGCCGGAAGATAACATTTCGTTTGTAATCATTTGAGATTTTACTCTTTAAACTTTTTTTGAGATTGAAACTTTTCATTGATTGAAATCCAAGTTCCCCAAATTCTTCATTTTTGTTTCCCAGGAGGTACATCTTTACTTTCAATTGATCAGGAAATTGCATCTTTTTCCTGATAAATTGAAAGTAAAAATGTTCAGTTTTGTCTCCTTAGTGGTCTTTTCCGCTGGAATTTATTGTCAAAATTCGAAAGTAAATAACGTGACAGCTAAAATGCCTATATCCCTGGGGATTTCCCTGATCTGATTCCGTTTAGTTTTTTGTGACAAAAAAAAACAATCGACGCTCTTAGGGGCTGCCACTTTCTTTCGACAGGGGGCGTTATATTCCTATTTTCCTCCCTTTATGTGTGAATAGCTATTTTACATTCAGTCCTCTTTCTTGTTACCAGTCTGTGAAAAAAATTGACTATTTGCTAACGAAACTGGATCCATGCATACATAATACTAGCTGACCCGGCCACGCGTTGCTGTGGCTAAAGTTTTTGTTATATTACATTATAGTAAACAATCTAAGAGGAACAATAAGAGAACATCAGTCACGGAGTCCACTATGCTTTTTCACACAGATGGTATTTGTAAAAAAATATGGTGATCTCCCTATTTGACTTTCTACTACTATAACCCTTTAGTACAACAAAGACGAAAATGTTGATGTTGGTATACAAATTCACTGGATTGAGATTTGAAGGGGAAGTACGTTGAACACAATTAATTAAAATGTTCTTACACTTGATATTAAGCAGAAATCAATAGGTACAAAATAAAAATTTATCAGATTCATTATTTCCATTTAATTTTATAACAAATATAAGTATATTACAGTATAATACAGTAAATAACATGTGACGCTTAAACTCATGAATGAGGTAGGCAAGGCAGACAGTCTTAAACTTTTAAACATTAATATCTATTTTTTTGAATTATAAATACTATCAATTTCAATTTAATTTAACACCAATCGGTGCACAGTGTTTTTGGTTAACCTGTCTTTAGCTAACACAAATAGATTCGACGGTTTCCCGACACGTGAACACGCAACATATAGTTGCCCATGAGAAAAACATGGATTTTCCAAATCTAAACCATTTGTGGTTGTGCATGACCTTCTGCTGTCCTGATTCTTTGAGCTGGATTTCTTGATTCAATTTGTTCTGCCAACTGATGGGCTCAGCAGCGCCATCTATTGATTACTTACTCAACCCAGTCGAAAGGTATCGACATCTTGATTCAATTTGTTCTGCCAACTGATGGGCTCAGCAGCGTCATCTATTGATTACTTACTCAACCCAGTCGAAAGGTATCGACATCTGTTAGAATCATTTGGAGTTAACAGATAATTGTGACTGTCAAATAATAACAGACAAATAATTAGCAATAAATTAAAATTGCGACTATAATTTGAGATTTAAACTATCCTATCTCTCAAGTTGGATCGAACTGCACATGGTGTGTGAATTTTATTATAATCGGTTAAGTGGTTTAGGAGTCCATTGAGGTCAAACATTGTGACACGAGATTTATATATATATTAAGAAGATGTGTGAAAATATTTGTAAACTGTACATGTGTGAGTCGTTCAGATTTAGTAGGTAACTATAAATGAACATATTGCGAATTTGATCGATGGTGTATCCTTTGAAATATTATACCTTCATCCAACGCATGACAGTTATGACACACTAATGTGCTATTTGATAGAATACTTGTCTAAAATTACAATAATAATCACAGTCAAAACTGTCATGTGTTGGATACATTATTGTATGCCCCTTGTGTTATGTATCCTAAGTCACTTGAGAAGTTATATGTATATGTATAAATCTTTCTCGCGTGACTTATTTTCAACATAACACACTAGTACCATAAATAACTATTTGAATCACCTCGCAGTAACCTCAGTCAGATTGAATTTCAATTGTAATTTGTGGTATAACAGAATTAGTTCTAAAATACACGGTGATGCATATCAGAGTAATGACGAGTGACATTTTTTTAGAATACCTCACTCAGTATATTTCGAGGTATTTCGTATTCCTCAAGGATGATAATTTTATTTTCCACGTGTGTCACTCAGATGTATCGAATTCATACAGTATGGTGAAAATTATCAGAAACAAGTTAATGAAAGCATTGCGTGAATTATCGAGTACATTGAAAAATGACTACATTACTTTCAAAATTTTCTGTCTCTACTCTGCCTGACAAAACCGAGGGCGATATTGAAAGTACCGCAGAACCATTGAGAATATTTTATGGAACATTTTTCAGATATTCCTTCATTGGTCTATCGACTCAAACTTCCCTTCCATTCCACTAATCTAACGAGCGTAGGTCTGAGGATTGTTTCGCGTTTGTCAAACGAAGAATTTCGAGAAGACGTTAAATTCTTCATCATTTTTTCAGTCCATCCCTATCAACTAATCTCATGAAAAAATTCAATACTTCAAGAGATTGCTTCAAAAACTTTCCCATGTACGAGTGAGGATTGTTAGAAAATCACGTTGAAATTTAATATAAAAACATTGAATCTGA
>JAVJAQ010004229.1:0-419552 GCA_032362365.1 Zygogramma bicolorata
ATATGAAATTGTCTTTGATATACCCCCTGAGCTAAAAGGTATGACAGTTTTAGAAGAAAGACTAGTTTCTCCACGAATACCTTTCATGCAAATCAGAAGATTAGGTTATGAAAAGCAATGCAGTATTCGAGGACAAGTTGTGAATGTACCTATCGAAATCAATACGACTGTAAAAGAACTGCCAAGAAAGGTCGACGACACTCATACTATACAGTTGAAATTGATGAGAAAAATGTCATATAAACACGCGTACATTACAGAAACTATTCGGCCAAAAAAAGTTCTCAATGCTCTCGAATATTTGGTCAACCAACCTCTGTATAAGTCTGAAGGAATAACTATTTCAGAACAATTTTTGAGTTCACAAATTGATTTACTATTGAAGAATAGTCAAGACGATGTTGACGATCAATTGAATGCATCGAATAATGTTATCGATTTCGATAGCGATGACAGTTTCGAAGCGAATATCATGGCATTTATGGATAAGGTCGAATCCGAAATGAGCGATGATGAAGACGTCGAAAATCAATTCGAAAGAGAAGATGCTAATGCTCATTTGAATCCCGCAGGAGAGCAAACTCTTCTCGATAATACGAAAATTGAGAATATCGCTTTCGCTCCTGGAGAGGGACAGTTACCCATTCATTTAGTGTACGATGAACATGCGGAAGAACTGTCGTTCCCAACACTATTCTGCGGTAATGCGAGAAAATTTAAAAATAAATTAAGCTACGCTCAAAAAGCTAAACTACAAGCGAGTCATTGTGATCGACGATTTGCAAGAACAGATTTTGTATTATATATGTTCAAGAAAACCCAAATGCTTGCAGTAATCGATAAGGTTTCCATTGCAATTCGTAAAAAACTTGCAGGTAAAGATAAGTACACGGCTGGACAAGTGACGAACAAAGATTTCATCGCACAACTTTTACAAGTTGACGAAGGTTATCGATTTCTCAGCGAAATCAGAACTTCTCCAGCTCATTGGGAAAAGGAAAAAAGAAAATTACTCGCGATGGTTCGTCAATTCAATATACCGACACTTTTTATAACTGTATCTGCTGCAGAAACTAAATGGCCAGAATTGTTGGTAATATTGAGTAAAGTTATTGACAACAAAATAATAAGCGAAAACGAAGCTAACTCAATGAGTTATAATGAAAAGACGAGACTCTTGAGGAGCGACCCAATAACTTGTGCTAGGTACTTCGATAATCGTTTCCGTGTATTATTGAAACATATGAAAAGTGAAGAAAGTCCTTTCAAAAATAATCCCATCATCCATTATTACTATAGAGTGGAATTTCAGCATAGAGGATCTCCTCATGTACACGGATTATTTTGGTTACAAAATGCTCCAAGTTATAATGCTTCTAGCATCGATTCGAAAAGGGAAGTGGCCGCCTTCATCGATAAATATATCACTTGCGACGGAGATAACGAGGCTGTTCAAGATATGATCAATTATCAACTCCATCATCATTCGAAATCTTGCAAAAAGATGGTGAAAGATGTAGCGGTTTGTCGTTACAATATTCCGTTCTTTCCATCTGACATTACGTTAGTTTTGGAACAGAACAACATGAAATTGACCATCGAGAAACAAGTCCGATTTAAAAATTTACTCGCAGATATAACGACTTTTCTCAATTCCAATAAAGAAGATATATCTTTCTCAGATTTTTTGATCAAATTCAATTCCAATACTGAGGAGTACAGGGAATTTCTGAGAAACGTCATCAAAAAGCTCTCTGGAACTTCCGGTTGAACTGGAATTTTTCTTCTTTCGACGTTTCGACTCCCACTTTGGAGCCATTCTCAAGACTGCTTGACTTGGTGGCGAGGCCTAAGTCTTCTTAACCCCCAGCACTCATCTTGACAGAGTGAAGATTGTTATATATATATATATATATATATATATATATATATATATATACGCACAATCTTTTTGAAAAAATGTTTTATTTTTCTGTTAACCAGTTTTCATTCTCAAGTTAAACAATTTGCAACGTGTGGATCCCATTACAGTGGTTTCGTGGCGGGTAATCGAACCCTAGTCTCTTGACAGGCGGAGGGGCTTACCACTACTCTACCGATACCTCTTGGAGAACGGAAAGGGAATGCAGAAAGAGCAAGTTCAGTTCGATGTTCTACTTTTTTTTCAAATGGTAAATGAAAATTTGATTCTGTTACACTCTATGATAATAATCCAACTGAATGCTTTAGAAACTGGAAACTTTCGTTTAGTTAGCTCACAATGGTTTGTAAAAATCTTTTATTTTCCTTTACAGATTCTATCTCCTTACGGACGTCAACAGTTTCTAACGTGTGGATCCCAGTACGGTGGTTCCGTTGCAGAGATACAAATCCCGGTCTCCCACTTGACAAGCTGATGTGCCTACCACTGCAATATCGTTAACGATTGAAGGATAAAAAGGAAATGGAGTAATAGCAAGCTCAATTTTCAGTACAAAGGAAATGGTAATGAAATAATAGCAGGAATTTCAAACTGAGTTTGAAGTTCCTGCATGGGAAAGCTGTTGTATAGCGAAACACGTGTCGCGGTTCAGTAAACCATAATATGTGGAAATCTTACAGGCAACTGTGCATTATTAGTTCATCGAAATGTTTAAATTTTTTTTTGTTAACAGATTTCATTTCGATGCGGACGCCAACACTTTTCAACGTGTGGATCCCAGTACGGTGGTTTCGTTGCGGGAAATCGAACTCTGGACTCTCACCTGACAGGCATATGTTTTCACCAATACACTATCGACAAAGATTGAAGAACGAAAAGGATATGCAGTAATAGCACGTTCTATTAACAGTCCTGACGAAATGGGAATGATGTAAGAGTAAGTTGAATCCACATTTTTTTATATTTTCAACTAATAAATGAAAATTTTTTTCTGTTACATTATATTATAATAATATAACTAAATGCTTTAGAAACTGAACCTTCCGTTCAGTTACCTCACAATTGTTTTCAAAAACGTTTTTTTTTCTCTCCTTACGGACGTCAACAGTTTCTAACGTGTGGATCCCAGTACGGTGGTTCCGTTGCAGGGATACATTGCCTACCACTACAATATCGTTAACGATTGAAGAATAAAAAGGAAATGGAGTAATAGCAAGCTTAATTTTCAGTACAAAGGAAATGGTAATGAAATAATAGCAGGAATTTTTAACTGAGTTTGAAGTTCCTGCATGGGGAAGCTGTTGTACAGCGTAACACCTGTCGCGGTTTAGTAAACCGTAATATGTGGAAATCTTACAGGCAACTGTGTATTTTTAGTTTATCGAAATGTTGAAATTTTTTTTCGTCAACAGATGTCATTTCGATGCGGACGCCAACACTTTTCAACGTGTGGATCCCAGTACGGTGGTTTTGTTGCGGGAAATCGAACTCTGGACTCTCACCTGACAGGCATATGTTTTCACCACTACCCTATCGACAACGATTGAGGAACGAAAAGGAAATGCAGTAATAGCACGTTCTATTAACAGTCCTGACGAAATGGGAATGATGTAAGAGTAAGTTGAATCTACAATTTTTTATATTTTCAACTTATGAATGAAAATTTTATTGTTACACTATATGATAATAATCCAACTAAATGCTTTAGAAACTGAAACCTTCCGTTCAGTTACCTCACAATGGTTTTCAAAAACGTTTTTTTTTTTTTCTTAAAAAGATTCTATCTCCTTACGGACGTCAACAGTTTCTAACGTGTGGATCCCAGTGGTTCCGTTGCAGGGATCCAAATCCCGGTCTCTCACTTGACAGGCTGATGTGCCTACCATTACAATATCGTTAACGATTGAAGAATAAAAAGGAAATGGAGTAATAGCAAGCTCAATTTTCAGTCCAAAGTAAATGGTAATGAAATAATAGCAGAAATTTCAAACTGAGTTTGAAGTTCCTGCATGGGGAAGCTGTTGTATAGCGAAACACGTATCGCGGTTTACTGAACCATAATATGTGGAAATGTTACAGGCTATTGTGTATCATTAGTTTATCGAAATGTTTTAATTTTTTTTCGTTAACAGATGTCATTTCGATGCGGACGCCAACACTTTTCAACGTGTGGATCCCAGTACAGTGGTTTCGTTGCGGGAAATCGAACTCTTGACTCTCACCTGACAGGCATATGTGTTTACCACTACACTATCGACAACGATTGAAGAACGAAAAGGAAATGCAGTAATAGCACCTTTTATTAACACTCCTGACGAAATGGGAATGATTTAAGAGTAAGTTGAATCAGATTATTTTTTAATTTCAACTAATAAATGAAAATTTTATTCTGTTACACTATATGATAATAATCCAACTAAATGCTTTAGAAACTGGAACCTTCCGTTCAGTTACCTCACAATTGTTTTTAAAAACGTTTTTTTTTTTAAATTCTGTCTCCATACGGACGTCAATAGTTTCTACCGTGTGGATCCCAGTAAGGTGGTTTCGTTGCAGGGATACAAATCCCGGTCTCTCACTTGATAGGCGGATGTGCCTACCACTACACTATCGTTAATGATAGAAGAACGAAAAGGAAATGCAGTAATAGAAGGCTTGATTTTCAGTCATGAGGAAATGGTAATGAAATAATAGAAAGTCGAATGTACAGTTCTATCCATCTGCAACTAATAAATGAAATTTTGATTGTTACACAGTAAGAACTGGAATCTGCCATTTAGTTAGCACACAATGGTTTGATATTTTAATTTTTTTCGTTAACAGATTCCATTTCGATGCGGACGCCAACACCTCTCAACGTGTGGATCCCAGTACGGTAGTTTCGTGGCGGAGTATCCAATTCCGGTCTCTCACTTGACAGACGGATGTGCTTACTTTTATAATATCGACAACGATTGAAAAAAGAAAAGGAAATGCAGTAATAGCAAGCTCGATTAACGGTCCTGACGAAATGGTAATTATGTAATAGTAAGTTGAATCCACAGTTCTTTCCATTTTCAATTAATAAATGAAAATTTGATTCTGTTATACTCTATGATTATAATAATCCAACTAAATGCTTTAGAAACTGGAACCTTGCGTTCAGTTAGCTTGAATTAGTTACTACTTCCAGTAGTCAATCAAGAGCTAGTTAACTAAAAACATAATTTGATTTGGATAAAAAAAAAGGCTCAAAATTAGTTATTATTATTTGATGTATTGTGCAATATTGATTCCAAATGCAACTTTCTTGCAGGTGCTGTATTTTTTATTTAATTTTCTTGCAGATAGACCAGTCGAAAATAGTGACGATAAGGATAGCATGGTTGACAATAAATAATGAATACTGATTAGATTTAGAAGAAGAACATATTCTCCACATTTACTATGTAGATGTTGACCAAGTGTTATTGAAGCAGTTTACCAAAAGAACAAGATGCAAAATTTGTAAGTTGTCGTTGGCTGTGTACTTCAAAAAATAACAAATATTTTTTTGGTACAGTTCACAAGTGATAGTCGCCCATTAACGTTCGAAATTGAATGTTCCAGCCCGTTCCAATGCCTTTTGACAGTTCCATTACCGTCGTATCATGTTCGTTTATGAATTGTGCCAAACGGAATCGACATGCCATATCACAAATGGCGCTGTAGGTTTTCCCGGGTTTCCCTACGGCAGAGTCAGCGAATGCTCCATTTGATGAGTTCCCGGAATAGAGAATCGCACACTATAATATGATAATTTGAATAGTGTACAGTCATTCCATGTCGAAAAAAATTAACTGATATTTCAATATAATTGTAGCATAAATGATTTATTTTATTATTAGATGCATTTTCTCGCAATTTTTCTTTTTCATATTGTGGTATTTTTTATATTAAATTCTGAATTAATGTTTTTATACCGTAAAGATTTTAATGAAGTGAATAGTTCCATAACGAAAACTTATTTGGAAAACATTACTATTGATTGAAGTTGGTAATGAAAGTTGTATTCGTGCAAGAGTACTTATCACTTTCCGAGAAAAATATTTTATATTCAGTAGATTACTTTTTGAATCAATATTATTACTTATATATATATATATATATATATATATATATATATATATAAACAGTTTTCATAGTAACCTTAGTATTTTACTTTAATCCTTCATAACAGTGTCGAAAATTTTATCGATATCAATGTACCCTAGAATAGACCAGAATGCTGTGGTTGACAATTTGACTAATATAACGGTATCTATTAGAATTGTTTATAGAGATATAGTTAGCCAATGCCTGTGTAAAAAGGATTTGAAGCGCTTTTGTTACGTCATCCACACTATATATCGACATTTCTGTTTACTTGCCAATGCACTAGAAAGTTTCCTACTCTGAAAAAAAAAATAGGTGCAGAGTTCTGTCTGCCAGTTTGATTGAAATATAGAAAGAAAGATAATGAAGCTTCAAAATACTTTTGACGATGAAATTTCATGGAGGAAATGAAAGTTTAGGTATTAAACTAATCTACAAAAAATGAATGATCTAAGATATTGTCGAAAAATTAAGTTTATCTTTGTGAATCGGTCGCTATATTTTGGTATTATGTATGATTAAGCGAAAAAAAGTGTAATTCAAGATACGACGTCCATAAGAAAAATTGAAACAAAAGACTTGACTTGAAACCATTGACATAACAACTAATGGACTGGCCTTCAGACAGTTTTTCCCATAGCATAATGCGGAATACATTAGAGAGAGAAAGGAAATGGACATTGTAGAGACGTTGTGAAGGACAGAATGACAATTCTATACTTGAATTACTCTATCCTTCAAAACCTCTCTTTCTCTTATACGCAGGATGGAATACGCTCAGAGGTTATACTTCAAGTATTCTATCTTGCTCATTCCGCAATCCTTTCTCTCTCTTAGGGCCAGTCCATCAGGCTGAATTCAGACAGATCCGAAATCTTATCGTACGATGATCTGATAGCTTTCTGATTGGTCTATGTTTGAATTCAAACCAATCAGAAAGCTATCAAGGCGTCGTACGATCGGTTTTCGGATCTGTCTGAATCCAGCCTTAGTTGTAATGTCTATTCTTGGAACCTAAAACACTAGCGCCATCTATCCTTAGTATTCATCCGTTCAAATGATATTCCCATAAGCAATGGAAAATCGACCAAGTATTGGAGGATCGCTTCTGGAGACGATGAATCAAGGGGTATCTTTTAACGTTGGTGAAAAGAACGAAGTGGTATGAGAAGAAAACCCGTAATCTACAAGTCGATTATGTGGTAGTTACGGATATCTTTCACGAAATTGTTGGTTGAAGGGCATCATCACCGCAGTATTTTCTGGCATCGATGGTCAAGGCAAAGATGGGGACCCTACAGGCGACCAACCGCAAAAATATGCTGAGAATGTTGATGATCTGATATTTTCTCATGTTTTGATTGTTTTCACTCTGTATATATTTTCAGACAGTTTGAATGTCAGTGATTGAAAAAACAAGGGAATGTAGGTTGCTAATAAATAGTATTATTGATGGACGGAGAAATATTGCGTAAGTGTTTAATTCATTATTTATTTATAATTTGAACAAACTTTATTTGCTTTTTCAATCCTTCGAATACCTTTTAATCATTTCGAGTAAAAATATCAATTTCAGAATACCCTAAATGTAAAATTGTCCACGTTTGCATCAAATGGATTTCATTTACATTGTCCTATTTGTACTCCAACGTAAAAAATAATCAGCTTTTTAACATCGATGCAAGTTGCAAAAGTTTTGTTGAGAAATGATAGATTTACGTTCGACCAACGCAGAGTTGAATTTTGAATTTCGAAAAAAAAAGTTTGAAATGAATGTCTATAGTTTATTGATCATTTTGAAAACATTGTAACCTTCCATAAAGAGTGGTACTTACCTAATTGTTCGCTGAGGTGAAAATTGTCTGAGTCAGTTATTTGAAGTGAAGTTTTAGTTGAACAAATTATTATTGTCATTTTGTCATTCTGATGCTGATTAAGTAAGGAAAATGTTATTCCTACAAAAAATAAGTCAAATAATCGTCTAATAAGATTGATGAATGTCGTCCCACAATACAACGTGCAAAAGGCCACAAAAATGTGTTTCAATCTTCGAAAAGCGCTTGCGTTTTCACTATATGAGATACATGCTAATCTTTTTTATTTTTTGTCACATTTCTGTTTCGAAATTCAGTTCTTCTGCATGAAACAATTTCAATTTGACAGCTATAAACATTATTATACATAGTGGTTGCCTTTTTTGTGTTTTGATAATTTTTTTCTATATTATATAGAATTGTTGAAATTATATTCAATTAATTCGTATATTTGATGTTTCTAGAATATTTCCTTGGAATAATGGAAAACGAAAATGGTAAGAATATTTCAAAATCTGTATAATTTTATTGAAACGACAAATTCCATTATGGTAATGATATATATATATATATATATATATATATATATATATATATATATATATATATATATGATGCGTTTGTTTTTCGGGTTTCATTCCGTGGTCTGTGGTTTTGATCATCTGAAGGATGATTCTCACAACGTTTCGGCAATCTTCTAGGTGATGTCTAGAGTTTCGACCTCAGAACTCGAAATGAAACCCGAAAAAACAACGCATCATACTTCGTCCGTAAGAATCTTCATGCTAATATATATATATATATATATATATATATATATATATATATATATATAGAAAGAGAGAGAGAGTGATAACTTTCAAAATCATTATAATCTCAATTGAATTACCAAATACAAATAGGCGAATATAGTTGCTTTGTATTTATACAGACGACATGGAACAACAACAGGGGGAGCATCGGCAGCGACCGGTACCGGTCCCCCCCGAGCCGGAGGAACAGCAGCAGCGACCGGTACCGGTCCCCCCCGAGCCGGAGGAACAGCAGCGGCGACCGGTACCGGTCCCTCCCGAGCCGGAGGAACAGCAGCGGCGACCGGTACCGGTCCCCCTCGAGCCGGAGGAACAGCAGCGGCGACCGGTACCGGTCCCCCTCGAGCCGGAGGAGCGACAAGAAATTCGTAAGTTTTAATCTTGCATTTATTCATTCGGATCTTTTATTTCTCACCTCAATAGAACAACTTTTATATTATTTAATGACTGTTCCATTATGCATTTGGTGCAAAGTACGATATGACTGTTAGTAGATCTAGAAGATTTATTTGTTGCATGGCACATTTTAGTTTGCAATAGTGATATCTTTTACGTTTTTTCAGTAACAACAACAATTTACAATATGCAATGAAAACATAAATTGAAGACGTTTCAAATGATGTATGTCTTGACTCCAACTCACTTGAGACTTATGGGTTGGATCTCATCCCGCCGATGTGGTGGGAAATGACAAGGTTGCAAATTTGTTCAGGAGATTTTCCTCTAAAAATGAATATCTACGGATTAAAGTATTTTTTTGTTAAACGCTTGCTATGAAAAAGTGACATTGTTTTGTTTTAATTGGTACACAATTTGTTAATGATCTCGTTTGCTACTTCACGGCAGAAAAACGAGCATGTAAAAAGGCTTGATTAGTATCTCAAAGAAAAAATTAAATAATTGTTTAGTATATATGAGAAAATTGTCACGTGAATGAAGCCAGCTGTGGTCCTGATATCGTATTGGCATCCACAAGCTCTTTATTAAAACATAAATATAATAATTGTTTCTCAATTGAGAAGTTGTATCTTTATGGTAATTTAATTGTTACAGAAGGACGAGGAGCGAGGCACGGAGGAGAAGGAAGGAGAAGAAGGGGGTGGGGGGTAAGGAGGCGAGAGAGGGGAAGGGGGAGAGGTAGGGGAAGGGGGAGAGGTAGGGGAAGGGGCGGGGGTAATAAAACGATACTAACTTTGCAACTCATTGGGCGTTTTCTGGACGTGATGGAACGAATGTAAGAATTGCTACGTTCCATCAGGTCCAGGGAACTCCCAATGAGTTTAGAAAAATAAATAGAAAAAATCAAAATGTGTTTCATTTATGTTTTTGTCACTGGGTATTTCTTATATAGTTTTTTCAGACGAATTAGTTGAAATAAGTATAATTTCGCAATGTAAAGTAATTCACAATATTAGATATTTCGCACCATGTGAAATATCTAATTTTGTGTAATAGTTCACAGTGCGAACTGACACATATTTCAAGTGGGTTGTCGGAAAAAAGTATAGTGTGCGTGCGGAAACTGGATATTCCATTCTCGTTGGTAAAAATGATGTTTCACTCGCCTACGGCTCGTGGTGCATACTCTTGCCAAACTATTATGAAATATCATATTTTCAGCACTAGTTGCACAATAGAACATCAATAAGAATTTGAACGCAAGCAACGAACCAGTTACACAATAGCATTCTCAAGTAAAATTATAATGAATCATTTCTCTCCGTTTCAAAATTTTTTCTCAAGCTTAATTTTGTTAGTACTGCTCATCCAATCCATCTTGGCACAGAAATAGTAACGTACATGACAAGCAATCTCTGTAAAATATACTAAGATAAAAAATCACCTATTATATGTATTCACTGTGTTGAAGGTGTTTTTTCTTTCGTCATGGTTTACACTACCAGTGTGAAACTGGAAAAGTATCTGACTTTGTGCCAAGATTGATTGGATAAGCTGTACCTACTCATCGTCTAGAATAATTTTCAAGTGTTTGTCAATTTCAGTCAATTAACTATAGAAGTTTACCATCGATTGAGACGTTGCGTTTTTATCTATAGTTTAGAAAATATTGAGGAATATCCGTAAAATGCCATCAACTCGAAAACGACTATCAAAAACGAAACTTTGGCGAAGGTGATTCTGCGTGCGAGCAATCTACTGTTAACATGAAAGTAACTACTCCAATTACCTACAATCAGAAAATGAATTGAATTTCGTCAACAGAAAATGCATGTAATGTTCAGTGAGCATCGTTGGCAGTGATGAAATATGTAAGAGTCGTATAATGTGGAAACTGGAGATTTTGAACAACTGATGGCATAGAATCGCTGTTGTGACACTATTGTTATCATCCAATGATAATGTCGAGACGATTCTCAGAGGAGTTAGGTTGAATATTAATCAATGGGGAAGATGACCCAAAGCTTTTAGTAGGTGGCAGCACGACTGCATGTGCCTAACGAGTGATTATGCAGGTTATCTTTTATTTTTATTTTAATGAATATTTTCAAAAGATACTTAAGAATCATAAGCATGTTTTCTCCAACCGATAGATATGGACGTTTGTCTGTACCAGAACTGAAAAGTTTGTTGAGAGAACGTGGTGGATCCCTCAAAGGAAGAAAAAAAGATCTGAGTGAAAGGTAAAAAATTAAAACTGATTACAGAGGTGTTTCGTTAAAAATCATCATAATAACCATCTACTAGCCCTGCTACGTTCTTTTGTAAGTGACTGGAGCATAATCTAGAATGTTCAGAAGCCTAAAAGTTTTTTCTTTTCAGGGCTTCTTCCCACTGCTTTTTCAGTTTTGTTTCTTTTCGAAATAAATGCGTACCTACATTTTTACATCCGAATGCACTACATAAGACCATTTTATGTCGATTTCAAATCTTTATATCCTTAATTATTGCAAAGAAGGGACGTTTAATGTTTTGAATTGTTGTCACTTGACTTGAGAGGCTGTCAAAGGTACATGCAGTGGTGGCGCTCCTAGTGGTAGAGTTTTGCAGCCGTCATCCTCATTGGTGGTAAATAGAAACTCCCACGGAAACTATTAAAAACGAATGAAAAGTTGAAACGAATGACTGCATAGAATCTCTATATTCACACCATTGGTATCCGATGATAGTTTTAACATGATTTTCAGAGGGGATGAGTTGAATTTGTATTGATAGGTGATAGAAGAAAAAATACTTTGGGGAACTATGAGAAAAAATTGAAAACTCTAAACAGTTGACGGCATATAATCGATGTATTCAAACCATTGGTATCCAATGATAGTTTAAAAAAAAGTTGAGTTGATTTCTCAACAGTACGAGAAAAATTTGGAAAAAATTTAAAAGTGACGGGATGTACCCAATCGATGTATTTACAACATTGGTTTCCAATGATACTTTAAAAAAATTGAGTTGATTTCTCTATAGTACGAGAAATATTGAGAAAAAAATTGAAAAGTGACGGCAAACAATCGATGTACGTATTCATACCATTGGTGTCCAATGATAGTTTAAAAAAGTTGAGTTGATTTCTCTATAGTACGAGAAATATTGAGAAAAAATTTGACAAGTGACGGCATATAATCGATGTATTCAAACCATTGGTTTCCAATGATAGTTTAAAAAAAAGTTGAGTTGATTTCTCTATAGTACGAGAAAAATTGAGAAAAAATTTGAAAAGTTGCAGCATATAATCGATGTATTCAAACCATTGGTTTCCAATGATAGTTTAAAAAAAGTTGAGTCGATTTCTCTATAGTACGAGAAATATTGAGAAAAAATTTGACAACTGACGGCATATAATCGATGTATTCAAATCATTGGTTTCCAATGATAGTTTAAAAACAAGTTGAGTCGATTTCTCAATAGTACGAGAAAAGATGAAAAAAAAAGTGACGGCATATACTCGGTGTATCCATATAAAAAGAGTGATCTGTGCTCATCGAGATCCACCCTATAGCTTGTTATATAACTTGACAAGAGTCCAACCCATCAATAGTTATAGCTCAGTTACTCTGCCGAAACCCTTATGGTGCCAGATTTGATATTAATTAGTTGATGAAATATCCAGAGAAGGTGAAGAAACGAGGTTTCTTTTGAAAACATTTTTTTAAAACCATTTGTGGGCCAAATTGAGATGAAGGGATAAAAACAAAGAGGACAAAAAGCAATCTATTCAATTGAATAGTAACTTCCGAGGTTCCCAAACTATATGCGGAGCTCAAAAGAACTACAGATGATGAGCTTGAATGGGAATGGTTGCTGGCGAAATATATTCAATTATGATTATCTCCAGGTGTTTATCATATCATCACCCGTCGATTGTTCTGATGGAGGGCAAAAAAACAAAAATACACCTGCAACAAGTGGATATTAATGAAATCACCCAAGGGTAAAGTAAAATCATTTCTGTCAAACAGCTGAAATATATCAATGAACTCCACACTGCTACACCAGCTGTTTTCAATTTTAATTTTTTCAATGTATACAAAATATATGTTAAAACTGACAATCATCATTAATATAATTGAAAAAAAATCTATTAACTGAAAGTAAATCCGGCTCATCTCAAAGGTGTGCTTTAGTGGCTTCCTGTTCATAAAATAGAACGTACGCCACTCCCCTTACTAGAGATTTCGAGGAAATCGGTGACACACGGTAAGCGTTGTATCCGTGCCACGTTCCCGCTTACTGCCGACACCCTTGTGTCGGCAGTAAGCCGTGTAGTGACCGCTGTACGTGGTGCCCCTATGGTTGGAGAGCGCGTACAGGTTGTAGCGGCAGGGGGCTACATTGGCTGCCGCTTAGTTGCTCATGTCGAGACCTTCCAACGGGAAATCGATGGATACATTCAATTTTTCTCTGAACTGCTCCGTCGGAAAAAAACGTTTCAGATGGATAACCAACACCCGCAGGAACTTGTGGATCGACAGTGACTTCCTGCATGTCCGCCTTTCTATAACAGAGAGACACTTAGAGCATGTCGGCTTCTCGTCCCCATCCAACGTCTCCTCTCTGGTAAAAAAATCCAAACACTAAGATAACATGAGATGACTGGTTCTCTGTGGGATGGCTAGCGACAGGTTCCAGAACAGTGCCCGCAGTATGTGCATATTAACGTCGACTTTAATTGGCCGACGAAGTTATCCACTATCTTTGAATTGTCCATGCGAAGGTACCTCGACCACGATTCTTGTGCTTTTTCGTTGTCACTTAACTTTTCGTCAATTTCTGTTAGAATCGGTTTCAGGTATCTCAAAAATTCTTGAGCGTCCTGTTGCGCATAACCCATGAAACGAGGGGTACAACGTTGAATTTGGCTTTTCAGGGAGACTGTATTCATTACTCTGTCAGATGAATCTTCGGACCATAGTTCTTTAATGACCTCCGCGAAAGCTTTAATTAGAGCGCCCTTCATGCTCGAGATACTGGTATTTATATCTCTCACGTACACATCTTTTCTCAAGTACTCAAGCAACCATCTCGTGTTGGACAGGCACTGGATGACGCTATTCCATAGATTAAAGAAAACAGGAGATAGAACATGGTCAACTGCGCACTCTGCCAATTTCCCCTGATATTCCCACTCCTAAGGTCCGCCAATCAAATCGTATATCCCCACCAACGTACCGATTTGAAGGATGTGCACGCTTGTCAAAGTTTGTTATTAAGTGTAATATCATGTGTTTCGTGAACTTTTTCGGCAAAAAATGTCACGATATGTTGTGGAGCGATGCAGATACTACTTCAGTTCAAATTATAAGAAGGATATGAAATCTGTTCATCTATTCCGGTAAGTCTGTTATGAGTGCGGTATGGTTTTGATGGGAGTGGCCAGGACACCAGGGCCGTAGTTGTTTCACAATCGAAGTTGACAATAATTTGTGTTTTCCTTACCCCGATGAACGAGACCAACGTGATAAATCGCGATGGTAATTCCATATCGTTTGAATTTCGCTTTTTGATTTCCACAAGCCATCTCAAATATTGCGAACTAATAAAATAAATAACGAGGAGTTCCATCAGTTTGCAAATCTGAATTGATTCAAAAGTCAATCGATAACTTCATATTACATTAAGATAAAACGTAATGAGGTTACTCCTCTGCAAGTTTGCTCTTGGTTTTCACTCCCTGTGATTATATAAAAAAAAAACGATGAAAGTGGTTATGTCACGAAATCCCACACAAATTTTAATACTTACGGCAATTTTGTGTTTGTTTTTTTTGCATCTAGATATAACTGTTCTGCTAGACGAAATCATATCATAACATGACCTATTCCACCTTTCCTAGCAACGTTGAAAGAAGAGAATTATGGAGGCGGGCTTTGACAATCGAGGCAAAAGATCTGCAAGAATATTCTCGTGTATGTCAATTACACTTCAGCATGAATTGTGAAATAAACTAAAACCCCGTTTCGTCGATGCAATTTTGTCGCTGCAACTTGCGGCGACTTGTCGCTGCGAGACATGTCATCTAGCTGTCAGTTTGCATTGCCAATATTGATAAATAGCACTGAATGTTACCAAGATGAACGTCTCCATTATCACAACTGATATATAATTTCATTCATTTCTAATAATTGATATTGTGATTAAATTACCTTATTACTCAACTTGATTCCTCAAGTCTCGAAAAATACTTGAAATGATCAAAATCAATATTCTTCACAACGATGCCACCACATATTTGTGGTTTGTGGCAAAAAATTCACCATAGAAATAACTAAGTCGCTGCAACTTATCGCACCAAAAAAGATTCATGGAACTCGAAAAACTTGCATGAACACATGCAATCTTCTGAAGTTGCAGCGACAAACTGGCATCGTCGAAACAGGCTATATATAATCCAATTTTGTGTATATTCTTAACTTTCATTCATAATATTTTTGAATTTGCTGGCAGTAGCATACTAGAGGATTATAACATATAATTACATTGCTTAGAAAAATCGTAATGTACCAATGAATTTTCAGTAGATTCGAAAATGAATTTGCATCCTGAGGTGAGTTTTGTTTGAAGTGTATGTTCATGGTTATGGTTATATGGACTATTCAAAGTTTATGAAATTTGGGGAAAACCATCTTCATTTCAATGCAAATACGACTTTGGGCGAAATAGCTGATATTTTTCCTGAATACTACTCTGTACCGCTCCCCACTCCTAGGCTTCAACTCTGAATATTTGGCAGGCTCAGCGCACATTGATTTGTATATTCATGTTCCATCTCCTGTTTTCTTTAATCTATGTGCTATTCATAAAACATAACATAATATTTGGATCTATCCAGTGTGGAAGTACATATGTCAAAACTCAAATTTTTGAAATTCATGAAAGACGAACGAAAAAACTTAACTAGAAGATTATTATTTGCGAAAGTTTCCAAAACGGAAGCGGATTTGGTTTCCGAAACGTCAACGATAAGGATTTTAATAAATATCAGTTCTCGTGTTTTTTTTTGATAGGCAAATTTGAGAGGAAAAGTGGCTGACTATTTTGAAATTATAGCAGTAACTTCTCGGGGTAGATAAGAAATCTCCCCTCTTACACTCGAATAGATTCCAATATTAATTAAAATTTTTTCAGATTGTGGTAGGTTACAAATACAAAAAAAAACTAGAAAAAAGAATCCATCCACCACAAAACAATGACATCAAAAATTTGGAGATTTTATACAAGAATCTTTCGAGTTCCCATGATAGTTCAAATTTTCTTAGGATAATATCATCCCTGGAGGTTTGAGATTGAAACTTCCATTTGATCCATCGACAATGTGGAGGAATCATTGAAAGAGCAGAGTATGCCGTGGTATGGAAGATAATTCAATTCCGCCGAAGGAACAACGTAATATTCGAACATGAAATATTTAGTCTAGAACGATACATGAAAAAAAATATGATACAAAACATCTATTTGTATAACTGTAATCAAAGTACTTCGATGATGATAGAGAGTTCGTATCGAAGAGTTTAAAAATCTTTTTGAAGAAAAACATCATACATATTTCGTAAATACAAATGCCAATCAAAATGTATCATCGCGAGTATTGAATATCAATGACAAAACTCTCATTAGCAAAAAGTTTGGAATTGCGGTAACACCAAAAACTACACCCCCATTTGAAATGATTACAACTATAAAAAATACAGCTTATAATGTGCCACCAGATGTACCTGGTAACTGTAGATCTGATTCCAAACGAGTACTCACACAACCTAATGAATTCAGAAGCAATTTGAACAAATTTAAAAAAATGCAAAATCTTTACGAAATGATGAAAGCATGAGGCTGATGATGGTAACGCCAGTTATCATGGAAACGTTTAACAGTTAACCATTCCATCAATTTCAAAGATCCCAAAACTGGAGTCCATACTAACAGCATGGAACCAACGTGGAGTCATGCCAAAGCTACCTCCCAATGGTCGGAAGAAAGATTATGTGCCTGGAAATTTGGCACGTTTCAAAAAATGAGATGCCTTGAAATTCAATTGAATGAAGGCGTTTTACAGATTGGCGGGTAAATTGTACGATCCTTGGAAGATAATTGATGGAACTGAGGGGCGTGTCTAGGTGGCGGATGACGAAGGCAGAGCAGATGTTGAAGACTTCCGTAAGCAGTAGCACATTCTTGAAACAATCGGCCATTTTCAGAACCAACAACATATTTAAAAAGAATTCGTATGTATATGAATAACTTTATGGCTTCTTTTCAGTTATTCGCATAAATAGTTATTGGAATGCCAATCAAAAGAAATGTTTGGTAGGTAGGAAGGCTATTTTTTCTTCGTTCAAGTTTTGTTTTCGAAGTCGAAATATACTATTAAGTTCGGTCGTGTGACAAGATCTGAGTAAGTTTGGGGTGACTGAAACCTTCACATTGTCAGCGCTAAAAAAATATTGAAGGATATTAGAAACCTTCATTACTAAATGAACCGAATCTGGGTTATATGGTTTTTCCTCAATCATCATATTTCTTTTACGTCGACCGAAATTTCGGAAATCTGCTAGTGGCATTTTCAATAAAAAGTTCTACGGCAGCTTCAACGGCAGGAAAATTCTGAAACAACTCTCTTACCAAGAAACAAATATGTTAGATGAGCAGCAAGCCACTTTGGAAGCCAAGACCGAAGATACCAATCAACGGAAAAAACCATTGAGACAATTGAAGACGTACTAAAAACTTGCCTAGATAAGAAATAGTCACAGTCTAGCTACGTTTGACAAAATCGGATACAGAAGGGGACCTTTGAGGTACTGGTGGAGTAAGAACTGGAAAAATATTTGATATGATAGACGTGAAATTGGCTCCTTTGAAAATGTATTTCAAAAAAAAGTATATTCGAACGCTCTGAATGCAGCTGATAACGACATTTGTAATCGATTCAACAAATTTTCGTACTATTACAGATCTACCAAAGTAGCAAAATTGCTCAATTCTTCAAAAAAAAATCCAAAACAACAAGAATGTTCACACCGGCCTCAACATTGACGCGATAGAGAAATATACTCACTTTTAGTTACATTTGAATATGTGGGCTCACTCAACAGAGCTTGGTGACAGCTGTCAATATGAAATGAAATTGAGATCAGCCATTCCCCAGAAGTATGGTGTGGTGTTCTCTTCTAATTCAGAAAATAAATTGTCACAGCATGTTATCACAAACCGTGAAAACTTGTTTGTTGAAACTGTCAGGATAATAAAAACACCAGCAGATTTGTGTCACATCATTATAAATTCACATATCAATCAACATTGGAAAAGCAATTCCATTCAACTTGTTAATTGGGCCTGTGTTAACTGAATATATATATATATATATATATATATATATATATATATATACATACATATATTATATATATATTATATATATATCGCCAAGGAGTCCAATTGTCAAATAAACTGAAAAAAATTATTCGATATATAAGCATGTACCTCGTCTGAAGTTTGGGAGAGGGCAATAGATGTTGAGCGTTAGCGAATCAAAGCAATTACACTATCGTGAATTTTAATCATTCAAAATGTCGTTATAGTTATTTACCTATGCAGAAAAAGTGTTACTTCTCTTCGAAGGAGATGCCTGAATAATGGTGATTTCTCAGGTTACCTGTGGAAAAAGTATTTTATTTTAGTGGCTCTCCTTCACTTTCCTCTATACATATTGTGCTTGTGACAAAAGAATATATTATCTCTTGAATTTTATTCATGATCACAACTTTCTCATGTCCAAAAAATATATTACAGTTTCCTGTATGATTTTCACTCACAATGGGTTTACAAAACCGCGACACGTGTTTCGCTATTACAATAGCTTCTTCAAGCAAGCAAGCAAGATCTTGCTTGAAGAAGCTATTGTAATAGCGAAACACGTGTCGCGGTTTTGTAAACCCATTGTGAGTGAAAATCATACAGGAAACTGTAATATATTTTTTGTTAATGTGGATTTTCATCAAGTATCGGCCAGTTCAATTCAACTTTCTTATGTATAAAGCTTTCAATAGTAGATGTGTATTTGTATAATTCTGAGAAAAGCTCGGTAACGTCCGACGTAAACTCTCGGAGTAAACTTAGAGGTGATGCAAATAAACTAGCAACATTCTGCATATTTGAAAGATAGCACTTCGAACATCCATCCTCAAAACTTCTATGAAAACGTGTTTACCACAGCATATTCTGCGAATTATTTCGGAATTCACGTCAAGGTGGGTAATGAAAAAAGTGTTGGATGGATGTACACTAATTATAACTAAATGAAATTAAAGGAGAACGTGAGTATAATATAAATGTTCCTTTTCCGAATGGAGTTCTCATATCATTTTTTTGCTGAATCTCTTGATTCCCACTCACAATGATTGATAATAGTCACAATTACTTTCAAATATTTGATGTATCATAAATTCGATGAACTCCATCACAATGGTTTCGAAAAATAATGAGTAGAACAATGTACGGTCCTAAACCTGGAGAATACTTCGAATTTGCGATTGACAGGGAAATGTAAAGAGATAGAATTGTCACACACTGACTCAACATGGCTGAAGTGGTACACTCTTGATATGTTTTGTATAAGAGTCCTGAAGAAAATAATATGATGTATTGGTTGCTTCAAGGTATGACTCATAAAACGAAGATTGGATTAAGTAAAGTGAGTTTAAATCAGAATTTCGATATAGAAAATAATTGCATTCACAAATCCAGTACCAGACGACTTGGCCAAGACCAGCCACAATGAGGAATGATAAGAAAACGGTAAGAGAATAATTAAAATGCAGATTATTATTTTGGTAAGTGATGAATAATATTAACAAATAAGTGTTTTTTCAACTATAGAGCAGAATAGAATCAGGTAATGAGAATATTATTCTGATTTTAAAAGCGAATATCATTTTTAGATTATGAAATATGTTCCTTGTTATTCATTTTTTTAGACTCTCACTTAGATTTCCTTTTCGAAAATCTTCGTACAGTATCAGATGAATATGGTGGAAGTTTCACCGAATTACAAATTGCTCATAAAGAAGCACTAAAACGGAAAATGGACGATTTGTTGTGAAATACCAACAGAAAATATGAAAAGAGAGAAATCTACAAAGTGAATACTACAAAAAATAGTATTGACATTTGTTATAGTTTTTGATAATTCTGGACATATTTTATTCAATGCCGTCCTATTTTTTAAATTGATGACTCAAATTTTAAGCGAAATATGAGTTTTGTCCAAAAATTCTATAAAAAAATCATACGTATATCGTAATTTTTCATACTTAATTTCTATTCAGAACTATTGAAATAATCATAGAACCAGCATCAATTCTGAAGGAGAAAAATATATTCCTGCAGGCCAAGGTTATCTGGAAAAAACTTTCCACATTGTGGAGAATACATTGAAGAAAATTATTGAAATTCTTTCAAAAACGTGAAATCCACGTTCCTGGAACCCCCCCTAGAAAAATTTGAAATATTTCAGTGATTGGACTTGATTGACAAGGCTAAAATTTTTGGACGTAGTTCCTGAACGAACCAAAAATCTGTATTGCATGTTGATATCAAAATATCTTTCAATAAAACCAATGCCACCCCAGTATCAGAATTACCGACACAAAAAACGTTATTTCTTAGAGAGTGCAATTTCGTGAAAAAAACGATCTTTCTTCAACAAGATCCTATAGACGGCGGGCATGTGACGTCACAAGACAACTGTCAATCAGCCTGCTGGACAAACAAACCGTACTTCCATAAGCAACAATGGTAATTTAATGAGATTATGATCGTAATAATAAAAAAAATACGGGTTTGCCCTAATTTTGGGTATACCCTTAGTGTACCTAACATTAAATGTCAATATATTGCGATCTATATTCATTATTCTTCCTGCTTGCAAGGAAATTGTATGTGAAATGTCTGATAAATGTGATTATTTCAACACCTTGTGATGGATGTGATCCTTATTAACTGAAATTTGGGGATTGTAGCAATGCTGTGAAATACTTTCCTAAAGTTTCATGACATTATAAACATTGTATATGAGAGTGCATGCACAGAAGACTTCAAAGGCTATAAAAGTTTGGATTCATACAATATGTTTATATCTAAATGGATTAGAAGGATTGGAGTGAAGCTTGTGAAAAGAATACAATGTACTTTAATAAATGATAATGTTGAAAGAACAAACTTAGGGTATTTCATGTAAGGCTCTACAAAACACATACCCACACCATCTTTTCATATGGTAATCCTGTATAAAAAAAGCATTTAGATGGATTATGCTTCAAACTTTCCAATGTGAATGATTAAGTCTGCAAAGTTTCCCGGAGATGATAGATTTCACGATAACAATTCTGCAACTCGAAATCAAGATCGGGATATAAGTATTCACCAGAGTTTTGTGCATGTTCCACTTCTTCAACTGGTTAATTTATATCATTCAGAGTTTGATTTTGCTCATCAATAATATTCAAGTTTTGAACAGCTGGATCATTCACACAAAATCATCAAATTTATCCATATCAACTGGAATAGAGAATCGCACACTATAATATGATAATTTGAATAGTGTACAGTCATTCCATGTCGAAAAAATAATAACTGATACTTCAATATAATTGTAGCATAATTGATTTCTTTCATTATTAGATGCATTTTCTCGCAATTTTTCTTTTTCATATTGTGGTATTTTTTATATTATATTCTGAATTATTGTTTTTATACCGTAAAGATTTTACTGAAGTGAATAGTTCCATAACGAAAACTCATTTGGAAAACATTACTATTGATTGAAGTTGGTAATGAAAGTTGGATTCGTGCAAGAGTACTTATCACTTTCCGAGAAAAATATTTTATATTCAGTAGATTACTTTTTGAATCAATATTATTACTTGAACTTAAAAAAATTCAATTGTTCCCAGTGAAAATGTCATTTGCTATTCCTATTTTATGATATGTCTAGGATAGACAATATCCTTCGGTAATGTCCATAACATATATCTCGGAATGTCAATAAAAGCAATCCATAATTTTAATAAGTCATATTTATGTAAGAGCCAATTATAATGAAATTAAATGAGAATATTTTAAAATATGTTTTTTCTGCAAATCGTACGAAATTATTGACATTTCTTATAATTTTCAAAGAAAAATTCAAAAATCATTATTGTTAGGGAATATAATTTCCTTATAGTTAAGAAAATTATTAGTGTTCTAATAATCTTTTGGATATATCATCATTATATACACTCAAACTTTGTACCTTCATACATTTGGTTAAAAACAAACTAAAACATTCAAATCTTATCTTCAAAATTGATAGTGATCAGCACAGTCATTCAACCAGATCTTCCAAAAATTTATCAACGATGAAATTCAAATCTAATATAGGACGACAGTCAATTTATCACACAGGAATCATTTTTTATAATAAATTACCAGATGCAATGAAGAAATATGGAAAACTCCTTTTCAAAGCAAACTTGAAAAAACATTTAATGAAATAGATAATTGGCAATTTTTCATTTATTTTTTTATTGCCATTTTTTTTTTCACTTTCTACAATGAAACAGTCTGATTTTATTGCCTTTTTTTTTCTTTAATGTATAATATTCTTAGAGTTAATATTTTTTCCCTTCTATAAACTTTGTAGTTTCTTGGGAAATAAAAGTTATCAATATATATGATATATATAGTTCTGTCTGCCAGTTTGATTGAAATATAGAAAGAAAGATAATGAAGCTTCAAAATACTTTTGACGATAAAATTTCATGAAGGAAATGAAAGTTTAGGTATTGAACTAATCTACAAAAAATGAATGATCTAAGACATTGACGAAAAATTAAGTTTATCTTTGTGAATCGGTTGCTATATTTTGGTATTATGTATGATTAAACGAAAAAAAAGTGTGATTCAAGATACGACGTCCATAAGGAAAGTTGAAACAAAAGACATGACTTGAAACCATTGACATAACAACTAATGGACTGGCCTTTGGACAGTTTTTCCCCTAGCATGATGCGGAATACATTAGAGAGAGAAAGGAAATACACATTGAAGAGATGTTGTGAAGGACAGAATGACAATTCTATACTTGATTTACTCTATCCTTCATAACCTCTCTTTCTCTTCTACGCAGGATGGAATACGCTTAGAGGTTATACTTCAAGTATTCTATCTTGCTCATTCCGCAATCCTTTCTCTCTCTTAGGGCCAGTCCATCAGGCTGAATTCAGACAGATCCGAAATCTTATCGTACGATGATATGATAGCTTTCTGATTGGTCTATGTTTGAATTCAAACCAATCAGAAAGCTATCAAGGCGTCGTACGATCGGTTTTCGGATCTGTCTGAATCCAGCCTTAGTTGTAATGTCTATTCTTGGAACCGAAATCACTAGCGCCATCTATCCTTAGTATTCATCCGTTCAAATGATATTCCCATAAGCAATGGAAAATCGCCCAAGTATTGGCGGATCGCTTCTGGAGACGATGAATCAAGGGGTATCTTTCAACGTTGGTGAAAAGAACGAAGTGGTATGAGGAGGAAACCCAGAATCTACAAGTCGATTATGTGGTAATCACGGATATCTTCCACGAAATTGTTGGTTGAAGGACATCATCACCGCAGTATTTTCTGGCATCGATGGTCAAGTCAAAGATGGGGACCCTAAAGGCGACCAACCGCAAAAATATGCCGAGAATGTTGATGATCTGATATTTTTCTTCATGTTTTGAATGTTTTTACTCTGTATATATTTTCAGACAGTTTGAATGTCAGTGATTGAAAAAACAGGGGAATGTAGGTTGCTAATAAATAGTATTATCGAATTGATGAATTGATGGACGAAGAAATATTGGGTAAGTGTTTAATTCATTATTTATTTATAATTGGAACAAACTTTGTTTGCTTTTTCAACCCTTCGAATACCTTTTTATCATTTCGAGTAAAAATATCAATTTCAGAATACCGTAAATGTAAAAATTGTTCACGTTTGCATCAAATGGATTTCATTTACATTCTCATATTTGTATTCCAACGTAAAAAATAATCAGTTCAACATAAATGCAAGTTGCAAAAATTTTGTTGAGTAGTGACAGATTTACGTACGATCAACGCAGAGTTGAATTTTGAATTTCATGAGAAAAAGTTTGAAATGAAAGTCTATAGTTTATTGATAATTTTGAAAACCTTGCAAGCTTCCATAAAGAGTGGTACTTATCTCATTGTTCGCTGAGGTGAAAATTGTCTGAGTCAGTTATTTGAAGTGAAGTTTTAGTTGAACAAATTATTATTGTCATTTTGTCATTCTGATGCTGATTAAGTGAGGAAAATGTTATTCCTACAATAAATAAGTCAAATAATCGTCTAATAAGATTGATGAATGTCGTCCCACAATACAACGTCCAAAAGGCCACAAAAATGTTTTTCAATCTTCGAAAAGCGCTTGCGTTTTCAATATATGAGATATATGCTAATCTTTTTTATTTTTTGTCGCATTTCTGTTTCGAAATTCAGTTCTTCTGCATGAAACAATTTCACTTTGAGAGCTATAAACATTATTATACATAGTGGTTGCCTTTTTTGTGTTTTGATAATTTTTTTTCTAGATTATATAGAATTGTTGAAATTATATTCAATTAATTCGTATATTTGATGTATCTAGAATATTTCCTTGGAGTAATGGATAACGAAAATGGTAAGAATATTTCAAAATCTGTATAATTTCATTGAAACGACAAATTCCATTATGGTAATGATATATATATATATGTATATGAATATATATGTATATATAGATATATATTTATCCAGCATACTTTATTACGTCCATACATTGGGTTTGTACCATTCATTGCTGCGTCCTCTACAATAGTGCGTCCGTATTTCGGACGCAGTAAAGTTTTACCATTATAAATCCGTACAACTATGTGGGAGGTCCATGTCGATTTTTTGGAAGGTCCTACACACCAAGACCTATCGGCAGATATCAGATACATCCATTTCTGACGTCACACAAAAATGTTATATGGTTTTGAAAAAATAATAAGTGGATGCACCATCATGTGTCCAATGAAAGTCGAAATATATCTTTAGTTCAACAAAATTCTGTTTGGGGGGCGCTGTCAATCGTGAAAGCGTATACTTTTACAAAATACCCGTTGCACCTAATGTACTTTAGGGCGTCCATAAATTTGGCAACAAGGCACGAGTGGAGAGATCCGAGATATTTCCGCTAGTTTGGATATTTCGGACCGACCTGCGCACTTCGAAGGAAAATTTATTGCCCTTTCACACCACCGCTTCAGGATATTTTTCAATATTCAACCATTCTTGCGTAGTGACTGGGGATTAAAAAATATACAGATTTTTCCTGTTGAAATAACCATTTCTTAGGTACTTTCCTTCATGTATTCTTCACTAAGAACTTCAAAAGTTTCTGGTATTATATTGCTCAATGCTTGAGGTGATATAATTGCCGAAAACTTCAAATCCTCGTAGATTAACGTTACAGCTAGTCGATCATCCACTGATATTGCTTCCCTCTTATAGTGGAGTAAAAACGCGCTCAAAAGACGCTTCTATCACGAAAAAAACCAAATTGAGGTAGAACAAAACGAGTGGTGTATTGTTATTGGGAATGTTATTGGCTATTACAAATCGATATTTACGACACCTCCAGCTGGGGCTGACTCTTTCTATAGCAAAAAATGTGTGAAAAAATGAAAAATCCAAAAAACGTATTTTTTTAGATATAACTCGTGATAACTCCAAAACTATTAGAGATATCAAAGTTTTTTTTTATTCGAAAGTAGAAATCTTGGCGCTGGTGTCAATGCGGCCGCATTTTTGGAAACTCACTTCTTCTTCTCAGAAAAAAATAAGAAATACTCGTATTTATTTTTTGTGCATTGATTTCTTGAGCAATCGAAAAACTTTTTCATCTCCAGGAATTTTCACATACTTTCTGCTAGTGAATTGAAGCAAAAAAATCACAGAAGTTTAAAAAAAAATGTAATAGGTTGAGATCGATAGGACACGTAATAACCGCGCCGATATTGAAATCACGCGTGTCTCCCGCATGCACTTTGCCCGGAAGACCTGTGCGCGCTCAACGACAGTGAGCAAAAGCAACATGAGGTTTTACCTATCTGTATTTAATTGTGCTAGTCTAATCATTAATTACATTATCATATGCATTTTTGGAAAATTATTTCAAAAACTTTCACTAGGTATAAAATAGAGAGCATTATATGTGGAGAATCTGTTGAAACTCAGGACAAATTGGTTGTGCAAAACCTTACAAAACGGGGTCTACAAACTGAAGTTGGTACCGCAGAGAAAAAAAATACTGTTGGCCTAAAAATTTTGGAACGCAAAATCCACAGCAAGAAATTTCTTCTTGAACAACTAGAAATAACATCAGCTCATTCAACATAAAAAGCATGCGTCTAATCTACAATAGAAGTGGATACCTACAATAATAATTCGCCTAAGAATGCGGAAAGGTCTAAACGAAGTGATTCAAATGTAACTGAGTTTCAGATCTGTCCCAAAAAAATGTTTTCAGATCTGTCTCAAAAAATGTTTTCAAATCTTCCTCAAACAAAAGATCGCTGCTAATTTTTAAACGAATTATTTTGTACAGAATGGGCCAAGTTCATTGGGAGATAATGAGTTCCTGATTATAGCGGGAGGATTTGAGAACCCAAAATACGTGTTTCTTATAGCTAAAAATTATGATCCAAATATATTCACTAAATAGCAATCAAGAAGAAGCAGATCCGCGAATTATCCGTCACGTTTTAGCCGAGGTGGAGCGCATGGCGATTCTATTCTTGTGAAATTGATAGATAGAGATGCTCTTCTTTCATTTCTACATTATTATAGCACCGCTCAAGAATTATTGATTTGCCAATTATTTATTCAATTAGGACATAGTAAAAATAAACTTTAAAATGCCATACATGATATAGTGGAAAAACTTGGACTCTCCATTTGTAAAAATCTCCTAGCAGCTCATTGTCTGACAGGATGTGATACCACAAGCGCATTTTACAAAATAGAAAAAAAACTGCTTTTGATGTGTTAATACAAAATGTTAATCACTTAACTGAAATAGGAGATATCCTTAATTTAAGCGGAGACGAAGCCGTTAAAATTGGCACCAAGTATATATACTACTACGTATATTACTTGTACAAAAATAAAAAAAGAATTTTGGTGAAATGGACCGAAGAACAAAAAAAAATTGCTACAGAATATTTTCGTTTTCATATAAAGAATAAAAATCCACCAAAACGACAAGAATGTGAAGAAATGAGAACTTAGTTTCCCAAAGTGTTCGAAAATAAAGATTGGATGAAAATCAAACTATTTATACAGAATAAATATACGAAAAATTATTGTGAATAATTCAAGAATGTTTTCTCTATATGATCAATGGCTTATTTTTGCTTTATCAATTCATCTTCAGTTCCTTTTGGTTTCCTACAATTCATGGATATCATTACCTCAGTATTTTGTCGTTTTCTTCGAATTGAAATAAAGGTATCAGAAATATCTGGTTGTTCTCATTTCATTATTCTGAATGGTAACATTCATTGAATTTCAATGAACAATTTTCATCAAACGATGTGATTGAAACTTCTGGTGTAAAAGTTTAAACACTTTCTAGAGATCAATCACTCCATCAACACCAAAGTGATATGACGCGCATTTCGCTAACAATGTTATCATCTTCATGAGACAAAAATTTATATCAGTTTGGTGTTAGGCTAATTGATCTTTAGGAAAAGTTTCAACAACATTGTTCTGATTGATGACTTTCAATCTGGTTAACAAAAAAAACCTTGGACATTGAAAAATAAAATATATTCAGATATTTTTTTATATCAACAATTGAATTGTATACTCTTTTATGTCGCCTAAAATCAATTCAACAATAAATTGTGCTAAATTTTTATCAAGATCCGTTTGATACGTGATGGGTAGAATTCTCATTGGGAAAATAACATATTTTTGTACCACTTATTTCAAATACACTAAACTATCGAATAAGGAATTTTGTTTACGACTATTACATAATATAAGTAATATACGTATGGTTTCCCCAGTATAATGCCATACATGATTCTCTTAGGGATTTATGGCAGGGATTTATAGTCTTTATTTCCTCTTCTAGTCCAATCACAAAAGTTCTTGAAATTAATATCACCATAGAAACGATATAACCAATCTCCAAAGTGTCAGTGTCAAACGCATTGGTAGTGTTTGTGTATTTGTATAGAAATGAAGAAACTGAAGAATCATTTACTTGTACACCTCCAGAAATTGTATGAATCAATCGTAAATAAAGTAGAGTATAACACTCGCAATAATGGCTATTATCCTCTCGGAATATTTTACATCCTCGCCGCTAACGCGGCTCGGTTCATAAACATTCCTCTAGAATAATAGTTGTCATTATTGACTCGTGGTATAATCTACTATTAAAGATGGAACACGAAACTCCTCTATCTAAACTGTTTTTGATAAAACAATGATGTTTATTGTATGTCTTCAATTGGTCTCGGTAGTGTAGTGGTTAGCATATCTGCCTATCAAGCGGAAGGCCGGGGTTCGAATCCTCGCCGGGCCACCGTGCTGGGTAATCGCACGTTAAAAGGTAAGGCCTCGTTGATCCATTGCTCGCACAAGTTTCGACTTCTGAGGGTTGGCGTTCGTCAGCTGGTTAACGAAAACGAACAATTTTTTTTTCAGAACAATTCCATTTCCACACCTGATAACCCAATAATTTCATTTTGTTACAGTTGTGGTAAATCAAATTAATTTCTTCACCGGATGAAACGAAGAATTCATTGTTTTAGAAATATAGTTGTCACTACACATTTAATCAGGTCTTTCATGGAATATCAAATTCTGAGAAATAAAAGCTCTATACTTGCTTATGCAATCGTACCTAAATGAAAATTCCGAATAATATCAAATTTGAAGTTCATGTTATCTGTTGAATCATTTCGCTTTCATCTGTTGTAACCGTGGAAGAAGTATAATGAATAACTCGCATTGAATGGTAATTGCTCACTCGTATGATATACAGCACTCGCCTACTGCTCCAACTGCAAACTTCATTCTCGTGAAGAATGTATTATCATTCCTTGATCATGGAACAATATACTATTGTGATAACAATTATGTGTAAGTTCGAAATATCTACAGCCGTGATTCTGATCGAGATTTTTTTTTCCCAAATTAGTCGTCTTTTGTGAAGTCAGTTTTCAACAACACATAAAATGAAAGCATTTCGCATATAGGTTGTGAGCAGAAATGAATCTGGCAACACTGCAGGACGCAGCATCATTCTGATTGTGTACAATAATATATTTTCAGGACGCAAGATAGTACTCAACATAAAAACGTATATTCGATGGACGCAGTAAAGGCCCACTTTTGAGGGGACGCAGTGAGGGCGTGAATATCATTATTTTTATTTTTGATGGTAATGAAAATCTGAAAATAGATACGGAATGCATTTAATGAGGAGAAAGAGTATTCGCTATAAAACTCTCCCTAAATACAAGAATTCAAGGGGACGCAGTAGTGTCGTTTTGTGAAAGGACGCAATAATGTTAGCGTGATGTATATATATATATATATATATATATATATATGATGCGTTGTTTTTTCGGGTTTCATTCCGTGTTCTGTGGTTTTGATCATCTGAAGGATAATTCTCACAACGTTTCAGCAAAGTCTCATTTGCCATCTTCTGGGTGATGTCTAGAGAGAGAGAGTGATAACTTTCAAAATCATTATAATCTCAATTGAATTAACAAACACAAATAGGCGAACATAGTTGCATATACATTGATTTCATATTTATACAGACGACATGGAAGATCAGCGACCGGCCTCCCGCCCGGAAGAACAGCCGGTGCCGGTCCCGCCACGCCCGGAAGAACAGCCGGTGCCGGTCCCGCCACGCCCGGAGGAACAGCCGGTGCTGGTCCCGCCACGCCCGGAGGAACAGCCGGTGCCGATCCCACCCCGCCCAGACGAGGAACAGGATAGAATACGTACGTTTTAATCTTGCATTTATTTATTCGGATATTTTATTTTTCAATTCAATAGAACAACTTTCATATTATTTAATGACTGTTCCATTATGCATTTAGTGCAAAGTACGATATGACTGTTAGTAGATCTAGAAGATTTATTTGTTGCATGGCACATTTTAGTTTGCAATAGTGATATCTTTAACGTTTTTTTAGTAACAACAAAAATTTACAATATGCAATGAAAACATAAATTGAAGACGTTTCAAATGATGTATGTCTTGAATCCAACTCACTTGAGACTTATGGGTTGGATCTCATCCCGCCGATGTGGTGGGAAATGACAAGGTTGTAAATTTGTTCAGGAGATTTTCCTCTAAAAATGAATATCTACGTGTTAAAGTATTTTTTTGTTAAACGCTTGCTATGAAAAAGTGACATTGTTTTGTTTTAAGTGGTACACAATTTGTTAATGATCTCGTTTGCTACTTCACGGCAGAAAAACGCGCATGTAAAAAGGCTTGATTAGTATCTCAAAGAAAAATTTAAATAATTGTTTAGTATATATGAGAAAATTGTCACGTGAATGAAGCCAGCTGTGGTCCTGATATCGTATTGGCATCCACAAGCTCTTTATTAAAACATAAATATAATAATTGTTTCTCAATTGAGAAGTTTGTATCTTTATGGTAATTTAATTGTTACAGAAAGAAGGGGAGCGAGGCACGGAGGAGAAGGAAGGAGGAGAAGGGGGTGGGGGGTAAGGAGGCGGGAGAGGGGAAGGGGGAGAGGTGGGGGAAGGGGGAGAGGTAGGGGAAGGGGCAGGGGTATTAAAACGATACTAACTTTGCAACTCATTGGGCGTTTTCTGGACGTGATGGAACGAATGTAAGAATTGCTACGTTCCATCAGGTCCAGGAAACTCCCAATGAGTTTAGAAAAATAAATTGAAAAAATCTAAATGTGTTTCATTTATGTTTTTGTCAATGGGTATTTCTCATATAGTTTTTTCAGACGAATTAATTGAAATAAGTATAATTTCGCAATGTAAAGTAATTCACAATATTAGATATTTCGCACCATGTGAAATATCTAATTTTGTGTAATAGTTCACAGTGCGAACTGACACATATTTCAAGTGGGTTGTCGGAAAAAAGTGTAGTGTACAACTCGTGCGGAAACTGGATATTCCATACACGTTGGTAAAAATGATGTTTCACTCGCCTACGGCTCGTGGTGCATACTCTTGCCAAACTAGTATGAAATATCATATTTTCAGCACTAGTTGCACAATAGAACATCAATAAAAATTTGAACGCAAGCAACGAACCAGTTACACAATAGCATTCTCAAGTAAAATTATAATGAATCATTTCTCTCCGTTTCAAAATTTTTTCTCAAGCTTAATTTTGTTAGTACCGCTCATCCAATCCATCTTGGCACAGAAATAGTAACGTACATGACAAGCAATCTCTGTAAAATATACTAAGATAAAAAATCACCTATTATATGTATTCACTGTGTTGAAGGTGTTTTTTCTTTCATCATGGTTTACACTACCAGTGTGAAACTGGAAAAGTATCTGACTTTGTGCCAAGATTGATTGGATAAGCTGTACCTACTCATCGTCTAGAATAATTTTCAAGTGTTTGTCAATTTCAGTCAATCAATTATAGTAGAAGTTTACCATCGATTGAGACGTTGCGTTTTTTTGTAGATGTCTATGATAAATTAATTCTAAATTTACAGTTCGAATTACAAACAATGATTTTATAACAATAATATGATATGAAACTTTTTCAGAGATCAATTACGCTAAAACAAATCTGATATTGATTGCACTCGACGCGCGTTCCGACATTTTTTTATTTTTGCCGTTGCTATCAGAGTTTCGATGGAAGATTTTTTTTTCGCTTTCTATGGAATTTTCTAACCTTCTGCTACAACTTTTATTCAAGGAAAAAAATTTAAAGAAATTAGTTTATATTCTATTGGTGTTTTTTGTGTAACGTGTCGGACACTCTGTAGACCATACCGTTGCTCGTAATCGAAAAACAAACAAACTGTCGTATAGGTCTCGTGATACTCTACAACTTTCAAGGAATAACATTTTTTTTCAAACCGATTGGAAAATGGAAAAATCGGGAAATTTCTGAAATTCATTTTTTTCTGAAGTTTTTTTCGTAAATATCTCGGAAACGGACGAGAAAATCAAAAATCACCAAGAGTGAAAAAATGATCGTCTCAATGTATACTATGAAAACCCCACAAATATTGTTTTTCTAAAATCAACAGTACGGGAAATATAGACAAATTTATAATCGGACGATTGAAAATATGATTTTTTTTCAAGAAAACAAACGATATATCTCCGAAACCACTCATCAAATAAAAATTTGTCAAAGGAGTTAACTTGCAGATCTCGTCGAATGCTATGAAAAACCTATAAACCTACCTGTAATATCGATAGTTTAGGAAATATTAATGGAAATTCGTAAAATACAATCATTTCGAAAACGACTATCAAATACGAAACTCATGACGTACCAACGACGTACAATCAGAAAATGAATTGAATTTCGTCAACAGAAAATTCATGTAATGTTCAGTGAGCATCGTTAGTAGCGATGAAATATTTAAGAGTCGTTTAAACAACCGATGGCATAGAATCGCTGTATTCACACTATTGTTTTCCAATAATAGTTTCGAGACGAATTTCAGAGAAGTTAGGTTGAATATTAATTAATTGGTGGTAGATAGAAATACTCACGGGAACTATTTGAAACAAATGTAAAGTTGAAACGAGTGACTGTATAGAATCGCTGTATTTACACCATTGGTATCCGATGATAGTTTTAACATGATTTTCAGAGGGGATGAGTTGAATTTGTATTGATAGGTGATGGAATAAAAATACTTTGGGAAACTATGAGAGAAAGTTGAAAACTCCAAACAATTGATGGCATATAATCGATGTATTCAAACCATTGGTATCCAATGATAGTTTCAAGATGATTTTCAGAGAAGATGAGTTGAATTTGTAACGATAGGTGATACATAAAAATTACTCTGAGGAACTATTAGAAAAAATTGAAAATTCCAAACAATTGACGGCATATAATCGATGTATTCAAACCATTGGTATCCAATGATAGTTTAAAAAAAAGTTCAGTTGATTTCTCGATAGTACGAGAAATATTGAGAAAACATTTGAAAAGTGACGGCTTATGATCGATGTATTCATGACATTGGTTTCCAATGATAGTTTAAAGAAAGTTGAGTTGATTTCTCAATAGTACGAGAAAAATTGAAAAAAATTGAAAAGTGACGGCTTATAATCGATGTATTCATAACATTGGTTTCCACTGATAGTTTGAAAAACAAATTGAGATGATTTGTCGATAGTACGAGAAAAGTTGAAAAAAATTGAAAAGTAATGGCATATAATGGAAAAGTGACGGCATATAATCGGTGTATCCATAAAAAAAGACTGATCTAGGCTCATCGAGATCCACCCTATAGCTTGTGTTAATTTCTGGGTCAAGAAAGTTTCTCTTATTGTGGCTGCTGAAGAATTGGAGATTTCATCAAGAACAGCTGTTGATTGGGCTTCATTCAACCGTGAGGTAGTTTTCGCGTTTTTTTTTAATCGCCCCATAAAACTTGGTGGGAAAGACAAAATTGTGGAGATTGATGAATCGAAATTTGGTAAGCGGAAATATCATAGAGAACGACTTGTGGAAGGGCAATGGGTTTTCGGTGGCTACGAACGCGGCACTGGAAGGGTTTTTATGGTTCCAGTTGATCTTTTTTTCATTTACTACTTTTTCATAAAATGTCAACGTTTTCACTTATCATTTCTTGCAGAGAAGCTGAGACTCTAATACCCATAATCGAGGAATGGATTGAACCCGGGACAACCATTATATCAGATTTCTGGAAGGCATATGATTGTTTTAATTCGAAAGGTTATCAACATCCTGATACTGGTGCCCATACCAATTCCATAGAGTCATCTTGGAGAGCTGCTAAAGATTCTATGTCTTCTTCGGGCCGCAAGAAAACGAATATTGCTGGAAATCTTGCGAGATATATGTTCTTCAAGCGATGTAAATAAAGAACTTAAACTCGACCCAGTGATCGAATTTTGTAAAATGGCGGGACAACTTTATCCTGGAGTGGCCGAGTTTCAGCATGAAATTTCGGATGAATAATTATACTGTCGATACTAAAAATGAACAATAAGGTTTGGTATTTCAAGGTTGGTTGGTCTATTTTAGGTTAGGCTGCGCTAGGATAAATTCAGGTTAGGCTCTGAAGCTAGGTTGGTTTCGATTAAGTTATGTTTTTTAGGCTTGATTATGCACACACACAGGCTATGAGCTCTGCCGGTTAGGTTAGGTTCGTTTAGGTCGAGAAAATTCTTTTTGGATTTTTCTTTTCAAAGTTAGGTAATATTTGGGTAGATTTTGTTGAATTACGTTTCATTGATTAAGTCTGATTATGCTGATTGGACTTCGTTTGGTAATGCCCGCTCAGACTAAGTTATATTCGGTTATGTTGGGTTATGTTCAATTAGTTTGGGTTGGGTTTTGTTTGATTATATTAATTTGGTTTGGGTTGGGTGTGTCTGTTGGAATATGTTAATGCGGCGGGATAAATAATAATATTTATCTTTCCCAGGCCGGTATAAAGCGAAAACAATAGCCTCTATACTGGCAAGATCGTTGATTCCAAATGTCAATGATGAAAAAAATATAAAAAATGTCATACTTTGACTAGTTATATCTCGAAAACTAATCGAGACCGAATAAAAATAAAAACTTTTCTGGATTTCTCGCACCATGTAGTATCATCCCAGAAAAAATCTCGAAAATCCGTGAGTATCCCATAAAGTAAAATTTTACCCACTTTTTTTCCAAGAGTAAGAAGATAGATATCGTTTGTGTAACTCATTTATCATTGAACCAATTTCAGTGTAATCATTATGATACAACAAAAATATTGAATGTATGTGGTACATATGATGAAAAAATGCAAAAACATTAATCAACAAAAAAAGTTGAGACGTTCTCTAGTGGTGTGAATATTTCATTTGTAAAATACGACGGTGATAGAAAACCGTGAAGGAAAAAAAGTGTACGTGGAAAAAATGATCGTAACAAATCAGTAAGTGAGCTGAACACCTCGAATATTATGATTCACCAGAAAAAGGGAATCAAAACGATTCCATATTGTTATTGTAGGAGACATGCAATATCCTGCATAGAAAGTTCCGTAGGTCACTGTCGCTTATTGTAGTCAGTTCAAACGATGTTTTCGAATTCATTGACGAAGATTGAAAATTGACAAAATCCTGAAAATGAAACCATAAAAACGACTCATCGAAGGTGAGCCTCAACTGGAACAAACACATCGGCTTATATTGTAAGAAACTTTTTTCAATTTTTGCTTTCCATCCAATCCCACCTGACTTATAGAATTAGTATATAGTATTCGCTGGGAAAACTCATAATACTAACAAAAAAAAATTCGCCATATAAAATAGAGAAATTGAGGCTAGTGCTGACGTTGAATATGTCGACCCATTTCCATCACATTCTACACATCTCCCTGGTCCTTCCACTTTCCTTTTATACTGTCTGTTACACATGTTCATGAAAAATTAATGAAATATTTTCTGTACTAGGGTCATTGTTACTATAAGGGAACCTCTCTCAGGAAACCTAGATATCGTCATTACAAATCATCCAAAATAACTTCAAGTGTTGAGTTGTGTAACCGAATACTACAGGAAATAAGAAAGACACCTATCAAATCCGGAAATAATCGAAAATATGAAGCAACTGTCAACCGCACAAGCTCTTCGTAACTCGGTTGCTAGTGCAAAGAATTAATATAATGACTTTATTCCGCTACATTCTCCGTTGCAGTTCCAGCAATTTGCCAGTATCATGTCGCATAACATTGGATACTTCTCAAACTGGATCAGTTGAACCATGGTTTTCTATTATCTGTTGCATCCACAAGTGTTTCTACTAACAATCCACAATCCCTTTATGCCAATGTGGCTGAGACTTCCCAACCAGCGACAACTCAACAGATGAACAACACTATTGACAGTGTGAAAAATGCAGGTTCTGTGAGTATGAAAGTGCCTAGAGTGGCTTGACTGGGCTTCTATAGAGTACTACGAGCTCAGCTGAAGAGTTGAAGTAGATTTTCATCATCAGTCGACTTCAGTTACTGCAGACAGTTTCCCGAATCCATGATCATCAAAAAAATACACTCAGAATGCTGCTGTACCAACTTAACCAGTACTGCTGAAGCATTCTCTGTCTGCTTTGTGGACTGTAACGCAGGTTGAAAAGCAACAAAATGACGTGAAGAATGAGGAAGTGCAGATACCTATATGATATTTTCCTGGTAGAAAAATTGTATCACAAGATTGAGGATTCAAGAAGGGTCAGTGTAATGGGAAGGTTTAAAAGTCAAACCATGGACAACAATGTTGCTCCATATTGACTGGTTGAGTGATGAAAGTATACTATAAACTCACAAAAGCCATGAACATTCACAGCAAACTGAAGGGAAGAAAAGAACCCTAAGTTAGGAGTTGGGTTCCAAAGACAAAACCATAAAATTACTGCAATTCAAATGAAATTATGTATCTACGATATCTCCAAAAAATAAGCCAAGGTAGGTGTAGATCCAGTAAACTGAATTTAGTCGAAAGTATCATAAACTCTACCGATAAATTTCTAAGGGTTCGGGAAAGAACTACCATTAGTGAATTGAAAGATATATGTCAAGATCCGGAAATGCAATATTCCTACATCAAGTTTTTCTGGCTTACTCGAAAGAGAATTGATGATCTGAATTCTACTTCACTCTTAGTACACTACAAGAAGGGTGTAGATTTAAGAAACTGAATTCCATCGAAAGTATCATAAATTCTACCGAGAAATTTCTAGAAAATCTGAAAAGAACTACTATCAGTGAATTGAAAGATATATGGGACAAGACCTGGAAATGCAATATCCCTATGTAAGGTTTTCCTGGCTAACATTTCAAGAATAGTATGTAAACTATCAATATAAATCGTCCCCAGATGGAAACATAATTTTTGCACCTGTTACTAATATAATTTGAAGAATTAGTTGAAATATAATAGATGGCTGAAACAATCTCAGAGGATTGTTTACCGGAAGGTTGTTGTCCAACAAATGTCAAACCCATTAGTAGCTCTTTTCAACTCTCAAAGTTATCGATCTCGAAGAAGAATCAAAAAATATAATAGAAATCGTGAGCTGCTGCTGAAAGGTGGTATAATCCATCAAGGAACTCAAAAAATCTCCAATGCGACCGTCATAGAACGGCTGAAAATTCTTGTAGTAGAGGAAGATCCATCGGTAATGCAGCTGATTCTGTAACACCACAGCTGTTAGTTTAATATGAGATGAAACCAAGAGTAGTTTAAAAAGAGGCCATTTTCCTGTTATTGAATGGCAGGAAATGTTCGGTCATTTTTCAGATAATAAATAATGCCTAACTGGGTTATGGTAGGGGGAAGCCCTATCCGATTGTTGAAGGATTCTCAATTGGCATTGGCAAGGAAGATTTGAATATGAATCACATTCAGAAAGACTACCAGTGAAAAAATGAATCAATGCATCATTTACAAGCAGTTTCAACACTTATTCCATTGAAATCATTAGCAACGCGCCTAGTTTCCAGGACTTGCTTCAATAAAATCGCTAATACAGCTCCCTAAATGGCGTATGCCCTACCACGGCGGATGGTTGACTTATTCCAACTTTCTTTCCAACTGATTTCGGGAACCAAATTGCGCAACGCTGAACATCACATCGCCATTATTTTTCTCACTACTCTCACAAAGTCACCCAAGAATCGTTGAAAATGTCTGATTTCTATATTCAATGAAGTTCTGGATTGCTTGGAAGGAGAGATAGAAAACATAACAATGATTCAGAGAATAACGTAGCAAGTTTGAATATGGTTAGACGGGTTCCACCTGTCCACCACCTCAAACACCATACGAATAGCTTATTTCAGAAACAACATAAGTCACATTTTTGACCATTTCCTTTCAACAATCTCATTGTGTCATTAATACATCGTTCCATACAGAAACAACATAAATCAGCATACTTGTCTTCTTGTTTTTGTCTCTGCTCTCCCCTCCCCCATACGAACAATTGAATCGAACAAACTTCCTGGAAGTAACAAAAAACTGACTATAGGAATTGACTTATTTAATATCACAAGATTTGAATATTGATTACACGCTAATTTGTTATGTACAACCCGTATATTTCCCCACTGTTATCGAGTGGTTGAATCTAGTTTGATCAAACTTTTCCTCTATGTATACCATTCCTGAATAGGACCAAGTAGAGCTTCATACTAATTCGAGGCTACATGGTATCGTTATTCATCGGTATGAAAGAGCTCAACACAAATACCGTTTCTTAGAACAAAAAATCTTGAAAGATCCAGATCTTGACCATTCAGCTGGTTACGGATAGTCGAGAATTAAGGCACTGATTCAGTATCAGCTCACAGGAAGAAGATGAACTCTAGGCATTCAAAAAGCAGCTACCTCTAGTTTGGAGAATAATATACGTTGAGACATTCCAAGTTATGAGTAATAATTACGCCTTTTTCCCAAAACTAAAGAAAGATATTGTAATGGTATTCTTTATATGAAATTACTTGTTAACTTCTCAAAATTATACTTGAATACAATGGTAGACTTTTTCTGTAACTATTTATTATTCAACTCTTTTCAAAATCACAACATACTTTTTATGACATAAAAATAAACACATGACATCATACACAGGGTGCACTACCATTACAGATATCGTTTGCAACTCATTTATTATTGAACCAATTTCAGTGTACTCATTATAATACAACAAAAAAATTGAATGTCTTTGGTATACATGATGAATAAATGAATCCAAAAACATGTATCAATAAAAGAGTTGAGAAGATCTTGAATGGTGTAAATATTCCAATATTAACTTTCTGGTAAAATACGACAGCAATGGAAAACCGTGAACGAAAAAAAATCAGTCTATGTGAAAAAATGCTCTTTAAAAATCAGTAAGTGAGCTTAACATCTCGAATTTAATGATTCACCTGGAAAAAAAGGCACAGGATCGAAACGATTTCATATTGTTTTTTCCGAAGAAGTGCAATATCATGCATGGAATGTTCCGTAGGTCACTGTAGCTTATTGTAGTCAGTTCAAACGATGTCTTCGAATATGACGATAATTGAAAATTGACAAAATTCTGATAATAAAACCACGAAAACGACCTAACGAATGTGAACCTCAACTGGAACACACACATCGGCTAATACTGTAAGAAAATTTCAAAGTAATTTTTGTTTTCTATCCAATCCCACCGTACTTTCAGTGTCAATCGTTGAAGAAACTCCTAAAACATTTTTGCAATACAAAATAGAGATATTGAAGCCAGTGCTGATTTCGAATACAGAGATTGTGTCGACCCTTCTCCATTAAATTCTACACATCGTCACTGTTCCTTTCACTTTTCTTTTAAACTCAAACAGATATCGTCAAGACAAATCAGCCAAAATAACTTCAAGTGTTGAGTTGTGTAACCGAATACCACAAAAAAAGTCACCTGTCGAACCCGGATATCAAGGGAAATATAAAGCAAGGAAGTTTGCATCAACTGTCAACACTACAAGGTGTAATAAGCTCTGCATAACTCATTTGCTAATGCAAAGATATAATGACCTTATTCCGCTACATTCTCTGTTGCAGTTCCAGCAATTTGCCAGTATCATGTCACATAACTTCTCAAATGGGTCAAGTTTGGATCAGTTGAACCATGGTTTTCCGTTATCTGTTGCATCCACAAGTGTTTCTACTAACAATCCACAATTCTTTTATTCCAATGTGGCTGAGACTTTACTTATCGACAGTCTGAAAAATTAAGCTTCTGTGAGCATGAAAATTCTTAGAACGGCTTGAGTGGGCTTCGATAGAGTACTTCGGTTACTGCAGACCTGCTCTGTGGACGACTGTTTCACAGGTTGAAACGCAACAAAATGACGTGAAGAATAAAAAAGTGCAGACATGATATTTTCCTGGTAGAAAAATTGAACTACAAGATTGGGGATTCAGGAAGGGTCAGTGTAAAGCATACAAAAGCTGAAACTACCAGCTAGAAAAACGTACCCATAGAAACGAGTCAAATAACCGGTACCGTCGACGAAAAACTTAGACGAGAGCTACAATATCACTAGGTTCAATTATATTACCTGCTCTGCATGGCCTCTAATTATGAGTGAGTGTCTCGTATTGGAAACTGATAATTGAAAACAGTTGTAGTTCCATAAAAACTGCGAATAAATATATAAAAAATTGCAAGGTCACTAGCTATGCTACCAGTGTTCGGGTACTTATACGCAGACTACCATAGTTTTCCGAAGATACCATATTAACAAGATGACAATGATGAAAAAAATACGGATGTGGCTTGCGCGCTTCCTGACGGAACTGGTTATTGATGAGACTCTGCTTTCGATTTGAAAACAGCCTACTTGAAATTGTCGATTTCTGAGAAAAACACCTTGAACTGAAGTTAGAATATCTATCAATAGAATATTGACACTAAAACATTTGAATTGACATGATGTGAGACTAGATACAGGGCTATCAACACTGGAGCTCGGGAAGGTTTAAAAGTCAACCCACGGACAACAATGTTGCTTGCCAAGCAAACACGTTCAAAAGTTGAGATGGAATTCAACTCGACATTAATTGGCCAGGTAGTGAAAGTACAGTATAAACTCACAAAAGCTATGAACATCCAAAGCAAACTGAAGGGTAGAAACATACCCCAAGTGTCAGTAAGAAGTTCTGTTCCGAAGACAAATCTATAAATTACCGATGATTTATTTATATGCAATTATTTATCCACGATATCTTTAAAAAATAAGACAAGGTAGGTGTAGATTCAAGAAACTGAATTCCATCGAAAATATCATAAATTCTACCAAGAAATTTCTAGAAAATCTGAAAAGAACTCCTATTAGTGAATTGAAAGATATATGTGAGGATCTGGATTCAATTTTATTTTATTTCATTTGATTGGTTGTAGTAAGAACAGGTCATTATAAACAAAATATATTAACTGTCTTATTCAAATTAAAAGAAATCAACCATGGCTAATGTAGCTGCAACCACTAATCCATTAAATAGGGTTTTGGACCCTGATACTAAAGAGGATGTGGCAACCTCAAAGAAACCTAGGTTTAAATTAAAACCTGATATTAAAGATCAAGTATTACGCTCTATATGCTCAGCATATATCAGTTTCACTGCTATGTTGTTCACCACTAATACGCCTGACCTAGACGATGTCTCCACAGGAGCACAGATCATGAACATTGTATTCACTATTTACTCATTATTAAGACAGGAATGCCAACAAATAACCGGAACTCTTGCAGCTAAGACAGTCAGAGGCTCTCCCACAGTTAAGGTAGGGGATACTGACTACAGTTGCTCGAGAGACAGCCTGTCAAACACAATGAAGCAATGCGCAGCTAAGTGTAACTTGGTCTTTGATAATTCAGAGACTGAGAAACCTGCGGGAGGAAAGAGATGGTTTGGCATCGCCGGCCCTTTTCTGAATTTCCTAACTGGATTTGGCTTGAGATGGAAAGAATTGAGGCTCGACCACTCAGAATTCCCTTTTACTAAAGAGGGCAATACAAGTAAGTCTTATTCAATCCAGAGGTTTGGTTTAACCAGGGGCCACCACATTCTTTTAGAAGGCATAAGGTTCCCGCCAGAGCGAAGATCCTCAATGGTGCAGTCCCTAGGTCCAATGACAGCTTTGCTATGCTATCTATTGGCTCCGGCTAACTATGAGAACAAATTTGAAGAAGCTGTCAAGCGATCTCTTGCACATATTCCTAACATTGAAGGAATAATAAAGACAATTAAGGGGAAAAATTTTCCTCAAATATCTAACATAATAACTCTGATAGCCGATATTTCTATTGTCTGCACAGCTAGAAATGTAAATAGGGCATTTCCACCACCAAAAATATCTCCACAGCTCTATGCTTCGAACATAACGACCTCCCCGACATTGACCTAGGTGGCTCAGGCATGACAGAGAAAATCAAGCCAAAGGAAACTATAGCTGCGGCAGTCAGGACTACCATTAGAAAGAACGTAAATTTCTCAGGGCTACCAGCTTTTCATTTGTATGACCAAGCCTCAAAGTCTCAATGGACAACTCACACAAAGATGACTGCAGAACAGGCAGCACAAGTGATTTTCCATTGCTGGTTCGGGACTTATAAAGAGGACCTCGGTGTTTTGAGACAGATCACAAATTAGCACCGTTGGTTCAAGAGGGATGAACTAAAAGATAGGTTCCAGAAACAGAACTGGAACCTTGCGTTTAGTTAGCTCGAATTAGTTACTACTTTCAGTAGTCAATCAAGAGCTAGTTAACTAGAAACATAATTTGATTTGGAGAATAAAAAATAATATCTCAAAATTAGTTATTATTATTTGATGAATTGTGCAATATTGATTCCAAATTCAACTTTCTTGGAGGTGCTGTATTTTTTATTTAATTTCCTTGCAGATAGACCAGTCGAAAATGGTGACGATAAGGATAGCATTGTTGACAATAAATAATGAATGCTTTCAATTTAGTCAACAACATTTTGTTTGGAACACATTCTGACAAGTTTTAGAAGAAGAACATATTCTCCACATTTACTTTGTAGATGTTGCCCAAGTATTATTGAAGCAGTTTACCAAAAGAACAAGACGCAACATTTGTAAGTTGTCGTTGGCTGTGTACTTCAAAATATTTCAAATATTTTTTTGGTACAGTTCACAAGTGATAATCGCCCATTAACGTTCGAAATTGGATGTTCCAGCCTGTTCCAACGCCTTTTGACAGTTCCATTACCGTCGTATCATGATCGTTTATGAATTGTGACAAACAGAATCGACATGCCATATCACAAATAGCGCTGTAGGTTTTCCCGGGTTTCCCTACGGCAGAGTCAGCGAATGCTCCATTTGATGAGTTCCCGGAATAGAGAATCGCTCACTATAATATGATAAATTGAATAGTGTACAGTCATTCCATGTCGAAAAAAAAAATGGTATTTCAATATAATTGTAGCATAATTGATTTCTTTTATTATTAGATGCATTTTCTCGCAATTTTTCCTTTTCATAATGTGGTATTTTTTATATTATATTCTAAATAAACGTTTTTATACCGTAAAGATTTTACTGAAGTGAATAGTTCCATAACGAAAACTCATTTGGAAAACATTACTATTGATTGAAGTTGGTAATGAAAGTTGTATTCGTGCAAGAGTACTTATCACTTATCGAGAAAAATATTTTATATTCAGTAGATTACTTTTTGAATCGATATTTTTACTTGAACTTCAAAAAATTCAATTGTTCCAAGTGAAAATGTCATTTGCTATTCCTATTTTATGATGTCTAGGATAGACAATTAATATCCTTCGGTAATGTCCATAACATATATCTCGGAATGTCAATAAAAGTAATCCATAATTTTAATAAGTCATATTTATGTAAGAGAGCCAATTATAATGAAATTAAATGAGAATATATATATATATATATATATATATATATATATATATATGAACAGTTTTCATGGTAACCTCAAAGTAAGTATTTGACCTTAATCCTTCATAACAGTAGTCGAAAATTTTATCGATATCAATGTACCCCAGAATAGACTAGAATGCTGTGGTTGACAATTTGACTAATATACCGGTATCTATTAAAATTGTTTATAGAGATATAGTTAGCCAATGCCTGTGTAAAAAGGATTTGAAGCGTTTTTGTTACGCCATCCACACTATATATCGACATTTCTGTTTACTTGCCAATGCACTAGAAAGTTTCCTACTCTGAAAAAAAAAATAGGTGCAGAGTTCTGTCTGCCAGTTTGATTGAAATATAGAAAGAAAGATAATGAAGCTTCAAAATACTTTTGACGATAAAATTTCATGAAGGAAATGAAAGTTTAGGTATTAAACTAATCTACAAAAAATGAATGATCTAAGATATTGACGAAAAATTAAGTTTATCTTTGTGAATCGGTTGCTATATTTTGGTATCATGTATGATTAAGCGAAAAAAAAGTGTGATACAAGATACGACGTCCATAAGGAAAATTAAAAGAAAAGACATGACTTGAAACCATTGACATAACAACTAATGGACTGGCCTTTGGACAGTTTTTCCCCTAGCATGATGCGGAATACATTAGAGAGAGAAAGGAAATACTCATCGAAGAGATGTTGTGAAGGACAGAATGACAATTGTTCTATACTTGAATTACTCTATCCTTCATAACCTCTCTTCCTCTTCTACGCAGGATGGAATACGCTTAGAGGTTATACTTCAAGTATTCTATCTTCCTCATTCCGCAGTCTTTTCTCTCTCTTAGGGCCAGTTCATTAGTTGTAATGTTTATTCTTGGAACCGAAATCACTAGCGCCATCTATCCTTAGTATTCATCAGTTCAAATGATATTCCCACAAGCAATGGAAAATCGCCCAAGTATTGGCGGATCGCTTCTGGAGACGATGAATCAAGGGGTATCTTTTAACGTTGGTGAAAAGAACGAAGTGGTATGAGAAGAAAACCCAGAATCTACAAGTCGATTATGTGGTAATCACGGATATCTTTCACGAAATTGTTGGTTGAAGGACATCATCACCGCAGTATTTTCTGGTACCGTCGACGAAAAACTTAGACGAGAGCTACAATATCACTAGGTTCAATTATATTACCTGCTCTGCATGGCCCCTAATTATGAGTGAGTGTCTCGTATTGGAAACTGATAATTGAAAACAGTTGTAGTTCCATAAAAACTGCGAATAAATATATAAAAAATTGCAAGGTCACTAGCTATGCTACCAGTGTTCGGGTACTTATACGCAGACTACCATAGTTTTCCGAAGATACCATATTAACAAGATGACAATGATGAAAAAAATACGGATGTGGCTTGCGCGCTTCCTGACGGAACTGGTTATTGATGAGACTCTGCTTTCGATTTGAAAACAGCCTACTTGAAATTGTCGATTTCTGAGAAAAACACCTTGAACTGAAGTTAGAATATCTATCAATAGAATATTGACACTAAAACATTTGAATTGACATGATGCGAGACTGAAGTAGATACAGGGCTATCAACACTGGAGCTCGGGAAGGTTTAAAAGTCAACCCACGGACAACAATGTTGCTTGCCAAGCAAACACGTTCAAAAGTTGAGATGGTATTCAACTCGACATTAATTGGCCAGGTAGTGAAAGTACAGTATAAACTCACAAAAGCTATGAACATCCAAAGCAAACTGAAGGGTAGAAACATACCCCAAGTGTCAGTAAGAAGTTCTGTTCCGAAGACAAATCTATAAATTACCGATGATTTATTTATATGCAATTATTTATCCACGATATCTTTAAAAAATAAGACAAGGTAGGTGTAGATTCAAGAAACTGAATTCCATCGAAAATATCATAAATTCTACCAAGAAATTTCTAGAAAATCTGAAAAGAACTCCTATTAGTGAATTGAAAGATATATGTGAGGATCTGGATTCAATTTTATTTTATTTCATTTGATTGGTTGTAGTAAGAACAGGTCATTATAAACAAAATATATTAACTGTCTTATTCAAATTAAAAGAAATCAACCATGGCTAATGCAGCTGCAACCACTAATCCATTAAATAGGGTTTTGGACCCTGATACTAAAGAGGATGTGGCAACCTCAAAGAAACCTAGGTTTAAATTAAAACCTGATATTAAAGATCAAGTATTACGCTCTATATGCTCAGCATATATCAGTTTCACTGCTATGTTGTTCACCACTAATACGCCTGACCTAGACGATGTCTCCACAGGAGCACAGATCATGAACATTGTATTCACTATTTACTCATTATTAAGACAGGAATGCCAACAAATAACCGGAACTCTTGCAGCTAAGACAGTCAGAGGCTCTCCCACAGTTAAGGTAGGGGATACCGACTACAGTTGCTCGAGAGACAGCCTGTCAAACACAATGAAGCAATGCGCAGCTAAGTGTAACTTGGTCTTTGATAATTCAGAGACTGAGAAACCTGCGGGAGGAAAGAGATGGTTTGGCATCGCCGGCCCTTTTCTGAATTTCCTAACTGGATTTGGCTTGAGATGGAAAGAATTGAGGCTCGACCACTCAGAATTCCCTTTTACTAAAGAGGGCAATACAAGTAAGTCTTATTCAATCCAGAGGTTTGGTTTAACCAGGGGCCACCACATTCTTTTAGAAGGCATAAGGTTCCCGCCAGAGCGAAGATCCTCAATGGTGCAGTCCCTAGGTCCAATGACAGCTTTGCTATGCTATCTATTGGCTCCGGCTAACTATGAGAACAAATTTGAAGAAGCTGTCAAGCGATCTCTTGCACATATTCCTAACATTGAAGGAATAATAAAGACAATTAAGGGGAAAATTTTTCCTCAAATATCTAACATAATAACTCTGATAGCCGATATTTCTATTGTCTGCACAGCTAGAAATGTAAATAGGGCATTTCCACCACCAAAAATATCTCCACAGCTCTATGCTTCGAACATAACGACCTCCCCGACATTGACCTAGGTGGCTCAGGCATGACAGAGAAAATCAAGCCAAAGGAAACTATAGCTGCGGCAGTCAGGACTACCATTAGAAAGAACGTAAATTTCTCAGGGCTACCAGCTTTTCATTTGTATGACCAAGCCTCAAAGTCTCAATGGACAACTCACACAAAGATGACTGCAGAACAGGCAGCACAAGTGATTTTCCATTGCTGGTTCGGGACTTATAAAGAGGACCTCGGTGTTTTGAGACAGATCACAAATTAGCACCGTTGGTTCAAGAGGGATGAACTAAAAGATAGGTTCCAGAAACAGAACTGGAACCTTGCGTTTAGTTAGCTCGAATTAGTTACTACTTTCAGTAGTCAATCAAGAGCTAGTTAACTAGAAACATAATTTGATTTGGAGAATAAAAAATAATATCTCAAAATTAGTTATTATTATTTGATGAATTGTGCAATATTGATTCCAAATTCAACTTTCTTGGAGGTGCTGTATTTTTTATTTAATTTCCTTGCAGATAGACCAGTCGAAAATGGTGACGATAAGGATAGCATTGTTGACAATAAATAATGAATGCTTTCAATTTAGTCAACAACATTTTGTTTGGAACACATTCTGACAAGTTTTAGAAGAAGAACATATTCTCCACATTTACTTTGTAGATGTTGCCCAAGTATTATTGAAGCAGTTTACCAAAAGAACAAGACGCAACATTTGTAAGTTGTCGTTGGCTGTGTACTTCAAAATATTTCAAATATTTTTTTGGTACAGTTCACAAGTGATAATCGCCCATTAACGTTCGAAATTGGATGTTCCAGCCTGTTCCAACGCCTTTTGACAGTTCCATTACCGTCGTATCATGATCGTTTATGAATTGTGACAAACAGAATCGACATGCCATATCACAAATAGCGCTGTAGGTTTTCCCGGGTTTCCCTACGGCAGAGTCAGCGAATGCTCCATTTGATGAGTTCCCGGAATAGAGAATCGCTCACTATAATATGATAAATTGAATAGTGTACAGTCATTCCATGTCGAAAAAAAAAATGGTATTTCAATATAATTGTAGCATAATTGATTTCTTTTATTATTAGATGCATTTTCTCGCAATTTTTCCTTTTCATAATGTGGTATTTTTTATATTATATTCTAAATAAACGTTTTTATACCGTAAAGATTTTACTGAAGTGAATAGTTCCATAACGAAAACTCATTTGGAAAACATTACTATTGATTGAAGTTGGTAATGAAAGTTGTATTCGTGCAAGAGTACTTATCACTTATCGAGAAAAATATTTTATATTCAGTAGATTACTTTTTGAATCGATATTTTTACTTGAACTTCAAAAAATTCAATTGTTCCAAGTGAAAATGTCATTTGCTATTCCTATTTTATGATGTCTAGGATAGACAATTAATCTTAATCCTTCATAACAGTAGTCGAAAATTTTATCGATATCAATGTACCCCAGAATAGACTAGAATGCTGTGGTTGACAATTTGACTAATATACCGGTATCTATTAAAATTGTTTATAGAGATATAGTTAGCCAATGCCTGTGTAAAAAGGATTTGAAGCGTTTTTGTTACGCCATCCACACTATATATCGACATTTCTGTTTACTTGCCAATGCACTAGAAAGTTTCCTACTCTGAAAAAAAAAATAGGTGCAGAGTTCTGTCTGCCAGTTTGATTGAAATATAGAAAGAAAGATAATGAAGCTTCAAAATACTTTTGACGATAAAATTTCATGAAGGAAATGAAAGTTTAGGTATTAAACTAATCTACAAAAAATGAATGATCTAAGATATTGACGAAAAATTAAGTTTATCTTTGTGAATCGGTTGCTATATTTTGGTATCATGTATGATTAAGCGAAAAAAAAGTGTGATTCAAGATACGACGTCCATAAGGAAAATTAAAACAAAAGACATGACTTGAAACCATTGACATAACAACTAATGGACTGGCCTTTGGACAGTTTTTCCCCTAGCATGATGCGGAATACATTAGAGAGAGAAAGGAAATACTCATCGAAGAGATGTTGTGAAGGACAGAATGACAATTGTTCTATACTTGAATTACTCTATCCTTCATAACCTCTCTTCCTCTTCTACGCAGGATGGAATACGCTTAGAGGTTATACTTCAAGTATTCTATCTTCCTCATTCCGCAGTCTTTTCTCTCTCTTAGGGCCAGTTCATTAGTTGTAATGTTTATTCTTGGAACCGAAATCACTAGCGCCATCTATCCTTAGTATTCATCAGTTCAAATGATATTCCCACAAGCAATGGAAAATCGCCCAAGTATTGGCGGATCGCTTCTGGAGACGATGAATCAAGGGGTATCTTTTAACGTTGGTGAAAAGAACGAAGTGGTATGAGAAGAAAACCCAGAATCTACAAGTCGATTATGTGGTAATCACGGATATCTTTCACGAAATTGTTGGTTGAAGGACATCATCACCGCAGTATTTTCTGGTACCGTCGACGAAAAACTTAGACGAGAGCTACAATATCACTAGGTTCAATTATATTACCTGCTCTGCATGGCCCCTAATTATGAGTGAGTGTCTCGTATTGGAAACTGATAATTGAAAACAGTTGTAGTTCCATAAAAACTGCGAATAAATATATAAAAAATTGCAAGGTCACTAGCTATGCTACCAGTGTTCGGGTACTTATACGCAGACTACCATAGTTTTCGGAAGATACCATATTAACAAGATGACAATGATGAAAAAAATACGGATGTGGCTTGCGCGCTTCCTGACGGAACTGGTTATTGATGAGACTCTGCTTTCGATTTGAAAACAGCCTACTTGAAATTGTCGATTTCTGAGAAAAACACCTTGAACTGAAGTTAGAATATCTATCAATAGAATATTGACACTAAAACATTTGAATTGACATGATGTGAGACTAGATACAGGGCTATCAACACTGGAGCTCGGGAAGGTTTAAAAGTCAACCCACGGACAACAATGTTGCTTGCCAAGCAAACACGTTCAAAAGTTGAGATGGAATTCAACTCGACATTAATTGGCCAGGTAGTGAAAGTACAGTATAAACTCACAAAAGCTATGAACATCCAAAGCAAACTGAAGGGTAGAAACATACCCCAAGTGTCAGTAAGAAGTTCTGTTCCGAAGACAAATCTATAAATTACCGATGATTTATTTATATGCAATTATTTATCCACGATATCTTTAAAAAATAAGACAAGGTAGGTGTAGATTCAAGAAACTGAATTCCATCGAAAATATCATAAATTCTACCAAGAAATTTCTAGAAAATCTGAAAAGAACTCCTATTAGTGAATTGAAAGATATATGTGAGGATCTGGATTCAATTTTATTTTATTTCATTTGATTGGTTATAGTAAGAACAGGTCATTATAAACAAAATATATTAACTGTCTTATTCAAATTAAAAGAAATCAACCATGGCTAATGTAGCTGCAACCACTAATCCATTAAATAGGGTTTTGGACCCTGATACTAAAGAGGATGTGGCAACCTCAAAGAAACCTAGGTTTAAATTAAAACCTGATATTAAAGATCAAGTATTACGCTCTATATGCTCAGCATATATCAGTTTCACTGCTATGTTGTTCACCACTAATACGCCTGACCTAGACGATGTCTCCACAGGAGCACAGATCATGAACATTGTATTCACTATTTACTCATTATTAAGACAGGAATGCCAACAAATAACCGGAACTCTTGCAGCTAAGACAGTCAGAGGCTCTCCCACAGTTAAGGTAGGGGATACCGACTACAGTTGCTCGAGAGACAGCCTGTCAAACACAATGAAGCAATGCGCAGCTAAGTGTAACTTGGTCTTTGATAATTCAGAGACTGAGAAACCTGCGGGAGGAAAGAGATGGTTTGGCATCGCCGGCCCTTTTCTGAATTTCCTAACTGGATTTGGCTTGAGATGGAAAGAATTGAGGCTCGACCACTCAGAATTCCCTTTTACTAAAGAGGGCAATACAAGTAAGTCTTATTCAATCCAGAGGTTTGGTTTAACCAGGGGCCACCACATTCTTTTAGAAGGCATAAGGTTCCCGCCAGAGCGAAGATCCTCAATGGTGCAGTCCCTAGGTCCAATGACAGCTTTGCTATGCTATCTATTGGCTCCGGCTAACTATGAGAACAAATTTGAAGAAGCTGTCAAGCGATCTCTTGCACATATTCCTAACATTGAAGGAATAATAAAGACAATTAAGGGGAAAAATTTTCCTCAAATATCTAACATAATAACTCTGATAGCCGATATTTCTATTGTCTGCACAGCTAGAAATGTAAATAGGGCATTTCCACCACCAAAAATATCTCCACAGCTCTATGCTTCGAACATAACGACCTCCCCGACATTGACCTAGGTGGCTCAGGCATGACAGAGAAAATCAAGCCAAAGGAAACTATAGCTGCGGCAGTCAGGACTACCATTAGAAAGAACGTAAATTTCTCAGGGCTACCAGCTTTTCATTTGTATGACCAAGCCTCAAAGTCTCAATGGACAACTCACACAAAGATGACTGCAGAACAGGCAGCACAAGTGATTTTCCATTGCTGGTTCGGGACTTATAAAGAGGACCTCGGTGTTTTGAGACAGATCACAAATTAGCACCGTTGGTTCAAGAGGGATGAACTAAAAGATAGGTTCCAGAAACAGAACTGGAACCTTGCGTTTAGTTAGCTCGAATTAGTTACTACTTTCAGTAGTCAATCAAGAGCTAGTTAACTAGAAACATAATTTGATTTGGAGAATAAAAAATAATATCTCAAAATTAGTTATTATTATTTGATGAATTGTGCAATATTGATTCCAAATTCAACTTTCTTGGAGGTGCTGTATTTTTTATTTAATTTCCTTGCAGATAGACCAGTCGAAAATGGTGACGATAAGGATAGCATTGTTGACAATAAATAATGAATGCTTTCAATTTAGTCAACAACATTTTGTTTGGAACACATTCTGACAAGTTTTAGAAGAAGAACATATTCTCCACATTTACTTTGTAGATGTTGCCCAAGTATTATTGAAGCAGTTTACCAAAAGAACAAGACGCAACATTTGTAAGTTGTCGTTGGCTGTGTACTTCAAAAAATTTCAAATATTTTTTTGGTACAGTTCACAAGTGATAATCGCCCATTAACGTTCGAAATTGGATGTTCCAGCCTGTTCCAACGCCTTTTGACAGTTCCATTACCGTCGTATCATGATCGTTTATGAATTGTGACAAACAGAATCGACATGCCATATCACAAATAGCGCTGTAGGTTTTCCCGGGTTTCCCTACGGCAGAGTCAGCGAATGCTCCATTTGATGAGTTCCCGGAATAGAGAATCGCTCACTATAATATGATAAATTGAATAGTGTACAGTCATTCCATGTCGAAAAAAAAATGGTATTTCAATATAATTGTAGCATAATTGATTTCTTTTATTATTAGATGCATTTTCTCGCAATTTTTCCTTTTCATAATGTGGTATTTTTTATATTATATTCTAAATAAACGTTTTTATACCGTAAAGATTTTACTGAAGTGAATAGTTCCATAACGAAAACTCATTTGGAAAACATTACTATTGATTGAAGTTGGTAATGAAAGTTGTATTCGTGCAAGAGTACTTATCACTTATCGAGAAAAATATTTTATATTCAGTAGATTACTTTTTGAATCGATATTTTTACTTGAACTTCAAAAAATTCAATTGTTCCAAGTGAAAATGTCATTTGCTATTCCTATTTTATGATGTCTAGGATAGACAATTAATATCCTTCGGTAATGTCCATAACATATATCTCGGAATGTCAATAAAAGTAATCCATAATTTTAATAAGTCATATTTATGTAAGAGAGCCAATTATAATGAAATTAAATGAGATATATATATATATATATATATATATATATATATATATATATATATATATATATATATATATATATGAACAGTTTTCATGGTAACCTCAAAGTAAGTATTTGACCCTAATCCTTCATAACAGTAGTCGAAAATTTTATCGATATCAATGTACCCCAGAATAGACTAGAATGCTGTGGTTGACAATTTGACTAATATACCGGTATCTATTAAAATTGTTTATAGAGATATAGTTAGCCAATGCCTGTGTAAAAAGGATTTGAAGCGTTTTTGTTACGCCATCCACACTATATATCGACATTTCTGTTTACTTGCCAATGCACTAGAAAGTTTCCTACTCTGAAAAAAAAAATAGGTGCAGAGTTCTGTCTGCCAGTTTGATTGAAATATAGAAAGAAAGATAATGAAGCTTCAAAATACTTTTGACGATAAAATTTCATGAAGGAAATGAAAGTTTAGGTATTAAACTAATCTACAAAAAATGAATGATCTAAGATATTGACGAAAAATTAAGTTTATCTTTGTGAATCGGTTGCTATATTTTGGTATCATGTATGATTAAGCGAAAAAAAAGTGTGATTCAAGATACGACGTCCATAAGGAAAATTAAAACAAAAGACATGACTTGAAACCATTGACATAACAACTAATGGACTGGCCTTTGGACAGTTTTTCCCCTAGCATGATGCGGAATACATTAGAGAGAGAAAGGAAATACTCATCGAAGAGATGTTGTGAAGGACAGAATGACAATTGTTCTATACTTGAATTACTCTATCCTTCATAACCTCTCTTCCTCTTCTACGCAGGATGGAATACGCTTAGAGGTTATACTTCAAGTATTCTATCTTCCTCATTCCGCAGTCTTTTCTCTCTCTTAGGGCCAGTTCATTAGTTGTAATGTTTATTCTTGGAACCGAAATCACTAGCGCCATCTATCCTTAGTATTCATCAGTTCAAATGATATTCCCACAAGCAATGGAAAATCGCCCAAGTATTGGCGGATCGCTTCTGGAGACGATGAATCAAGGGGTATCTTTTAACGTTGGTGAAAAGAACGAAGTGGTATGAGAAGAAAACCCAGAATCTACAAGTCGATTATGTGGTAATCACGGATATCTTTCACGAAATTGTTGGTTGAAGGACATCATCACCGCAGTATTTTCTGGCATCGATGGTCAAGTCAAAGATGGGGACCCTACAGGCGACCAACCGCAAAAATATGCCGAGAATGTTGATGATCTGATATTTTCTCATGTTTTGATTGTTTTCACTCTGTATATATTTTCAGGCAGTTTGAATGTCAGTGATTGAAAAAACAGGGGAATGTAGGTTGCTAATAAATAGTATTATCGAATTGATGAATTGATGGACGAAGAAATATTGCGTAAGTGTTTAATTCATTATTTATTTATAATTGGAACAAACTTTGTTTGCTTTTTCAACCCTTCGAATACCTTTTAATCATTTCGAGTAAAAATATCAATTTCAGAATACCGTAAATGTAAAAATTGTTCACGTTTGCATCAAATGGATTTCATTTACATTCTCATATTTGTATTCCAACGTAAAAAATAATCAGTTCAACATAAATGCAAGTTGCAAAAATTTTGTTGAGTAGTGACAGATTTACGTACGATCAACGCAGAGTTGAATTTTGAATTTCATGAGAAAAAGTTTGAAATGAAAGTCTATAGTTTATTGATAATTTTGAAAACCTTGCAAGCTTCCATAAAGAGTGGTACTTATCTAATTGTTCGCTGAGGTGAAAATTGTCTGAGTCAGTTATTTGAAGTGAAGTTTTAGTTGAACAAATTATTATTGTCATTTTTTCATTCTGATGCTGATTAAGTAAGGAAAATGTTATTCCTACAAAAAATAAGTCAAATAATCGTCTAATAAGATTGATGAATGTCGTCCCACAATACAACGTCCAAAAGGCCACAAAAATGTGTTTCAATCTTCGAAAAGCGCTTGCGTTTTCACTATATGAGATATATGCTAATCTTTTTTATTTTTTGTCGCATTTCTGTTTTGAAATTCAGTTCTTCTGCATGAAACAATTTCACTTTGAGAGCTATAAACATTATTATACATAGTGGTTGCCTTTTTTGTGTTTTGATAATTTTTTTTCTAGATTATATAGAATTGTTGAAATTATATTCAATTAATTCGTATATTTGATGTTTCTAGAATATTTCCTTGGAGTAATGGATAACGAAAATGGTAAGAATATTTCAAAATCTGTATAATTTCATTGAAACGACAAATTCCATTATGGTAATGATATATATATATATATATGAATGTATATATATATATGATGCGTTTTTTTTTCGGGTTTCATTCCGTGGTCTGTGGTTTTGATCCTCTGAAGGATGATTCTCACAACGTTTCGGCAATCTTCTAGGTGATGTCTAGAGTTTCGACCTCAGAACTCGAAATGAAACCCGAAAAAACAACGCATCATACTTCGTCCGTAGGAATCTTCATGCTAACATATATATATATATATATATATATATATATATATATATATATATATATATACATATATATATACATGTGTATATATATATATATATATATATATATATATGCGTGCATTGTTTTTTCGGGTTTCATTCCATGTTCTGTGGTTTCGATCCTCTGAAAGATAATTCTCACAACGTTTCAGCAAAGTCTCATTTGCCATCTTCTAGGTGATGTCTAGAGTTTCGACCTCCGAACTCGAAATAAAACCCGAAAATACAACGCATCATATAATCATTATAATCTCAATTGAATTACCAAACACAAATATACATTGATTTCGTATTTATACAGACGACATGGAGGAGGGAGTCAACGCCCCCCGCCCGGAGGAACAGCAGGTGCCGGATCCACCCCGGCCTCAGAAACAGCGACCGGTCCCACCCCGGCCAGACGAGGAACAGAACAGAAGGCGTACGTTTTAATCTTACATTTATTCATTCGGATCTTTTATTTCTCACCTCAATAGAACAACTTTTATATTATTTAATGACTGTTCCATTATGCATTTAGTGCAAAGTACGATATGACTGTTAGTAGATCTAGTAGATTTATTTGTTGCATGGCACATTTTAGTTTGCAATAGTGATATCTTTAACGTTTTTTTAGTAACAACAACAATTTACAATATGCAATGAAAACATAAATTGAAGACGTTTCAAATGATGTATGTCTTGAATCCAACTCACTTGAGACTTATGGGTTGGATCTCATCCCGCCGATGTGGTGGGAAATGACAAGGTTGTAAATTTGTTCAGGAGATTTTCCTCTAAAAATGAATATCTACGGATTAAAGTATGTTTTTGTTAAACGCTTGCTATGAAAAAGTGACATTGTTTTGTTTTAAGTGGTACACAATTTGTTAATGATCTCGTTTGCTACTTCACGGCAGAAAAACGCGCATGTAAAAAGGCTTGATTAGTATCTCAAAGAAAAAATTAAATAATTGTTTAGTATATATGAGAAAATTGTCACGTGAATGAAGCCAGCTGTGGTCCTGATATCGTATTGGCATCCACAAGCTCTTTATTAAAACATAAATATAATAATTGTTTCTCAATTGAGAAGTTTGTATCTTTATGGTAATTTAATTGTTACAGAAGGAAGAGGAGCGAGACAGGGAAGAGGAGCGAGACAGGGAAGAGGAGCGAGACAGGGAAGAGGAGCGAGACAGGGAAGAGGAGCGAGACAGGGAAGAGGAGCGAGACAGGGTAGAGAAGGAAGAAGGAGAAGGGGGTGGGGGGTTGGAAGAAGAGAGAGGGGAAGAGGTAGGGGAAGGGGAGGGAGTAAATCTGCGATACTAACTTTAAAACTCATTGGGCGTTTTTTGGACATGATGGAACGAATGTAAGAACTGGTACGTTCCATCACGTCCAGGAAACTCCCAATGAGTTAAAAAAAAAAAATGAAAATATCTAAATGTGTTTCATTTATGTTTTTGTCAATGGGTATTTCTTATATAGTTTTTTCAGACGAATTAGTTGAAATAAGTATAATTTCGCAACGTAAAGTAATTCACAATATTAGACATTTCGCACCATGTGAAATATCTAATTTTGTGTAATAGTTCACAGTGCGAACTGACACATATTTCAAGTAGGTTGTCGGAAAAAAGTATAGTGTACAACTCGTGCGGAAACTGGATATTCCATACTCGTTGGTAAAAATGATGTTTCACTCGCCTACGGCTCGTGGTGCATACTCTTGCCAAACTAGTATGAAATATCATATTTTCAGCACTAGTTGCACAATAGAACATCAATAAAAATTTGAAAGCAAGCAACGAACCAGTTACACAATAGCATTCTCAAGTAAAATTATAATGAATCATTTCTCTCCGTTTCAAAATTTTTTCTTAAGTTTAATTTTCTTAGTACTGCTTATCCAATCCATCTTGGCACAGAAATAATAACGTACATGACAAGCAATCTCTGTAAAATATACTAAGATAAAAAAAACACCTATTATATGTATTCACTGTGTTGATTTTTTTTTCTTTCGTCATGGTTCACACTACCAGTGTGAAACTGGAAAAGTATCTGACTTTGTGCCAAGATGGATTGGATAAGCTGTACCTACTCATCGTCTAGAATAATTTTCAAGTGTTTGTCAATTTCAGTCAATTAACTATAGTAGAAGTTTACCATCGATAAAGACGTTGCGTTTTTTTGTGGATGTCTATGAAAAATCAATTCTACATTTACAGTTCGAATTACAAACAATAATTTTATAACAATAATATGATAAATAAACTGTGACTGGCACACCAACCAACCGGATTTATTGTGAAATATCAGTGATGGTATTTCTTGAGATACCAAGTCAACTCGATGGTGAAGAAAATAATGCTCAAGATCATGAATATATCTAGGACTGAGGCAATCATTGCACTACTCAAGTAGGGGATGAGCTAGAATTGAGAAGCCATAATATCATTTCTGACGAAGATAGCTCAAATAACATCGGTGACTATGACAAATGAAACATTTCGATTTACTCCACCTTCTTTGTATCACTTATACCACATGATCAATCAAAACTCTGGAACTTTAGACAAGTTTTCGGATATCTGTTGCCTCCATACAGATGTGACAGAGAACATCCGAATAACGTGAAGCGTTTCCAGAAAGCATAAGTTGAAATGAATGAAATTTCCAGACATGAGATTATCGGGATATACCCAGATATCCAAAAGATAGAGTTGAATTATATTATATTATAACAAGTCGCTTGATAAGAACCTGGATATAAGTCTGACGCATAGGTATTTTCGTGTACACACCGGAAGAAAATCTATGTTACCATGAATGGTGTCCATTAGACACACAAGTGTATCTGAAAAAGAAGCATGCCGACCTGAAAGTAATGAAGAAACTAGACAAACATTCTAAGTATGGTTATTATGGTACCATGACAATGAGTATGGGTTTTTTCTTAACAAACCTCGTTTGCTCGAAAGATATAACTGACAAATACTAAACTAAACTAATGTTCAAGAACACACAAATTTATTACCTGTGTGACAAATATCTAATAATGGGTTGAAAATTCACAGATAACCCATTTCAACGGATTATCAACGGATATCTCCGAACAGCAAATCATTTGTAACGAAGAATTGAAAAATATGTAAAATTTATAGTAATCAATACCAAATGTATAGCAATCTACTCGAGGATATCAAATACGTACAAGAAAACCTTCCAGGAGTAGGACAGAATGACTTTGCCATCGCACACGAAATTCACTCGGAAGATGCAGCTGCTGTAGGAAGAAGATTAGGCTGCAGCAGTTAGCAGAGAGGAACCTATCCAAAAATATTCTTTTGGAGACAAACGAAAGCGTTCGGGCCTGACGCAGGAGATAGAGCGATCGCTAACGGAATTATATCAAGTATCTTACTTTTCTACTCAATACCATGGAACATGTGCCTAGGAAACTGCCACAGACGAAGACAAAGCTAGACTTAGAACCGTATCGTCTAGAGGAAGGATTTCAAGCGAAGAGAGTAGAAGATCGCCACCAAGCATTGGAACTGGCATTATGCGCTAGCCTTTGATCTGATAAAAGAATAGAATGAGAGAGACGGCATCCATAAGTGAACCAGTACCTTTGTAATGGTTAGACGGGAGGATAATATTGCCAAAAGCACCGAAATATTTGGTGACATGGTGGTATCACTCGGTAATAAACAAAATTGATACCGAATGAACATCTCAGCCATAATATGAAGAATATTCATGATGATGTCGAAAGTGAAGCAGTGACAAAAAAAAACACGTTAAAGTGGTTAACATTCATAATAGCTAGCTACCAGTGTTAATGAGTCAATGCATCTTTTGTATGAAGGTTTCACGACTAATTTCATGTAATCGCTACAACTACCTGAAAAAAAATAGGATATAGGTAACCAAATGGCATATATCGAAGCAGTTGAGGTTCATTGGGAGAAAATATAAAACGCAACCAATAACCTGAGCAAGAGTTCGGAAATCGTAAATATAGTTGGATAACTTGACGAGTCCAACCCATCCATAGTTATAGCTCAGTTACTCTGCCGAAACCCTTATGGTGCCAGATTTGATATTAGTTGATGGAATATCCAGAGAAGCTGAAGAAACGAGGTATGCAACCAAGATCAAGATTAGTAACGTAGCAAAATATTATATCTCATCATTTGTGGGCCAAATTGAAATAAAGGAATAAAAACAAAAAGGAGAAAAAGCAAACTTCCGAGGTTCCCAAACTATATTATGTGGAGCTCAAAAGAGCAACAGAAGAGGGGCTTGAATGGGAGGATGAAAATAACAGAAATAATGAGCTTCGCTGCTGCTTTCCTTGAAGCTGAGGAATGTTTTCAATTATTACGATCACTTTTGGACTGATAATGAAATAGCCGTTATCGGTCAAATATACTCCTGAAATAAAACGTACAAATATTACGTAATGCTTCAGAAGACTCACTCATGAACTCGCCTGAGGAAGAGGTGACATCATTACTGTTAAAGACAGTTCAGATCAACATTGGTGGCAAAGATAAAATGGTTTACGCGCCTAATAAATCATAAATGGCATTATGAAACGAAGATGATTCATTAAAGTAATTGATATTATGAAGAATAACAGCAAACATGGGAGGCTTTGTCAGTAGAGAATCTCTTTTCAAATTTGATTAGTTCTGGTGATATTTCATCATCACTCAAATTTTCTCAGAGGTTTTTTTATTATTCCAATTCGGGTGCGAAGACGTATTACAACAAAAAAATTGTGTTCGAGAAACATTCCACTGCAGTTCGACACATAACAAAATGGTGGTTGAAAACTTCCTGATTTTTCCTTGAACGAAGTTCGAAAAAACACCACCAGGAGTGAAAATTGAACCTCTTGCAGTTGATTAACCAACTGGCTTTTTTTCATACCATGAACCTCTCACCCATCTTCTGCCAACAGTAGAAAGTAAACATCTTGTCAATGGAGTTGAACCAACTGGCTTTCATATCAGGAACTTCTCACTCATTTTCTGCTAGATCTGAAAAATTTCCTATCTGATATCACCGGAATATTTGAACTTCAACCCATGCATATATATATATTTTCATATTTTTACAAATATTATGAGGGTTCCGATGGATTTGAAAAAGTACTATTTTTCTTCATTTCGACTAATATCCTTTGAATCTTTTTTCGTAGTTTTCCGGGTTTCTAACCAACCACAAACCATAATTTTCAAATAAATTCTAATCCGAATATTTGATAGTCAACTATGAACATCAATTATCATAAAAATAAAGGAAATTCATTCACTGAAGAGGATCCAAACAATTAGAAAGAATGCAGATTCAAAACCAAATCCCTTTTACACTCGTATAGATTCCAATAATAATTCCAATTTTTTCAGATTGTGTTAGGTTGAAAAGTCCAAAAAAAAAACTAGAAGAAAGAATCCATGCACCACAAAACAATGACATTCAAGAGAACTTAGAAGCACGGTATGGGGTGGCAGATCAAAAATTTGGAGATTCTATACAAGAATCTTTTGAGTTCCCATAAAAATTCAAATTTTCTTTGCAACTGTCGGGATATCATCCCCAGAGGTTTGAGATTGAAACTTTCATATGATAGTCGACAATGTAGAAGAATCATTGAAAGAGCAGAGTATGCCATGGTATGGAAGATAATTCAATTCCGCCGAACGGACAAGGTAATATTCGAACATGAAATATTTAGTCTAGAACAATTCATGAAAAAAAATATGATACAAAACGACTATTTGTATAACTGTTATCAAAATACTTCGATGATGATAGAGAGTTCGTATCAAAGAATTTAAAAATCTTTTTGAAGAAAAACAGCATACATATTTCGTCAATACAATTGCCGATCAAAATGTATCATAGCGAGTATTGAATATCAATGACAAAACTCTTATTAGCAAAAAGTTTGGAATTGCGGTAACTCCTAAAACTACACCTACATTTGAAATGATTACAACTATGAAAAATACAGCTTATAATGTTCCATCCATCAGCATGAGGCTGATGAAGGTAACGCCAGTTATCATGGAAACGTTCAACAGTTAACCATTCCATCAATTTCAAAGATACCGAAACTGGAGTCCATACTAACAGCATAGAACCAACGTGGAGTAATGCCAAAGCTACCTCCCAGTGGTCGGAAGAAAGATTATGTGCCTGGAAATTTGGCACGTTTCAAAAAATGAGATGCCTTGAAATTCAATTGAATGAATGCGTTTTACAGATTGGCGGGTAAATTGTACGATCCTTGGAAGATAATTGATGGAACTGAGGGGCGTGTCTAGGTGGCGGATGACGAAGGCAGAGCAGATATTGAAGACTTCGTTAAGCAGTAGTAAATTCTTGAAACAATCGGCCATTTTCAGAACCAACAACATATTTAAAAAGAATTCGTATGTATATGAATAACTTTACGGCTTTCAGTTATTTGCATGAATAGTTATTGGAATGCCAATCAAAAGAAATGTTTGGTAGGTAGGAAGGCCATTTTTTCTTCGCTCAAGTTGTGTTTTCGAAGTCGAAATATACTATTAAGTTCGGTCGTGTGACAAGATCTGAGTAAGTTTGGGGTGACTGAAGCCTTCACATTGTCAGCGCTAAAAAAAATTACAGGATATTAGAAACTTTCATTACTAAATTAACCGAAGCTGGGTTATATGGTTTTTCCTCAATAATCATATTTCTTTTACGTCGGCCGAAATCTCGGAAATCTGCTAGTGGCATTTTCAATAAAAAGTTCTACGGCAGCGTCAACGGCAGGAAAATGCTGAAAAAACTCTCTTACCAAGAAACAAATATGTTAGATGAGCAGCAAGCCACTTTGGAAGCCAAGACTGAAAATATCAATCAACGAAAAAAACCATTGAGACAATTGAAGACGTACCAGAAACTTGCCTAGATAAGAAATCGTCACAGGCTAGCTACGTTTGACAAAATCGGATACAGAAGGGGACCTTTGAGGTACTGGAAGAGTAGGAACTGAAAAAATATTAGATATCATAGACGTGAAATTGGTTCCTTTGAAAATGCCTCTCAAACAGAAAAATTATATTTGAACGCTCTGAATGCAGCTGATAACGACATTCGTAATCGATAAAAATAATATTCGTACTATTACAGATCTACTGAAGAGACAAAATTGCTCAATTTTTCAAAAAAAATATCCAAAACTCAACAAGAATATTTACACCGGCCTCAACATTGACGCGATAGAGAAATATTCTCACTTTTAGTTACATTTACTTGTGATACATATGTGGGCTCAACAGAGCTTGGTGACAGCTGTCAATATGAAACAAAATTGAGATCAGCCATTCTCCAGAAGAATGGTGCGGGGTTCTCTTTCAATTCAAAAAATAAATTGTCATAGCATGTTATCACAGACTTGTTTGTGGAAACTGTCACGATAATAAAAACACCAGCGATTTTGTGCCACATCATTATAAATTAGATTTTAATTAACACAGAAGAACAATGCCATTCAACGTGTTAATTGGGCATGTTAACTGAATTTTTATGTATAAGTTGTCGAGGAAACTAAAATAAATCATTTCGACATAGGCGTGTACCACCCGCCTGAAGTTAGGAAGACGGCAATAGATGTAAGTAGCGAGAGCGAATCGAAGCGACTACACTATTGGAAGTTTTCATTATTTACCGAGGTAAAATCTCATAGTTATTTACCTAGGTAAAAAAAAATGTTACTTCTCGTCAAAGGAAATTCCTGAATAATAGTGATTTCTCGGGTTACCAGTGGAAAAAGTATTTTGTTTTAGTTGCTCTCATTGACATTTCTCTATTCTAAATATTTGTGCTTGTGACGAACGTATATATTATCTCTTGAATTTAATTCATGATTTACAATTTAAAGCTTTCAATAATAGCTTGTGTATTTGTATATGTCTGGAAGAAGCTCAGTAACGTCCAACGTAAACTCTCGAAGTAAACAGAGGTGATGCAAATAAACTAGCAACATTCTGCATATTTGAAAGGTAGCACTACGAACATCCATCCTCAAAACTTCAATGAAAACGTGTTTACCACAGCAAATTCTGCGGATTATTCCGGAATTTACGTCAAGGTGGGTAATGAAGAAAGTGTTGGATGGCTGTACACTAATTCTGAATGAATGAAATTAAAGGAGAACGTGAATATAATATAAATGTTCTTTTTCCGGATGAAGTTTTCATATCATTTTTTGATGAATCTCTCGATTTCCACTCACAATGATTGATAGTTGATATATAATAGTCACAATTACTTTCAAATATTTGAAGTATCATAAATTCGATGAACTCCATCACAATGGTTTCGAAAAACAATGAGTAGAACAACGTACGGTCCTAAAAACCTGGAGAATACTTCGAATTAACGATCGACAGGGAAATGTAAAGAGATAGAATTGTCACACACTGACTCAACAAGGCTGAAGTGGTACACTCCTGATATGTTTTGTATGACAGTCCTGAAGAAAATAATATGATGTATTGGTTGCTTCAAGGTATGATTCATAAAACGAAGATTGGATTAAGTAAACTGAGTTTAATAATTGCATTCACAAATCCAATACCAGACGACTTGGCCAGGACCAGCCACAATAAGGAATGATAAGAAAACGGTAAGAGAATGATTAAAATGCAGATTATTATTTTGGTAAGTCATAAATAATATTAACGAATAATTCTTTTTTCAACTATGGAGCAGAATAGAATCAGATAATGGGAATATTATTCTGATTTTGAAAGCAAATATCGTTTTTAGATTATAAAATATGTTCCTTGATATTCATTTTTTCAGACTCTCTCTGAGATTTCTTTCTCGAAAATCTTGGTACAGTATCAGATGAACATAGTGGAAGGTTTCACCAACAGAAAATATGAAAAGAGAGGAATCTACAGAGTGAATGCTATAAAAAATAGTATTGACATTTATGTTATAGTTTTTGATGATTCTTGGCAGATTTTATTCAATGTCGTCTTATTTTTTAAATATATGACTCAAATTTAAAGCAGAATAAGAGTTTTGTCCAAAAATTCTATAAAAAAAATCATACGTATATCGTAATTTTTCATACTATATTTCTATTCAGAACTATTGAAATTATCATAGAACCAGCATTAATTCTGAAGGAGGAGAATATATTTCTGCAGACCAGGGTTATCTTGAGAAAAAAATCCACATTGTGGAGAATACATTGAAGGAAATTATTGAAATTCTTTCAAAAACGTGAAATCAAGGTTCCAGGAAACCAACCAAGAAAAATTTGAAATATTCCAGTGATTGGACTTGATTGACAATGCTACAATTTTTGGACATAGTTCCTGAACGAACCAAAAATCACCAAAATTGCATGTTGATATCAAAATATCTTTCAATAAAACCAATGCCACACAAGTATCAGAACTACCGACACAAAAAACGTTATTTTTTAGAGAGTGTGCAATTTCGTGAAGAAGCCGATAAATCTTTTTATCAACAAGATCCTATTCGAAAGAAACTCTCATTTACTGTGAAGATCTGAACGGAAGACTACTCACAAATGTCTGCGACAACCCTACCAGAAGATGTGTTTAATGACAAAGTAGTCGAGACTTCCTACAGAAGCACATAATAAGTACCACAAAATCTGAACAAAAGTTGTTGAAAATATAAAATGGTATGAAAACAACGAAACAATCAAAATATAAAACAAAATTGAAATATATTACTCGAAGTCGAGGAAAACCCGCCTCCACCGTCTTTCTTGTGTTTGATGCCGTACAGCTTCGAAGACGGTCTCGCTGTCTCGCGCTCCAGCTCCAAACTGTCCTTGTGAGATAGCGACTGCAACTTGAGAGGCAACATAGCGTACGGCAGATCTTCCACATCTTTCCTATTGTAGAAGAGTATGTACAGTGTCTCCGACGGCGACAAGCGACTTAGGTCTTCTTGCGTTGCCTTGGAGACCAAGTAGTCGTTAAACTTGTACCATCCCTTCTCACTGGCCAGCGTGTAGAAGTGACCGGAACCCAAGCCTGAGCAGCAGTGTTCCACCGCAGAGTAAACTTCGTAGCTGCAATTATCCAGGTGGCGGTGCTCGTTCCACGTGACGTTCTGCAAGAGCTTGGTGCGTTTGTGAGACGCCTTATCGTACCTAAAGTGCTTCAAGGCCTCGCGGGTGCTTCGACGACGTTCGTTATCCTCTCGCCGTCCGTCAATCGGCTGCAGAAGTCGCAACGGAATTGGTTGTCCCCAACCAACTACTCGGTCTGTAGGTAGTAATCCAGGAGCGTTTGCACGATCTGGTTATCCGAGTGGTTGCGGAAAGACAGCTGCAGCTCTCTGAAATTATCGGCCCTTTCGCTTTTGGTGCCTCATTCTACGCATCGCGATACGGTCAACGTCTTGCCCACGAAAGATTGTTGCACCAAAGTTGGCAATACTGACGAGGCCGCTTCATCTTCGGCGCCTTCCGGGTTCATCTGCTTGGGCGTCTGCCCTTCTCCGCCCCTCCGTACTTCCTCTCCTCTTCGTGCAAATGCTCCAGCAAGATGCCCAAATACTGCTGCTGTTGGTCCTGCTGGAAATTTCGAGGCTTCGCTTCGCGCAGCACATTGGTAGACGCGAGGAACATCCTCGTCGAGTACTGAAGCAAGGCGAACAACTCCTGCAGACTGTCAAACGAAGGCGATCGGCCAATTTCGCGTTGAAGCAACTCGTTGCGGAACGCGTTCGTCATGGAGAGCGCTTGGAGTACGCTGTTCATGTTGTTCATGTAGCACCTGTTGCCTAAATTTAAGGGTCCGACCTCGTTGTCGCGTGATCTGCCACCGAAAGACGAGACGCCTGTAGAACCCTTCCAAGACAAATACTGGATAACAGTGTCCATATAACGAATCATCAGCACAATTATCAGTTCGACAGAATTCTCATACAAGCATCAATCTTCAAAAAATTAATGATCTAAGATATTGACAAAAAATTAATTTCATCTTTGTGAATCGATTGCTATATTTTGGTATTAGGTATGATTAAGCAGAAAAAAGTGTGATTCAAGATACGACGTCCATAAGAAAAAATTAAACAAAAGACTTGACTTGAAACCATTGACATAACAACATATGGACTGGTCTTTATGACAGTTTTTCCCATAGCATGATGCGAAATACATTAGAAAGAGAAAGGAAATGCACATTGAAGAGATGTGAAGGACAGAATGACAATTCAATACTTGAATTACTCTATCCTTCATAACCTCTCTTCCTCTGCTACGCAGGATGGAATGCGCTTTCCGAGAAAAATATTTTATATTCAGTAGATTACTTTTTGAATCAATATCATTACTTGAACTTAAAAAAATTCAATTGTTCCCAGTGAAAATGTCATTTGCTATTCCTATTTTATGATATGTCTAGGATAGACAATATCCTTCGGTAATGTCCATAACATATATCTCGGAATGTCAATAAAAGCAATCCATAATTTTAATAAGTCATATTTATGTAAGAGAGCCAATTATAATGAAATTAAATGAGAATATTTTAAAATATGTCTTTTCTGCAAATCGTACGAAATTATTGACATTTCTTATAATTTTCAAAGAAAAATTCAAAAATCATTATTGTTAGGGAATATAATTTCCTTATAGTTATGAAATATTATTAGTGTTCTACATATATGATATATATATATATAGGTGCAGAGTTCTGTCTGCCAGTTTGATTGAAATATAGAAAGAAAGATAATGAAGCTTCAAAATACTTTTGACGATAAAATTTCATGAAGGAAATGAAAGTTTAGATATTAAACTAATCTACAAAAAATGAATGATCTAAGATATTGACGAAAAATTAAGTTTATCTTTGTGAATCGGTTGCTATATTTTGGTATTATGTATGATTAAGCGAAAAAAAAGTGTGATTCAAGATACGACGTCCATAAGGAAAATTGAAACAAAAGACATGACTTCAAACCATTGACATAACAACTAATGGACTGGCCTTTGGACAGTTTTTCCCCTAGCATGATGCGGAATACATTAGAGAGAGAAAGGAATTACACATTGAGGAGATGTTGTGAAGGACAGAATGACAATTCTATACTTGAATTAATTACTCTATCCTTCATAACCTCTCTTTCTCTTCTACGCAGGATGGAATACGTTTAGAGGTTATACTTCAAGTATTCTATCTTCCTCATTCCGCAGTCTTTTCTCTCTCTCAGGGCCAGTTCATTAGTTGTAATGTTTATTCTTGGAACCGAAATCACTAGCGCCATCTATCCTTAGTATTCATCAGTTCAAATGATATTCCCACAAGCAATGGAAAATCGCCCAAGTATTGGCGGATCGCTTCTGGAGACGATGAATCAAGGGGTATCTTTTAACGTTGGTGAAAAGAACGAAGTGGTATGAGAAGAAAACCCAGAATCTACAAGTCGATTATGTGGTAATCACAGATATCTTTCACGAAATTGTTGGTTGAAGGACATCATCACCGCAGTATTTTCTGGCATCGATGGTCAAGTCAAAGATGGGGACCCTACAGGCGACCAACCGCAAAAATATGCCGAGAATGTTGATGATCTGATATTTTCTCATGTTTTGATTGTTTTCACTCTGTATATATTTTCAAACAGTTTGAATGCCAGTGATTGAAAAAACAGGGAAATGTAGGTTGCTAATAAATAGTATTATCGAATTGATGGACGAAGAAATATTGCGTAAGTGTTTAATTCATTATTTATTTATAATTGGAACAAACTTTATTTGCTTTTTCAACCCTTCGAATACCTTTTAATCATTTCGAGTAAAAATATCAATTTCAGAATACCGTAAATGTAGAAATTGTTCACGTTTGCATCAAATGGATTTCATTTACATTGTCATATTTGTATTCCAACGTAAAAAATAATCAGTTCAACATAAATGCAAGTTGCAAAAATTTTGTTGAGTAGTGACAGATTTACGTACGATCAACGCAGAGTTGAATTTTGAATTTCATGAGAAAAAGTTTGAAATGAAAGTCTATAGTTTATTGATCATTTTGAAAACCTTGCAAGCTTCCATAAAGAGTGGTACTTACCTAATTGTTCGCTGAGGTGAAAATTGTCTGAGTCAGTTATTCGAAGTGAAGTTTTAGTTGAACAAATTATTATTGTCATTTTGTCATTCTGATGCTGATTAAGTAAGGAAAATGTTATTCCTACAAAAAATAAGTCAAATAATCGTCTAATAAGATTGATGAATGTCGTCCCACAATACAACGTCCAAAAGGCCACAAAAATGTGTTTCAATCTTCGAAAAGCGCTTGCGTTTTCACTATATGAGATATATGCTAATCTTTTTTATTTTTTGTCGCATTTCTGTTTCGAAATTCAGTTCTTCTGCATGAAACAATTTCAATTTGAAAGCTATAAACATTATTATACATAGTGGTTGCCTTTTTTGTGTTTTGATAATTTTTTTCTATATTATATAGAATTGTTGAAATTATATTCAATTAATTCGTATATTTGATGTTTCTAGAATATTTCCTTGGAGTTATGAATAACGAAAATGGTAAGAATATTTCAAAATCTGTATAATTTCATTGAAACGACAAATTCCATTATGGTAATGATATATATATGAATGTATATATGATGCGTTGTTTTTTCGGGTTTCATTCCGTGTTCTGTGGTTTCGATCCTCTGAAAGATAATTCTCACAACGTTTCGGAATCTTCTAGGTGATGTCTAGAGTTTCGACCTCAGAACTCGAAGAAACCCAAAAAAAACCATTTCTAATTTATTTAAATTATATATAAAAAAAAAAAAAAATTTTTCAAAGTCTCATTTGCCATCTTCTAGGTGATGTCTAGAGTTTCGACCTCCGAACTCGAAATAAAACCCGAAAATACAACGCATCATATAATCATTATAATCTCAATTGAATTACCAAACACAAATATACATTGATTTCGTAATTATACAGACGACATGGAGGAGGGAGTCAACGCCCCCCGGCCTCAGGAACAGCAGGTGCCGGATCCACCCCGGCCTCAGGAAGAGCAGGGGCCGGATCCACCCCGGCCTCAGGAACAGCGACCGGCCCCACCCCGCCCAGACGAGGAACAGAACAGAAGGCGTACGTTTTAATCTTGCATTTATTCATTCGGATCTTTTATTTCTCACCTCAATAGAACAACTTTTATATTATTTAATGACTGTTCCATTATGCATTTAGTGCAAAGTACGATATGACTGTTAGTAGATCTAGTAGATTTATTTGTTGCATGGCACATTTTAGTTCGCAATAGTGATATCTTTAACGTTTTTTTAGTAACAACAACAATTTACAATATGCAATGAAAACATAAATTGAAGACGTTTCAAATGATGTATGTCTTGACTCCAACTCACTTGAGACTTATGGGTTGGATCTCATCCCGCCGATGTGGTGGGAAATGACAAGGTTGCAAATTTGTTCAGGAGATTTTCCTCTAAAAATGAATATCTACGGATTAAAGTATTTTTTTGTTAAACGCTTGCTATGAAAAAGTGACATTGTTTTGTTTTAAGTGGTACACAATTTGTTAATGATCTCGTTTGCTACTTCACGGCAGAAAAACGCGCATGTAAAAAGGCTTGATTAGTATCTCAAAGAAAAAATTAAATAATTGTTTAGTATATATGAGAAAATTGTCACTTGAATGAAGCCAGCTGTGGTCCTGATATCGTATTGGCATCCACAAGCTCTTTATTAAAACATAAATATAATAATTGTTTCTCAATTGAGATGTTTGTATCTTCAAGGTAATTTCATTGTTACAGAAAGAAGGGGAGCGAGGCAAGGAGGAGGAGAAGGAAGGAGAAGGGGGAGGGGGGTAGGAAGGAGGAGAGGTAGGGGAAGGGGGAGAGGTAGGGGAAGGGGGGGAAATAGGTGTGTAATGACTTTAGAACTCATTGGGCGTTTCTTGGACGTGATGGAACGAATGTAAGAACTGGTACGTTCCATCACGTCCAGGAAACTCTCAGTGAGTATAAGATAATAAATTGAAAAAATCAAAATGTGTTTCATTTATGTTTTTGTCAATGGGTATTTCTTATATAGTTTTTTCAGACGAATTAGTTGAAATGAGTATAATTTCGCAATGTAAAGTAATACACAATATTAGACATTTCGCAGCATGTGAAATATCTAATTTTGTGTAATAGTTCACAGTGCGAACTGACACATATTTCAAGTAGGTTGTCGGAAAAAAGTATAGTGTACAACTCGTGCGGAAACTGGATATTCCATACTCGTTGGTAAAACTGTTGTATCACTCGCCTACGGCTCATGGTGCATACTCTCGCCAAACTAGTATGAAATATCCTATTTTCAGCACTACTTGCACAATAGAACATCGACAAAAAATTTAATCGCAAGCAACGAACCAGTTACACAATAGCATTCTCAGGTAAAATTATAATGAATCATTTCTCTCCGTTTCAAAATCTTTTCTCAAGCTTAATTTTCTTAGTACTGCTTATCCAATCCATCTTGGCACAGAAATAATAACGTACATGATAAGCAATCTCTGTAAAATATACTAAGATAAAAAATCACCTATTATATGTATTCACTATAGTGAAGTTTATTCTGAAAAGGTGTTTTTTTTTGTCATGGTCTAAATTACCAGTGTGAAACTGGAAAAGTATCAGACTTTGTGCCAAGATGGATTGGATAAGCTGTATCTACTTATCGTCTCGAATAATTTTCAAGTGTTTGTCAATTTCAGTCAATTAACTATAGTAGAAGTTTACCATCGATAAAGACGTTGCGTTTTTTGTGGATGTCTATGAAAAACTAATTCTACATTTACAGTTCGAATTACAAACAATAATATGATAATATGAAACTTTTTCAGAGATCAATTACGCTAAAACAAATCTGATATTAATTGCACTCGACGCGCGTTCCGTTAACAAGGTTACCATCTTCAGAAGAAATTTGATACTAGTATCAAGTTGATATTATCATTGGTTCTCAATGCACTTTTTGAATGATTTTCAGAGAAGATGAGTTGAATTTGTGTTGATAGCTGATAGATAGAAATACTTGGGGAAAGTATTGAAAAACAAATAAATTCCAAATAATTGAAAGCATATACTTGCTGTATTTACAACATTGGTTTCCAATGAAAGTTTCAAACCGTTTTTCAAAAAAAAAGTTGTTGGTTTTTCAATAGTACGAGAAAAATTGGGAAAAAAGGAAAAGTGTCGGTATGTAATCGATGTCACACCATTGGTTTCCAATGATGGTTTTAAAAAAATGAGTTGATTTCTCAATAGTACCTGAAAAGTTGAAAAAAGTGACGGCATATATTCGGTGTATCCATATAAAAGGAGAGTGATCTAGACTCATCGAGATCCACCCTATAGCTTGTTATCATTATTAGATATCTACACTTAAACTCAAACCGCCAAAAGTGTGTCAAAAAAGGTACAGTAAAATGTCTGTAAGGTAAAATCAGTGTTTAAAGGAAATGGATATCATAGATAATACATTGAATGAAATTGATAATCATAACACACCCCTCAGTAGAGACATACAACCTGCTCAGACTACACATCCAATGCAATATAAGGAACTATTTTTTGATTAACGGGGTAGATTGAGAATCTGCTATTCTATACTTGTATCGAAATCGGAATCAAACTCAAGATAATATACGAGTCTCTGAAGAAGCTAGCCACTCGTCACGAAGAAATTCCAAATAACGCGACCTTTACACCCGAGCCATGATCATTTTGTAATCCAAACGGGGAGGTTACTGCATAATACGTCAGTAACCGACCGACGAGTAGGTTCCCATGACGCATACGTGGAAAAATACAAACGTCACAGTAACTTTGAAGATGTCGGTTCATTTGTTACCAGATTCAGCTGAATAGGAGGTCGAGTATCTATTAGAACCGATTGTGAATGGAAAACAGATGGTGTGCGAATTATTGCTGGTTCACATGAAAATACTGAAAATGAGTTACAGAAACAACATATTAAAACGGCCTCAGTGGAGGGATTATGTGGCCTTCTCATCAATGAAGAACTCGACAGGAAATTTCCAGGAAAAAATATCAGTTATTAGAGGGATCTAAACACATTGAATAGTAATTACAATCGCAGAGCAATTTCGTTTTCAATGGATTGTCATATTACTCTCCCTATTTCCAGTTTGAGAACATCTTATGAAGCTCGGTTGAAACAGCAGAAAATCGTTGATCGTTGGGGAGTTGATATAAAGAATCCAATTTAATAATATTCTGGTGAGCATACTATCGCAATAGCTTCCAGCATCCGTAACTGATGAGGATAATGGGTATGAAGATCAGCACTTGAGAGGTATGCTGTTTGAGTAGGATGAGTATGAATCCATTCTATTGTTATCAAGTCATGTTTATCTCGATAAAGTTTCTTTTAGATTTGGTAAACTCGTGTGAGCTATTATAACTAGCTCATCCCTGTCGAGTCTGCCTGTTAGAACGACACCTGTCTCAATACTTTCAGAAGTATTACTTTGTGTCATGGCTTGAAATGAAATCACCACTTCAACTGGTCTGAGTATATCATACTCCTCTTGTACAATGATCTTTGACGGTTTTCCGGAAGAGTTTATTGTTTTTCATTGGCCCGTTCAATGGGCATTCCACAAATTGAAAGATTGTGTTAAATTTCTTGAAATGTCATTTGCGCCACATTTAGATGAAAACAAGATAATAAAGAAATGGAGCTATGGGGAAGACTATCAATTCAATGGATTCTGTAACATCCCAGATTCTGGTGCGAAAATAATTCCTATAGTCTAGCTCCATCCAACAGATGGCTGCAAAGGTAAGAACTGAAAAATATTTTGATTTTTTGAACGGCATGAGGAAAAGTATGGGCGAGGATAAGAAGTGGACGGACGATACCGGCCAACCAACTTACGTCTTATCGATAAATTATCTGATATCATGGGATCACTTTGAAAATTCAATGAGTTTTGAAAGAATGGTTCATGAAATGAAAAAATATAAAAAAATGTAATGAGGCGATCAATAGACGAATGTTTTATATAAAAATCTGAACAAAAAACAGGAGGAATGGTTATATAGATTCGGATCGACATATGGTTGAAATATGTTTTTATATAGATCGTCAAATTCCAGCGTATGCTGTAACGGGATGTTGTAAAATCCGCGAGACGGCATAGGAAGCAAATAATTTTGTTCTGAAAATATGGAAAAATTCAAGCTGTGTGAAAATTAGAGAAAAATGATAGGCAATCAAGTAACAATACCGGTTCATTGTTCAGTAATCGGTCATCTTGAAAAAATATCAGCTAGACACTTTAATATGCCAGAAAAGACTTCAAGATGATGCTTAGGAGAAACAACCATCCCAGCATGTAGTGAACAAGATTTATTTCAAGTTCCACTAGAAAAAACGACAAGATGTGATTAACGAAGCTTTTCACAAAGTCTGTGAAATCCAAAAGTCAGACCCTAAATCTAAGACGGCCAAATTTATTGTTACTAGTCAGAATACATTACAACGATAGAGAAAATTCGAAAACATTATAAGGCTTTTGAGAGAACATATGAACACATATTAATATATCGCATATTCGAACTATACCGGGAACATGACATCTAAGGGAGGGTAGAGATTGTTGAGAGGTAAAAATGAGTCTGGTTCCTCCAATTGAAGTGGATTGCAATTAGAACAAATAAAAAAAAATATAAATGGAAATACAAAGGTATGTTTCTTTAAAACATTGTTGTTCAACGAAAAAGCAATAACAAATATATAAAAAGATGTAGATCTGATTGCTGATGCAGCTATTTAAGGAGAAAATATCGATTAACCTTTATCGGATGGTGATCTTGGAACCGTCCGGAAAATCGCGATTAGAACAAATAAAAATAATATAAATGGAAATACAGACGTAAGTTTCTTTAAAACATTGTTGTTCAACAAAAAATCATTAACAACAAATATATAAAAAGATGTAGATGTGATTGCTAATGCAGCTATTTAAGGAGAAAATATCGATTTACCTTTATCGGATGGTGATCTTGGATCCGTCCGGAAAATCTTCACGGAATTTAATTAGAGTCATTCGATGGGAAGTAGCACTACGGCGTTAATTGAAGGTGACAAGAGGCTAGGGTACAGATCGAGAAAGAATTGATTTACAGATAGATGGCGATGATATCCGGAAAGAAATCAGGACTAGCTCCCTGTCGCGCCAGATGAAGGAAACGAACATTCAGTCGAGTTTATTGATGAGATTGACAAGAGACGTAATGAACTGCATTCAGAGTATATTGATAAAAATTTCTGACGGAGAATGGAATTTATCGTGGGACCTTTTTCATCATTAATTTTTTATATCACCCCCGTCCCGTGTCGTTGAGCACCAAGAACTATCGCTCATGGGCATTGCGTGTCAAGCGATTTCAAGATATCGCAATGAATAGCGGCAACCTTCAGATGAGAAAATCATTTTTACAGATAAGGGCGAGTAGAGCAGCTTCTGCAACAGAATCAGAAGACAGGGGAGTTGCCATATTTATTCGTGGAAGGTGAGTGCATTTTTTATCACGTAACAAAAAAAATTGTTTAATCAGAAGACAAGATATGTGGGCTTTTTCATTACTCCCCGTAAGCTAAGAGTGTTTATAGATGAAAAAAGTATCGATAACTTAGAGCTACGAAAATTAGCTTCTAGCATATATTATAAAAATTGAAAATTTATATATTTCAATGAGTAATTATTATTCACCATCAATGGTTAGAACTGACGAACAATACCTCCTAGGTGGGTGTGGAAATTTGCCATATTCATGTGATTCATGTGATGTAGGTATTTTTTTGTGGAATATATATTCTGTCTCAAATGAAAATCATCACTATTGTTGTTTCAATACTCTGAATTGTGTTCACTGGTTATAATAGTACAAACTATCGATTTTTCAGTGTACACACTACTGACCAATTCTCCAAGTGATTATTTTTAGGGAGCCGCATTCTATGGGTCTTCAGTAAGAGATACCCTTACTTTCAGTTTGATAGTCACTGTTGAAAATAATAATAATAGTAATAATACTTTTTGTCGATGTACACTACTCATGCCAGAAGTAGTCAATGGAGAGCTCGACGCGAAGTTGAAATGTCATTGGTCCGGACCCCCAAGTGGTCAGTTTTTTTATTAAATAACAGTTTCCTGAACGATTCTCACTGGAAATGAATTCATCTTGGTGGTTGAAGTGAGCTTCGAAATTTTCCTATGGCAGTGAACGTCGAATAATAATTGGCAACTCCGATACCCGGCTATTCGAAGTAGTTTTGATAAGTGGAGCTTGCGCGAACTTTGGCTAGATTTTTATAAGTTGGGGAAAAGTTTCCTAGACAGTGACAATAACGCCTACAATTGTATTTTCACAAAAACTTAATTGGAATTGAATTTGTGTGAAGTAGATATAATGAACAAGTATCAATCCTTGTAACGATGAATTTGAACTACAGTTAAATAGACGAGTTTACCCGAATATTTTGCATTTCTATCAATGTACTAATAAACTATTGAAACACGCTCCTGACACATATACTGTTAGGAATACAAAAAACTACCAGAACGGTCAAATTGCAGGTTGACCTGAAAACAAAAAGGAAACCTTGGTGGCTTGAAAAAATCACCCAGGTTGAAGTGAGCTTCGAAATTTCCCTATAACAGTGAACGTCAAACAATAATTGGCAACTCCGATACCCGGCTATTAAAAGTAGTTTTGATAAGTGGAGCTTGCGCGAACTTTGGCTAGATTTTTACAAGTTGGAGATAAGTTTCCTAGACAGTGACAAAAACGCCTACAATTGTATTTTCACAAAAACTTAATTGGAATTGAATTTGTGTGAAGAAGATATAATGAACAAGTGTCATTCCTTGTAACGATGAATTTTAACTACAGTTAAATAGACGCATCTTATCAATGTACTAATAAACTATTGAAACACGCTCCTAACACATATACTGTTAGGAATACAAAAAACTACCAGAACGGTCAAATTGCAGGTTAACTTGAAAACAAAAAGAAAACCCTGGTGGCTTGAAAAAATCACCCAGGTTGAAGTGAGCTTCGAAATTTCCCTATGACAGTGAACGTCAAACAATAATTGGCAACTCCGATACCCGGCTATTAAAAGTAGTTTTGATAAGTGGAGCTTGCGCGAACTTTGGCTAGATTTTTACAAGTTGGAGATAAGTTTCCTAGACAGTGACAAAAACGCCTACAATTGTATTTTCACAAAAACTTAATTGGAATTGAATTTGTGTGAAGAAGATATAATGAACAAGTGTCAATCCTTGTAACGATGAATTTTAACTACAGTTAAATAGACGCATTTTTATCAATGTACTAATAAACTATTGAAACACGCTCCTAACACATATACTGTTAGGAATACAAAAAACTACCAGAACGGTCAAATTGCAGGTTAACTTGAAAACAAAAAGGAAACCTTGGTGGCTTGAAAAAATCACCCAGGTTGAAGTGAGCTTCGAAATTTCCCTATGACAGTGAACGTCAAACAATAATTGGCAACTCCGATACCCGGCTATTAAAAGTAGTTTTGATAAGTGGAGCTTGCGCGAACTTTGGCTAGATTTTTACAAGTTGGAGATAAGTTTCCTAGACAGTGACAAAAACGCCTACAATTGTATTATCACAAAAACTTAATTGGAATTGAATTTGTGTGAAGTAGATATAATGAACAAGTGTCAATCCTTGTAACGATGAATTTGAACTACAGTTAAATAGACGCATTTTTATCAATGTACTAATAAACTATTGAAACACGCTCCTAACACAGGAATACAAAAAACTACCAGAACGGTCAAATTGCAGGTTAACTTGGAAACAAAAAGAAAACCCTGGTGGCTTGAAAAAATCACCCAGGTTGAAGTGAGCTTCGAAATTTCCCTATGACAGTGAACGTCAAACAATAATTGGCAACTCCGATACCCGGCTATTAAAACTAGTTTAGATAAGTGGAGTTTGCGCGAACTTTGGCTAGATTTTTACAAGTTGGAGATAAGTTTCCTAGACAGTGACAAAAACGCCTACAATTGTATTTTCACGAAAACTTAATTGGAATTGAATTTGTGTGAAGAAGATATAATGAACAAGTGTCAATCCTTGTAACGATGAATTTGAACTACAGTTAAATAGACGCATTTTTATCAATGTACTAATGAACTATTGAAACACGCTCCTAACACATATACTGTTAGGAATACAAAAAACTACCAGAACGGTCAAATTGCAGGTTGACTTGAAAACAAAAAGAAAACCCTGGTGGCTTGAAAAAATCACCCAGGTTGAAGTGAGCTTCGAAATTTCCCTATGACAGTGAACGTCAAACAATAATTGGCAACTCCGATACCCGGCTATTAAAAGTAGTTTTGATAAGTGGAGCTTGCGCGAACTTTGGCTAGATTTTTACAAGTTGGAGATAAGTTTCCTAGACAGTGACAAAAACGCCTACAATTGTATTTTCACAAAAACTTAATTGGATTTGAATTTGTGTGAAGAAGATATAATGAACAAGTGTCAATCCTTGTAACGATGAATTTTAACTACAGTTAAATAGACGCATTTTTATCAATGTACTAATAAACTATTGAAACACGCTCCTAACACATATACTGTTAGGAATACAAAAAACTACCAGAACGGTCAAATTGCAGGTTGACTTGAAAACAAAAAGGAAACCTTGGTGGCTTGAAAAAATTACCCAGGATGAAGTGAGCTTCGGAATTTCCCTATGACAGTGAACGTCAAACAATAATTGGCAACTCCGATACCCGGCTATTAAAAGTAGTTTTGATAAGTGGAGCTTGCGCGAACTTTGGCTAGATTTTTACAAGTTGGAGATAAGTTTGCTGGGCATTGACAAAAACGCCTACAATTGTATCTTCACAAAAACTCAATTGAAATTAAACTTGTGTGAAGTAGATATAATGAACAAGTGTCAATCCTTGTAACGATGAATTTGAACTACAGTTAAATAGACGAGTTTACCCGAATATTTTGCATTTTTATCAATGTACTAATAAACTATTGAAACACGCTCCTAACACATATACTGTTAGGAATGCAAAAAATTACCAGAATGGTCAAATTGCAAGTAGACTTGAAAAAAAAAAAGGAAAGCGGCAAACACAGGTGAACCTATGTGGCTTGAAAAAAACTACTCAGGATGAAGTGAGCTTCGGAATTTCCCTATGACAGTGAACGTCAAACAATAATTGGCAACTCCGATACCCGGCTATTCAAAGTAGTTTTGATGAGGGGAGCTTGCGCGAACTTTGGCTAGATTTTTACACAAGTTGGGAATAAGTTTGCTAGGCAGTGACAAAAAAGCCTACAATTGTATCTTCACAAAAACTTAATTGGAATTAAACTAGTGTGAAGTAGATATAATGAACATGTGTCAATAATTGTAACGATGAATTTGAACTACAGTCAAATAGATTAGTTTACCCGAATGATTAATATTTCTATCAATGTACTGGCCCACCCTGAGAAGTCTCATGCATCTGAGACGTGTTGATGTTCATAAAATTGTGATTTTCATGGATACGTGCGAGGCTGAAATCATCAGTGGTTCAGAAGAATTTGCAGTTGAAAGAGATAACAGGTAAGAGAGTGATGATAGAAATAGCAGAATTGCAGATTCCTTGAAGCCAGAGAGCCGGTTGCCAACCGAGCAAAGGTCAAGAACCATCAATGGATAAGGTTAAGAATAGGTAGAACAGGAGATAGAATAAACGAGGGACCTCGACAAAATATAAGGTGGGAGTGAAACTTTGATATTATTTAGAGCATTGAACAGATAGGATAGGAGTACAACTCATTAGTATTGAAATTACAATCAATAACATTCTGATCAATGAATTAGAAAACTCGCTGTTGTTATTCAGTGACGAATTCATTTTTCAAAATGTAAACAAATCATTCTATACAACAGATCATTTCATATAGTGGAAACTGAGAACATTAATAAACTGAAAAATCTGAAATGAATCATTAATTGGGTAAAATTATAAACAGATTCGAGTTGAATCAAAAATATTTCAAACACAGCCATTTTTTGAATAACGTGTATTCAATCAAGGATTTCTTCGATTTTTCGAAAAAATAATAAAATTACCTGATAACTATGTTTTGGCTAGTTCAGATGTCTTCTCTTCGGTGGTATATCTTGATATGTCTTCAAGAGCAACAGAAAAAATTGGCATCGTACAGCAATTATTGCACCATTAAAAAAATATTTTTTGAAGTCAACGAGATTCTTAACCTTTTTTCCTCTGGAAAATATTTCAGACAAACTTTTGGAATTGATTGGAATATAACAAAGTAGTTCAAGAACGTATTTGAAATTTTCCTCCTATCACAAATTCTAGATGGAAGCGAACTCAAATAATTCTCATTCAGCAACATTAATTAGTGAAGAAAATTTTGTTTAATATCTTCAACAAAAATTGATAATAATATAAGACAAAAAAATATCTCTAATAGTGATGAGATTGCTGATACAAATCAGACTCTTGTTTTTGCCTCATCGCCTTATGTGAAACTAACCAGAATATTGCAATCTTCTGAACACATCAAAATTGCTAATGGAACAGTGAATCCAATGCGAATCTAGCCATGAGTAAAGACAAAATTCCTATTCTTTCACTTTCTAATCCAGTTCATTGTCTTTTATCATGATTGCAACAAGAATTGTATTGGACATATGAAGAGATGGCTAATAAACAGAGTCCCCATAAAAGTGACTGCATCCTGGAAGATGTTTTTCAGCTCAACATAAAATTGATCTAGATCAAAATATGAATAATCATTCAATAACCATAATTGCAAGAGAACAACTTTCAAAGATATCCTTCTCAGAAATGTCTTTCATCTCACAAAAAATTAATTACATTGATATAAAAACCGGTAGTAGACATCTAATTGCTTTCACTAGACCAATCAAATGATCACAATAACCGAACACGTTATAAATGACACTTTATATCGAACCAATGTCAATTGCCAAATATTGCATCTTCCGTTTTGTGACTGTGTTGCTCCGAGGTTTCCGATTCTGGCTTCACCGTGGGTTGAAAATGACGAGTGTCGAATTCCACCAATGACTTTGACTGATTTTTTTGAACATACAACTTCAACATCACTTGTCAGAATATGAATGATTTCAGCTTTGTTTTTAAAAAGAAACAGAAAGAACTATGTTCCCACGAAACCACGAAAATAGTATGTCGATTCGATCAGTTGTGTTTGTACACACCTGATTTTTCTGATATTTGAATGTGTTTTCAACTATCGAGTAATAATACGTGATTTCAACAAAAAGGTGTAATCACTGATGATTTTTAAAATTTTTCGTCTCATATAACAATTTCATATTTTAGTCTTCTTGATGATGGAGTAAATAATTCCGAAAGCTTGAAAAAACTTCAGTCTCCTTCAACATTGCTGTTACAATATTCGAGGAACCTTGATACTTTGCAGTGATAATCCTCCATAACAGTAGTCGAAAATTTTATCGATATCAATGTACCCCAGAGGAGCGACAAGAAAGACGTAAGTTTTAGTCTCGCATTTATTCATTCGGATCTTTTATTTCTCACCTCAATAGAACAACTTTTATATTATTTAATGACTGTTCCATTATGCATTTAGTGCAAAGTACGATATGACTGTTAGTAGATCTAGTAGATTTATTTCTTGCATGGCACATTTTAGTTTGCAATAGTGATATCTTTAACGTTTTTTTAGTAACAATAACAATTTACAATATGCAATGAAAACATAAATTGAAGACGTTTCAAATGATGTATGTCTTGACTCCAACTCACTTGAGACTTATGGGTTGGATCTCATCCTGCTGATGTAGTGGGAAATGACAAGGTTGCAAATTTGTTCAGGAGATTTTCCTATAAAAATGAATATCTACGGATTAAAGTATTTTTTTGTTAAACGCTTGCTATGAAAAAGTGACATTGTTTTGTGTTAAGTGGTACACAATTTGTTAATGATCTCGTTTGCTACTTCACGGCAGAAAAACGCGCATGTAAAAAGGCTTGATTAGTATCTCAAAGAAAAAATTAAATAATTGTTTAGTATATATGAGAAAATTGTCACGTGAATGAAGCCAGCTGTGGTCCTGATATCGTATTGGCATCCACAAGCTCTTTATTAAAATATCTCACTGCAATGCGCGCATCTTTTGAGCCGTATTTCCCGAAAGAACAGGATGCAAAAATCAAAATAAATTCAACGATTCAAAATCTTTTTTTACCCAACCTGCAAAAGCCCGAAAGTATGTCAAATGAGATATGTGAATCGTTTTTAGAAATGTCATCAGACACCAGTATGGAGTTACTGTTCAAAAAAATGCCCCTCAATGATTTTTGGTGCAGAATCCGTGATGAATATCCACTTCTTGCCACGATGGCCTTGAATGTTCTTCTTCCATTTCCAACAACATATTTGTGTGAAACAGGATTCTCGACCTATGCAGCTACCAAAACAAAATACCGCAATAGACTGGATGCCGAATCTGACATAAGACTTCAACTCTATTCGATCAAACCTAATATAAACCGATTGATTAAAAAGAAGAAACAGTTCCATACATCCCATTAGATTTTTTTTTCAATAGAATACATTGTGACATTATTAGGTACCTATTAATGAAGAATGCGCCAAACTTTTTGTTTTATTTTGGGGTTCCGTCAAAAATTTCGCATTTCAAAAGGGTTCCGCTACCAAAAAAGTTTAAGAACCGCTGGTCTAGAATAATTTTCAAGTGTTTGTCAATTTCAGTCAATTAATTATAGTAGAAGTTTAGCATCAATAAAGACATTGCGTTTTTTTGTAGATGTCTATGATAAATTAATTCTAAATTTACAGTTCGAATTACAAACAATGATTTTATAACAATAATATGATATGAAACTTTTTCAGAGATCAATTACGCTAAAACAAATCTGATATTGATTGCACTCGACGCGCGTTCCGACATTTTTTTTATTTTTGCCGTTGCTATCAGAGTTTCGATGGAAGATTTTTTTTTCGCCTTCTATGGAATTTTCTAACCTTCTGCTACAACTTTTATTCGAGGAAAAGAATTTAAAGAAATTAGTTTATATTCTATTGGTGTTTTCTGTGTAACATGTCGGACACTCTGTAGACCATACCGTTGCTCGTAATCGAAAAACAAACAAACTGTCGTATAGGTCTCGTGATACTCTACAACTTTCAGAGAATAACATTTTTTTTCAAACCGATTGGAAAATGGAAAAATCGGGAAAGTTCTGAAATTCATTTTTTTCTGGAGTTTTTCTCGTAAATATCTCGGAAACGGACGAGAAAATCAAAAATCACCAAGAGTGAAAAAATGATCGTCTCAATGTATACTATGAAAACCCCACAAATATTGTTTTTCTAAAATCAACAGTACGGGAAATATAGACAAATTTATAATCGGACGATTGAAAATATGATTTTTTTTAAGAAAACAAACGATATATCTCCGAAACCACTCATCAAATCAAAATTTGTCAAAGGAGTTAACTTGCAGATCTCGTCGAATGCTATGAAAAACCTATAAACCTACCTGTAATATCGATAGTTTAGGAAATATTAATGGAAATTCGTAAAATACAATCATTTCGAAAACGACTATCAAATACGAAACTCATGACGTACCAACGACGTACAATCAGAAAATGAATTGAATTTCGTCAACAGAAAATTCATGTAATGTTCAGTGAGCATCGTTAGTAGCGATGAAATATTTAAGAGTCGTTTAAACAACCGATGGCATAGAATCGCTGTATTCACACTATTGTTTTCCAATAATAGTTTCGAGACGAATTTCAGAGAAGTTAGGTTGAATATTAATTGATTGGTGGTAGATAGAAATACTCACGGGAACTATTTAAAACAAATGTAAAGTTGAAACGAGTGACTGTATAGAATCGCTGTATTTACACCATTGGTATCCGATGATAGTTTTAACATGATTTTCAGAGGGGATGAGTTGAATTTGTATTGATAGGTGATGGAATAAAAATACTTTGGGAAACTATGAGAGAAAGTTGAAAACTCCAAACAATTGACGGCATATAATCGATGTATTCAAACCATTGGTATCCAATGATAGTTTAAAAAAAAGTTCAGTTGATTTCTCAATAGTACGAGAAATATTGAGAAAACATTTGAAAAGTGACGGCTTATAATCGATGTATTCATGACATTGGTTTCCAATGATAGTTTAAAGAAAGTTGAGTTGATTTCTCAATAGTACGAGAAAAATTGAAAAAAATTGAAAAGTGACGGCTTATAATCGATGTATTCATAACATTGGTTTCCACTGATAGTTTGAAAAACAAATTGAGATGATTTGTCGATAGTACGAGAAAAGTTGAAAAAAATTGAAAAGTAATGGCATATAATCGATGTATTTACAACATTGGTTTCCATTGATAGTTTTTGAGAAAGTTAGCCAGTAGTACGGGAGATATTGACGATAATGGAAAAGTGACGGCATATAAACGGTGTATCCATAAAAAAAGACTGATCTAGGCTCATCGAGATCCACCCTATAGCTTGTTATTGATCTCGTTTGCTACTTCACGGCAGAAAAACGCGCATGTAGAAAGGCTTGATTAGTTTCTCAAAGAAAAAATTAAATAATTGTTTAGTATATATGAGAAAATTGTCACTTGAATGAAGCCAGCTGTGGTCCTGATATCGTATTGGCATCCACAAGCTCTTTATTAAAACATAAATATAATAATTGTTTCTCAGTTGAGATGTTTGTATCTTTATGGTAATTTAATTGTTACAGAAAGAAGAGGAGCGAGACAAGGAGGGGGTGTGAGGAGAAAGGGGAGGGGGGTTAGAAGGAGAAGAGAGAGGGGAAGAACTGGTACGTTCCATCACGTCCAGGAAACTCTCAATGAGTTAAAAAAAAATAAATTGAAAAAATCAAAATGTGTTTCATTTATGTTTTTGTCAATGGGTATTTCTTATATAGTTTTTTCAGACGAATTAGTTGAAATAAGTATAATTTCGCAATGTAAAGTAATTCACAATATTAGACATTTCGCACCATGTGAAATATCTAATTTTGTGTAATAGTTCACAGTGCGAACTGACACATATTTCAAGTAGGTTGTCGGAAAAAAAGTATAGTGTACAACTCGTGCGGAAACTGGATATTCCATACTCGTTGGTAAAAATGATGTTTCACTAGCCTACGGCTCGTGGTGCATACTTTTGGCAAACTAGTATGAAATATCATATTTTCAGCACTAGTTGCACAATAAAACATCGATAAAAATTTAAACGCAAGCAACGAACCAGTTGCACAATAGCATACTCAAGTAAAATTATAATGAATCATTTCTCTCCGTTTCAAAATCTTTTCTCAAGCTTAATTTTCTTAGTACTGCTTATCCAATCCATCTTGGCACAGAAATAATAACGTACATGACAAGCATATATATATATATATATATATATATACGGTCGATGGGAGGTTCGAACGGATTGGTTCCCAAGTCGGAGTGGATAGAAGTATATATATGCAGTATAGAAGTATCGACCGTCCGATACCTGATCCTGCCACAACTACTAATGAACCCTTAAATCCCACCAACCTTCTATCCTCGTTCTCCAGTGATGATAGCCAGCTAGTGAGACAACTCAGACCTAGACGCAAGGTCACTAAGTCTTGAAAATGGCTCCGAAATGGGAGTCGAAACGTAGACAAGTCAATCTTTCCAGACGCGGATCAACCGGAAGTTCCAGTCAGCACATTTCTGACCGCGGAAGCCTAGCCGATCATATATATATATATATATATATATATATATATATATATATATATATATATACTGACATAAAAAATCACCTATTATATGTATTCACTGTGTTGAAGTTTATTCTTAAAAGGTGTTTTTTCTTTCGTCATGGTCTACACTACCAGTGTGAAACTGGAAAAGTATCTGACTTCGTGCCCAGATGGATTGGATAAGCTGTACCTACCCATCGTCTAGAATAATTTTCAAGTGTTTGTCAATTTCAGTCAATTAACTATAGTAGAAGTTTACCATCAATAAAGACGTTGCGTTTTTTTGTGGATGTCTATGAAAAATTAATTCTACATTTACAGTTCGAATTACAAACAATGATTTTATAACAATAATATGATAATATGAAACTTATTCAGAGATCAATTACGCGAAAACAAATCTGATATTAATTACACTCGACGCGCGTTCCGTTAACAAGGTTACCATTTTCAGGCGATACTAGTATTAAGTTGAAAATTATCATTGGTTGTCAATGACACTTTTTAAATGATTTTCAGAAAAGATGAGTTGAATTTGTATTGATAGGTGATAGATGAAAAATACTCAGAGAAACTATTAAAAAAAATTGAAAATTCCAAACAATTGACGGCATATAATCGATGTATTCAAACCATTGGTATCCAATGATAGTTTAAAAAAAAAGTTGGGTTGATTTCTCTATAGTACGAGAAGAATTGAGACAAAAATTGAAAAGTGATGGCAAACAATCGATGTATTCATAACATTGGTTTCCAATGATAGTTTTAAAAAAAGTTGAACGGATTTCGTAATAGTACGAGAAAAGTTGAGAAAATAATTGAAAAGTGACGGCATATAATCGATGTATTCCTAACATTGGTTTTCAATGATAGTTCAAAAACAAGTTGAGTCGATTTCTGAATATTACGAGAAAAGATGAAAAAAAAGTGACGGCATATAATCGGTGAAATTAGTTCATGTCTTACAGGCTACCATGGAGGGAAAAGAGGCATACTTGTTGGAGCCTCCATAAAAATACAAAAATATCATTCTTGAACACTACTTCCTCGAAATAAAAGACGGTAGCAAAGTGTACAACATAGGCTGGGAAATCGCTGTAGCCTGACTGAAAGTCGAAGAGAATGTTGATCCGAAAGAGGAAAATGACGTCAAAGAAGAAATAGACGGCAATGAGGGAGTTGGCGCCAAGAGAAAGTCGATAAGTACCACTTGTCCATCGGATACCACGTGACCTTTGTCGCAGAAGGTTTTTCGGTGAATCTCAGCTACGATACGTGTCATCCTTTGCCCCCCGATATGTAGACTTCTTGTCTGGGCGTCTGCAAGTGTGATCGTCCTAATGGTTAAAAATTGATTTTGACCCCAACATTTTTTGAAGAAGCCTTCACTGGTAACCGCAGAAAATAATCCAACACCTTTTTTTTTAGTATTAGCGAGGCGAGTAACTGTTCTCTGGCGGGTAATATTTATATAGTGGAGACTGATCACAACGAATCTTTCTGGAAATGTTTGGTTCATCTCCAGGCTTCACTGTGAAATATTACAGCTATTCTTTCAGATACCAATTTACAACAACAACTCGTTGGTGAAGGAAATGAGCCTCAAGACCATGACTATATCCAGAGTTGAAGTAATTATTACATGAATAGTGAAGTGGTTAGCTAGAATTGAAGAGCGAAAACATTATTTCTGATGAAGATAACACTGATGCCTATAACAAATAAAACATTTCGATTCATTTCACCCTGTTGTTATCTATTATACCTTATGCCACATTATCAATCAATCAAAACTATGTGAAAAAGATTGATGAATTCTCGAATATATTGCCTTCATGAATATATGACAAGGTTATTAGATTAACGTGAAGAGTTACAGAGAGCATAAGGAATGCAATTTCCATACATGAGATACTCGGGATATCCAAAAAATATGGTTAGAATGCTTGCAATCGGAACTGAAGTAATCATTTCATTTTTGGTTTGAAGTCATTCTCTACTTAAACTGATCAGAAGGCATCATTGGGACTAGTAGATTTGAACCAATGATTGTCCAACCTGCTCCTAAACCAGAAACAATTTCCTCCCAACCATCAAGTCCATCGTTTCATAGCAAGAGCTTGAAAATGGAAGCGATATAAGTAGTTAACTTACATGGAGAAGGAAATGTGTTTGGAAAAAACGATTTCCTCCTCTAACACTGAGGGAGTAATAGAAAAAGAAAATAGTACTGCGAGGACGAATTTTAATCATAGGGCTATCTTGGGTCACAGAATGCAATAAAGTACATGCCTCAACGTAATCAGTCTTCTGAATAATTATCATTTGTAAATTGAAAAATGCCAATTGTGGCGAAAAAAAAATTTGCAGGTCCTGAGACATGCATCGACAGATCAAGTGAGTTTATAAAGTTCAGCCTGTTTTATCTTAACTCTAACGAGCCTTTTGTTCGAATATGTTCTCAACTTGGAGCAAATTATGGATTAACTAAGTCGGGGCACAGAAAGAATAATTAGGCTTTGGCATAACTAATGAATAAAAGGTACAAATGGTAGCATTCAGTCTTCTCTTATGACTCTTATCTATTCATGGAGTATCATCTGATATTATCCCAATAAATGCAGATGTCACAAAGAATACAGAATTCCCACCCCTTTGTTGTGAGCTTGGAGAACCTCTCTTGCTTATTGTTTTTTTTTGCAATAAAACAGCTGAGCTTACGAACTCCTTGCCGAAAGAGGTTTTTCCTGAGGCTTATAAACTTCAAAAATATTCGAAGTGAATGTTAATTCGTATCTTCTGTACCTTGATTCACATGGTGTTCTTTGAAAATCACTGGGCTTCCATTTTGGTGTGAACCTGCATGTAAAAAAAATAAAATAAAGGCAATTCATTTTCAAAAACAAGAAAAACGATGAATAAAAAAGTATTGAGACAATGAAGACGTACCTCGTCCAGGAAAGAAATCACTACAAAATCAAATACAATAGAGAAGAGGAGTTGGAGGTATTGGAAAATACTTATGTGTACGCCTGCTTCAACATTGGCGCCCTAATAAAATACACTCATTTTCAGTGGTGATACAAATACGGGCTCGACACAGATTGATGTCAGCTGTCAATATGAAATGGAACCGAGATTTTTTTCATTTCAGTAACAAATCAACATTATCTTACTCTCACCTGCCTACTTTTCAAGAAGATAGATGTCCATTATCATCATGACAGTGATATCCTTGCAGCTACATTTTCTTAATGCAGAACTAAATTTTGTGTGAGATATGTCTATCATTTCGGATAATTGAAAGGTTTATGGCATCATTGAGCTCGAGACAAAAACATTTTTTTAATGATAACATTCATTGGGAGAAGTTGCAGAATGATGTAATGTGTCTATCTTTTCAGATGCAGGCACGAACTTTTGCAGCTCATCTGAGAGATGACGGAACAATGAAAATGTGTAGTTGGCTAGCCATTCGAAGGGCCGTTGAATGAAAATCCCGAAAATAAAAACATTTTATCAATGAAAACATTCGTTCATGGTATCGGATGTGTCATATTCATCTGACCTTTATCTCAATGAAAAAAAAGAACAAGCCTGCGAATGTAGGATTGCAGTCAGTCAGATATGTAATCGGCTTGGAAACGAACGAAATAGAAATCATCAAATCACAAGAAGCTAACCTCTATGCAGCGGAAAATACAGCTGTCTGGAGAAAAGTTCATTATCTTGTGAAATATCAAGTGTGATGATTATACACTTTTTCTGAAACTAAGAAGATATCTTTTGCATTCTAATACCAGTTTAACTAATTTGAATGTACTTATTATGATACAACAAAAACTTGTGTGTACACGATGAATGCAAAAAAAAAGAATAAGTTGAAAATTTATTTTGTTGTGTGAATATTTCAACAATAATTATCTTACTGGTTAAGAACGACAGTGATGGAAAACCGTAATTGGTAAAAAAAACAGTGTGGTATGTAAAAAAAATTCTTATAAATGAATATCATCAGTAAGTGAGCTGAATACATCGAATAAATTTGTTATTGTTATTGAAAAAGAAATGCTATATTATGTATGGAGAGACTAACTAGTGCCCGTTGGATATAGGGATTATGCCGATCACTTTTCATCGAATTAAACACATCGTCACTGTCCCTTTAATTTTTTTTCACAACCTGCTACTCATATCCAGAAAAAATAGTCTTTACCAACGCGGAGTGTCATTGTTACAATAAGGGAACTCAAATATTCCCAGGGAACCTACATATCGTCATGACAAATGAGCCAAAATAACCTCTTGTGTTGAGCTGTGTAACCGGATACTACAAGAAATAAAGAAAAACACCCAGCAAGCCCAGATATCACCAAAAATAAAAACGCAAGAAAGTTCGCATTAAATCTCAACAAAACAATCGTGCTAGTGCCTGGATATAATGACTCTCCGGGACAATTGCAGTTTCAGCAAATTGCCAGTATCTTGTCGCATAACATGAAGCTTCTGTGAGCATGAAAGTGCCTAGAGCGGCTTGACTGGGCTTTTATAGAATACTTCGGTTACTGCAGATAGTTCTACGAATCCATGTTCATAAAAAAATACCGTCATCAATGCTGCTGTACCAAATTCGACTAAATTTCAATATTTCATGTAATCAACGTTGAAGTATTCTATGCCTGCTCTGTGGACGACTGTTACGCAGGTTGAAAAGCAACAAAATGACGTGAAGAATCAAGAAGTGCAGACATGATATTTTCCTGGTAGAAAAATTGAAATATAAGATTGGGGATTCAAGATGGGACAGTGTAATCCATACAAAAGCTGAAACTACCAGCTACAAAAACGTAGCCATAGAAACGAGTCAATTAGACAGTCTCAAAACCTATTTCTGTTAATGAATAAACTGTGACTGGCACACCAACCAACCGGATTTATTGTGAAATATCAGTGATGGTATTTCTTGAGATACCAAGTCAACTCGATGGTGAAGAAAATAATGCTCAATATCATGAATATATCTAGGACTGGGGCAATCATTGCACTACTCAATTAGGGGGGTAAGCTAGAATTGAAAAGCCAATATAACATTTCTGAAGAAGATAGCTCAAATAACATCGGTAACTATGACAAATGAAACAGTTCGATTTACTCCACCTTCTTTGTATCAGTTATACCACATGATTAATCAATCAAAACTCTGAAACTTAAGAGAAGTTTTCGGATATCTGTTGCCTCCATACAGATGTGACAGAGAACATCAGAATAACGTGAAGCAGAGTTTCCAGAAAGCATAAGTAAAAATGAGCGAAATTTCCAGACATGAGATTATCGGGATATACCCAGATATCCAAAAGATAGAGTTGAATTACTTGCAATGGGAACTCAAGTAATTGCAAATATTTTATTTTTGGTTCATTTTATATTATCCTCTTGTCAATGAAATTGAAGGAATAACTGTGCAACCTGCTTCTACCAGGAACGATTTCCTCCCAACCATCTTTTGCTAGATCTGAAAATGATTTTTCGGTTGCCATCAAAGTCAATTGTGTCATAGCGAGAGCTTGAAAACGGAAACGATATAAATAGCTATCTTTCATTGAAAAGGAAATGTGTTCTACTCATATCCACGTTATTGGGAAAAAAGCTAAGAAACTTATTTGAAATTATCACATTGGTTCATAAAATCAAGACCTTCGAATGAGTATGCCACCAGACGTACGCAGAGTCTCACGTGTACAGCTTTTTCAAACTCAACGTGTTGAGAAGAATGTATCAGTGAAAAGACTGCGAATGAAATTTTTTAACTTGAAGGATGCCGACAAAAAGATTTTTCATTCCAGAGTCATCACGAAGTTCTCAGCATCTGATTGGTTTCTTGACATTTCGGCTGAATGCAAGACAGGCAGACGAAAATGTAGTAACCGTGTATATTCGAGTGTGAGAGAGGGTACAATTAGAATCATTTCATTGTTTCATTAAGGTACCTTCACAAAATTATGATCCACAGCTGGAACTCGTTTTTCTCAAGGTGGTACTATATTGCCGGTATGAAAAACAATCTCCTATATCTGAGATACCTTCACGTAAAGAGGAAAATTTATATTATAACCAGTCGTCATTAGGACGCTTAGGTATATTCGTGTACATACCGGAAGAAAAACTATGTTACCATGAATGGTGTCCACTAAACACACAAGTGTATCTGAAAAAGAACCATGCCAACCTGAAAGTAATGAAGAGACTAGGACTAGACAAACAAGTTATCATTCTAAGTATGATTATTATGGTACCATGACAATGAATATGAGTTCTTCTATAACAAAGCTCGTTTGCTCGAAAGATATAACTGACTAATACTAAACTTAACTAACGTTTAAGAATCCACAAATTTATTACCTGTGTGACAAATATCAAATAATGGGTTGAAAATTCACCGATAACCCAAAATCTTCAATAAATTTATAAATGAATATCTGCGAACAGCTAATCGTTTGTAACGAAAAATTGAGAAACATGTAAAATATATAGTAATCAATACCAAATGTATAGTAATCTACTGGTGGATATCAAACTAGAATCCCCCTCGAGAAGTAGAACATAATGACTTTGCCAACACACACGAAATTCACTCGGTAGATGCAGCTGCTGCAGGAAGAAGATAAGGCTGCAGCAGATAGCAGTCAGTGAGGAACCTATCTTAACCTACTCTGTTGGAGACCAACGAAAGCGTTCGGGCACTGACCTGCGTCAGTGCTGCAGGAGAATGAGTGATCGCTAACGGAATTATTTATAGTATCTCAATTTTCTACTCAATTGGAACATGTGCCTACGGAACTGCAACAGACGAAGGCAAAGCTAGACTTAGAACCGTATCGTTTAGAGGAAGGATTTCGAGCGAAGAGAGTAATCGCCACCAAGAAGTTCCAGTACTCTTCCTCGAAGAACGAGGCGTGTACAGCATTGGAACTGGCATCATGCGCTAGCCTTTGGTCTGATAAAAGAAGAGAATGAGAGAGACGGCATCCATAAGTGAACCAGTACCTTTGTAATGGTTAGACGGGAGGATAATATTGCCAAAAGCACCGAAATATTTGGTGACATGGTGGTATTACTCGGTAATAAACAAAATTGATACCGAATTAACATCTCAGCCTTAATATGAAAAATATTCATGATAATGTCGAAAGTGAAGCAGTGACAAAAAAACACGTTAAAGTGGTTAACATTCATAATAGCTACCAGTGTTAATGAGTCAATGCATCTTTTGTATGAAGGTTTCACGACTAATTTCATGTAATCGCTACAACTACCTGAAAAAAAAATAGGATCCAGGTAACCAAATGGCATATATCGAAGCAGTTGAGGTTCATTGGGAGAAAGAAATATAAAACGCAACCAATAACCTGAGCAACAGTTCGGAAATCATAAATCTAGTTGTATAACTTGACAAGAGTCCAACCCATCAATAGTTATAGCTCAGTTACTCTGCCGAAGCTCTTAAGGTGCCATATTTGATATTAGTTGATGGAATATCCAGAGAAGGTAAAGAAACGAGGTTTCTTTTAAAACCGTTTCTTTAAACCATTCGTGGGCCAAATTGAGATGAAGGAATAAAAACAAAGAGGACAAAAAGCAATATATTCAATTGAATAGTAACTTCCGAGGTTCCCAAACTATATGCGGAGTTCAAAAGAACTACAGAAGATGAGCTTGAATGGGAATGGTTGCTGGCGAAATATATTCAATTATGATTATCTCCAGGTGTTTATCCTATCATCACCCGTCAATTGTTCTGATGGAGGGCAAAAAAACAAAAATATAATTGAAAAAATACCCATTAGCTGAAAGTAAATCCGGCTCGTCTCGAAGGTGTACTTTAGTGCCTTCCTGTTCATAAAATAGAACGTACGCCTCTCCGCTTACTAGAGATTTCGAGGAAATCGGTGACACACGGTAATCGTTGTATCCGTGCCACGTTCCCGCTTACTGCCGACACCCTTGTGTCGGCAGTAAGCCGTGTAGTGACCGCTGTACGTGGTGCCCCTATGGTTGGAGAGCGCGTACAGGTTGTAGCGGCAGGGGGCTACATTGGCTGCCGCTTAGTTGCTCATGTCGAGATCTTCCAACGGGAAATCGATGGATACATTCAATTTTCCTCTGAACTGCTCCGTCGGAGAAAAACGTTTCAGATGGATAACCAACACCCGCGGGAACTTGTGGATCGACAGTGACTTCGTGCATTTCCGCCTTTCTGTACACTAAAGGGCATGTCGGCCTCCTCGTCCCCATCCAACGTCTCCTCTCTGGTAAAAAAATCCAAACACTGAGATAACATGAGTTGACTGGTTCTCTGTGGGATGGCTAGCGACAGGTTCCAGAACGGATCGAAGGTTACAGAACAGTGCCCGCAGTATGTGCATATTAACGTCGACTTTAATTGGCCGACGAAGTTATCCATTATCTTTGAATTGTCCATGCGAAGGTACCTCGACCACGATTCTTGTGCTTTTTCGTTGTCACTCAACTTTTCGTCAATATCTGTCAGAATCGGTTTGGGCTTTTCTGTCACTCTATTGACGTCTCCGTGCAGACCCTCCAGCAGGTATCTCAAAAATTCCTGAGCGTCCTGTTGCGCATAACCCATGAAACGAGGGGTACAACGTTGAATTTGGCTTTTCAGGGAGACTGTATTCATTACTCTGTCAGATGAATCTTCGGACTATAGTTCTTTAATGACCTCCGCGAACGCTTTGATTAGAGCGCTTCATGCTCGAGATACTGGTATTTATATCTCTCACGTACACATCTTTTCTCAAGTACTCAAGCAACCATCTCGTGTTGGACAGGCACTGGATGACGCAATTCATAAAACAAGTGTTTCCGATGTTCTTCAGCCCATTGAGACCAAGTGTTTTGGCAGTGCCTTTTACCAATGATCTGATGGTGTTGAAGCTGTTTGCGCTTTTCTCTCCACTGCTATCCTCTTCCGAGTAGTCTCTCTTCGGTGACTGTGACTGAAACGGCGCGACAAGGAACTGGAATATGAACTGCTCGATATCGAGTTGGATGGAGATATGGCGGATCATGTTGGTATATTGGCAGAACCTTGAGTTAATGGTCTGTTACATTTGCTACTGCTATCAACTTCAGAGTGGTCAATTTGATTTGTTGTTCCAAAATTCGTGAAGATCTCGGCCAGAGACTACGTCCTTTCAATTTGGCTTTGGTACTGCTGGAGGTTGCGAGGCAGTCGCTCATGCAGCTCGACTATATATAAATCGACACCCAAAATCCTCTTCTAAACTATTTCTCAAATTAGACTTCAGCTATGCTTTCAATACCACAGACAGAAAAATAATGTTACCCTTTTCTCCATCAAGGTTCTCCATCTAACCTAGTTTGGTGAATATTTAATCGAATCAGAGACAGGTGTACGAGGCGATCACTAGGTCCAGCATTATTCTGCCGATCAATAGAAAAAATAACCAAGAACGTCACTTGCGAATTCAACTATTGTATCTTGATGATGGCTCTATTGCTGGAGATAGAGATGAGGACTCAGTGAATTTTGAAAATATAATCCGAAATTCCGAAAAAATTCGTTTGGAACTGAATTTTAGCAAATGTGAATTGATTCCGATATTTTCACCAATACCAAATTCTTTTCCAGAATTCAAGAAAGTAGCTCCCAATTTGGAAATTCCTATAAAAAATCGTTGGCCATTACTGGGTTCTCCCCTTTCTTTGAAAGCTCTTTCTGAAACCATCAAAAGCAAAAGTGAATCGCTTCGTTTAATGTCTTCTCGATTGTCTAGTTTACCAAGTCATGTAGCTTTTTTTAATGCGAAATTGTCTAGCTATTCCGAAGCTCATGTATACTCTTCGTTGTAGCCAGTCTTGGATATGTGAACAATAAATTCGTGAATTCGATAATATTCTAAGAGATATCTCTTCTGAAATCACCAACCCAGTGAAAATGGGTGGATTGGGACTTCGCATGACCTCATCCTTGAGTCTTCCTGCTTTCTTATCTTCTTTCTGGAGTGTTCATTCGTTGGTTGATAATACCCCTCCAGAATCTTTTCAGGAAATTACTGATCCATATTGTTCTGAAGGTGAACACCTTTGGCATTCATCAACTCGAGCACAAATTTTTAAGGACCGCAAATCTGTTCAGAAAGCTTGGGATCGTCCACTTCTCCAATTGGTGTTGAGTAATCTACTCGAATCTGCTTCAACACAATCTGATAAAGCTCGACTCAGAGCTGTCACTAAAGTTAATGACATTATCAAACGGCCCTGATTTCAGCTGGCATTCCAGCTATCCTTGAACCCCAAGGTAAGTACCAGCAGAGACGATGGAAAACGTCCTGATGGCAGGACCCTTGTACCATGGAAATGTGGTAAGCTTTTAGTGTGGAACTTCACTTGTTCAGATACACTAGCAACCTCACATCTGAACGAAACCCCAAAAAAACCTTGTGCAGCTTTCGGACTGATGATGAAACAGCCGTTATCGGTCAAATATACTCATGAAATAAAACGTACAAATATTACGTAATGCTTCGGGAAACTCACTAATGAACTCGCCTAAGGAAGAGGTGACATCATTACTGTTAAAGACAGTTCAGATCAACATTGGTGGCAGGGATAAAATGGCTTACGCCTAATAAATCATAAATGGCATTATGAAACGAAGATAATTCATTGAAGTAATTGATATTATAAAGAATAACAGCAAACAAGGAAGGCTCTGTCGGTAGAGAATCTTTTTTCAAATTTGATTAGTTCTGGTGATATTTCGTTATCACTCAAATTTTCTCAGAGGTTTCTTTATTATTCCAATTCGGGTCCGAAGACGTATGCCATATATTACAACAAAAAAATGGTGTTCGAGAAACATTCCACTGCAATTCGACACATAACAAAATGGTGGTTGACAACTTTCTGATTTAATTCAAATATATTTTTCCTTGAACGCAGTTTGAAAAAACACCACCAGCAGTAAAAATTTAACCTCTTGCTGTTGATTAACCAACTGGCTTTTTTCATACCATGAACCTCTCACCCATCTTCTGCCAACAGTAGAAAGTAAACATCTTGTCAACGGAGGAACTTCTCACTCATTTCCTGATATCGTATTGGCATCCACAAGCTCTTTATTAAAACATAAATATAATAATTGTTTCTCAATTGAGATGTTTGTATCTTTATGGTAATTTAATTGTTACAGAAGGAAGAGGAGCGAGGCAAGGAAGAGGAGAAGGAAGGAGGAGAAGGGGGTGGGGGGTAAGAAGGAGGCGAGAGAGGGAAAGGAGGAGAGGTAGGGGAAGGGGGAGAGGTAGGGGAAGGGGGGGAAATAGGTGTGTAATGACTTTGGAACTCATTGGGCGTTTCTTGGACGTGATGGAACGAATGTAAGGACTGGCATATATCGAAGCAGTTGAGGTTCATTGGGAGAAAATATAAAACGCAACCAATAACCTGAGCAAGAGTTCGGAAATCGTAAATATAGTTGGATAACTTGACGAATCCAACCCATCCATAGTTATAGGTCAGTTACTCTGCCGAAACCCTTATGGTGCCAGATTTGATATTAGTTGATGGAATATCCAGAGAAGCTGAAGAAACGAGGTATGCAACCAAGATCAAAATTAGTAACGTAGCAAAATATTATATCTCATCATTTGTGGGCCAAATTGAAATAAAGGAATAAAAACAAAAAGGACAAAAAGCAAACTTCCGAGGTTCCCAAACTATATGTGGAGCTCAAAAGAGCTACAGAAGAGGGACTTGAATGGGTGGATGAAAATAACAGAAATTATGAGCTTCGCTGCTGACGAAGTATTTTCAATTATGATTATCTCCGTGCGTTTATCATAGCATCACCCGTCAAATGTTTTGATGGAGTGCAAAGAAACAAAAATACACCTGCAACAAGTAGATATCAATCACTGAAATCACCCAAGGGTTTACCCTTGGGTAAAATCATTTCTGTCACAGAGCTGAAATATAACAATGATTTCCACACTGATACACCAGCTGTCTTCAATTATAATTAAATAATGTTTTACGATCACTTCTGGACTGATAATGAAATAGCCGTTATCGGTCAAATATAAATATACTTATAAAATAAAACGTACAAATATTCACGTAATGCTTCGGGAAACTCACTCATGAACTCGCCTGAGGAAGAGGTGACATCATTACTGTTAAAGACAGTTCAGATCAACATTAGTGGCAAAGATAAAATGGTTTACGCCTAATAAATCATAAATGGCATTATGAAACGAAGATGATTCATTAAAGTAATTGATATTATAAAGAATAACAGCAAACAAGGAAGGCTCTGTCGGTAGAGAATTTTTTTTCAAATTTGATTAGTCCTGGTGATATTTCGTTATCACTCAAATTTTCTCAGAGGTTTCTTTATTATTCCAATTCGGGTCCAAAGACGTATGCCATATATTACAACAAAAAAATGGTGTTCGAGAAACATTCCACTGCAATTCGACACATAACAAAATGGTGGTTGACAACTTTCTGATTTAATTCAAATATATTTTTCCTTGAACGCAGTTTGAAAAAACACCACCAGCAGTAAAAATTTAACCTCTTGCTGTTGATTAACCAACTGGCTTTTTTCATACCATGAACCTCTCACCCATCTTCTGCCAACAGTAGAAAGTAAACATCTTGTCAACGGAGGAACTTCTCACTCATTTCCTGCTGGATCTGAAAAATTTTCTATCTGATATCAACGGAAAAGTCGAACCTCAACCCATGCATTCATATATTTGCATATTTTTCCGAATATTGTGAGGGTTCCGATGGATTTGGAAAAGTACTATTTCTCTTCATTTCGACCGATTCCCTTCGAATCTTTTTTCATAGTTTTCTGGGTTTCTAACCAACCACAAACTGGAAAAATGAGAATTAATATTGGAATCTATACAAGTGTAGAAGTGCAGACTTTTATCAACCCCGAGAAGTTGCCGCGGAATCAAAAACCGGTTCCCTTTGGATAAAACAAGTCCAATCATGCATGCATTTTTCGAGGTAGATAGAAGTCTACCTTTCTAAACACATACAGCTTCCGATAATAATACTAATTATTTCATATAGTGGTAGATTAGAAACCCAGGAAACTACAGTATTAAACGTAAAAATTATTGGTGAATATTGGGAATATGGACACCTCTCCGATTTTGATGAAATTGGTACAGATATAATAAAATGACCCTACCAATCGAAATTTTGCGCGGAAACGTCTGTTACAGTTTTTTTGGCTTAGATGTTTCGAAACGGTTACTTCATTAACACTCCACAGTGAAACACGATCAATTTATAATTTTCAAATATATTCTAATCCGAATACTTGATAGTCAACTATGAACATAAATTATCATAAAAATTCAAAACAAAATGATCTATACTGACATATGCAACGGTTCGAATGACAATCTTTTTGACTCACATCGCAGAATTTAAGACATTCTAGGCATATCAAATCTGATGCTTATAATGCGACGTAGGCAATTTATAATTCCAGAAAATATAATAAGATACTGTTTGAAGGTCATTATTATGTGATGGTAATAATGATGAAATATTTATTTACCAGTAAAGTATATATTATGGACAAAACAGATCATTTGGAAATAAATGTAGGTGAACCCACAGAAGAGCTAGCCTGTGCGTGGATTCGAATTAGTGCATAGTATGAACAAGTAAAAATTCTCAAGCTACAGAAGGTATATGAGACATAGAAAATTTCTATATGTGAAAATTATTATAAACAATGAAGAGACAAATTGACAAGTACTCGTCATTTCAAAAAGTGGCATACAAAGATGTATGTATGAAAATTGTAATGTGGTTATGAATGCGAAGTGTGCTCGGCCGACAGCCGGAAATCCGCTAGTAGCATTTTCGATGAAACGTTCTACTTCTACGACACCGACAGAAAGATGCTAACAAAACAAGCCACTTTGGAGGCCACGACTGAATATACCAATCAACGAATAAAAAAATGTCGAGACAATTGAATGAGTACCAAAAACTTAACTAGGTAAGAAATCGTCACAGACTATGTTTGACGAAATCGGAAGCAGAAGGGGACTTCGAGGTACTGGAAGAGTAAGAACTGGAAAAATATTATATATCACAGACCTGAAGTTGGTTCCTTTGAAAATGCCTTTCAATCTGAAAAAGTCTATTCGAACGACCTGAATGCAGCTCAACGACATTCGTGATCGATAAAATTAATTTTCGTTCATATTTTTACTTGGTGATAAATGTGGGCTCAACAGAGCTTGGTGACAGCTGTCAATATGAAATAAAATCGAGATCAGCCATTCCCCAGAAGAATGGTGCGGGGTTCTCTTCTAATTCAAAAAATGAATTGTTATAGCATGTTATCACAGACTGTAAAAACTTGTTTGTTGAAACTGTCAGGATAATAAAAACACCTGAAGATTTGTGTCGCCCCATTATAAATTCACATTTCAATTAACATTGAAGAATCAATGCCATTCAAAGTTAATCAAGCATGATAAACTGAATTACCTAAAATAGGCACAACTAATCGAGTAATTCATAGAACAACAGAAGTTTTATTATTCCTCATTATTGATTCAATTCATAACTCGTCAGAATGTCAAAAAAAATTAGGTTTGGTGTAAAGCTGGAAGTACTGAACCAAGTTGAATGCCACATTTTTTACGCCAGTGTATGAACTGGTATGAACTTTTTCATAGCAAAAGCATCGGATCGTACCCACAGTTCCTGATATTCGATATTATTACCATTATCGTATTAAACTTCCCAATAAATATTGAAAAAAATGTCTTCAAACCTTTCTCTTATATAGCCAAATATTGTGATAATAATAATACCAATGGTTTCTGTCAAGTCTGAAGTACATGGTTGATATATATGTACTATACTGGTCTATTTTGGTGAATCTTGATTTACTCTCAATTTAGAATATTGGTAATTGAAAATACTTGACAAATGTTATAGAAGAAAATTATGATGCGCCATCGATATTTGTGAAAAATCGTATGGGTACTGATTTCTCCATATGATATAATACTCAAAAAATATTCATATTCGCGATTACATTCGTCTGACAACGAATCTCATCCGTTGCAATGCAAAATATTTATACACTTCACCAATTTTTTATCGAATGAGAAACTTCAGTTGAGAACTGAATCTTGCCGGTTGAGAAACTGAAAAATACATGTTATTCATTCTAGGACAAACTAACGAGGTTGACATCAGTGGAAAACAGTCAGCTTTTATTGCATATTTTTGCATTTGTTTTTCATAATTATTGTATGGAATTCAGGTTGATACATTAATAATAACACTTACACTATTAAAAATAATTATGTTTTCGATTATCTGGGTATGCGTAAACTTTAAGCACTCGCGGAAGGAATATAAGTATATATTGCTCAAACGCTTACTAGAACGAATTGTTCTTTAGATCTTAATTAATCATGAATATTCAATTGTGAAAAGAGATACGGTTTTTTATGTGATTTTTCACGTAGAAACGGTTGGTGTGGCTTGATGGTAACTGGTAGAAAAGATCGCTATTTTTATAATAAAATTGTTAATAACTAATTATATAAAAGGTTTTGGGCCTGGTTACCTGAAAATCAGCGATCCAAAAAACATAAAATGACACCAAGTTACCGAGGGGACCTGGAAAAGTATACAATCCCCCCTGGCGGTCGGGCGAATTCTAAAAAAAGTTTTTGAGAAAGTGGAATGGTATGTAAAAGACACCCGCCGCATGAAAACTTGTGTTTTCGATAGTAAAATATAGTGCAAAAAAGGAGATTCTCTAAAGGACTGTATCTTCAGAGGAGAGCGCCGCGTTTAGACATATGTTTCGTGTTAAGCAGCTGGAAATGAGTGATATGCTATCAATTATGTTTTTTCGAAACTAGGTGTACTTGAATAAACGATGTTATACTCCAGCTAGTAGATGGTATAGGTTTTGAATTGCAGAATATTATTGAGATTTTCACTTTTTTGGAGATTATTAGGGATGATCTTGGTAGATGTATTATTCAATAACACTGCGCGAATATGAATTATATAGCACGTTTACGTAAAAAAAATTATTTTCAAACTTCGAGCCATTTCATTATACCTGATATATAAATTTATAATGTATTCGTAATTATTACGGCGAAGTTGCAAGTAGTAAACACTTATAATCCGAAATATTTGTTGTATTCAAAGGTTTTTAGTTTGAAAAACCTATATTTGATTTTGTAGACATTGAAACTCCTTACAACTTTTTGTAAACTTTTAGCTACTACACGATTCAAAATTTCACACCGCCAGAGGTCCGGAGCTCAAAGCAATGATTCCTATGAATTGTTTTCTGTGGCTGATAGGTATATCATGTTCAGCTCGCAGTGGCACTTTGTCGAAAACCTTAACTTATTTCCACCGCCAATTCTCAAATATTTTTTTGAAAACTATGTGAAATCGAAATTAAATCATCAGAAATTACAAAAAAATATGTAGGGACGCCGCTATAGTGACATTTTACGCAGAACAGCTAGAATTATAAAATCTAAAATGAGAAAAAATAAATAAATAGGCGTTTCGCATTTCAAACAGATGTTCCGAAATTCATTACTATCATTCATATCGGTGAAAGTTGTGCTAATTCACAAGTCTCAGATTTGAAACCATTAAAATATCTTTTGATACCATACTTTCATTATAATTATTTTTCAAACATTTTTCATCATTGAATACGTTTCAACACAACCTGTTATTCGTGTAATTTTTTTGACAATAACAGTATGACTTTTATTAATTTTAGATCACGTATCGGACAATTTTAGATAACAACGTATCAACCAATATGAACATTTTTTAAAGCAAAGTTTTTCTCAATACTACACTTTTACTACCACTATCAAACATGTTGCGATATTTTGGATAGAATAATAACTTGACAAACTCCATTATGCTTGCTGATAATCTTTAATATCTGCAAAATTTAAGAAGACTGTAATTTCGCTATGACTCTTTGTATTTACCAAAATTTGATATTCGAAATGCAGGAGCAAATATTTCGTAGTTGCTCCTCTCTCTACAAAGTATACATTCGAAGATATTTCTGTAACCGAATCTGGACAATCGACGCGTTTACTAATTATTTTATATATCATCAATGTTAACATTTTTATCTAACCGTAATATATAATATGAAGCATATATGGAGAACTGGACAGCCATATTGTTAGACGAATCAGGTTTGAATACTTCCAATTTTTTTTTTGTTGATTTTTACTATATAGCCGACAGCATAATGGCAGGTTGCCTTATTTTCTAAACCTCTTCCATATGGGTATAAAATGAAAGGGCTTGACTAGAAGAATAGTGGTTCACTGTCAAAAAAAAGACAAATTCAATATGGCCGCCAAAAAAAGGACGGATTATGTACACATCGATATAGGTATCAAATGATTGAGCTTGACTAGTAGAATACTGTAGTACGCTACGACAAATGACAAATTTCAAATATAGGATGGCCGCCGGCACAGAATGCCAGATTTCATATTTGTTTCAATATGGGTTATAGGTATCGAGTGAAAGGGCTAGTAGAACAATGCAAGGCGGATCGTAGACTTCAGATAGTGTATACTTACGTAAGGGTATTAATTGAGAACTAAAAACTCGACCTTGAAAATGAATTTGAAAAATCGAACGATTTTATGGAAAATAAAGATAATATAATGATGTTGATAATGTACTAGAAGCTAAAAAGTGAGTAGAGATTAAAAAAGGGTAATTATATATTACCTGCGATAGGTCCAGATACCAGTCATCACAACATTATCTCCATCAATCTAGGGCATCGAGCAGACATAAAAATGGAATCGTGGTCGCGCCGATTCGATTTACCAAGAATAGGAAACTAGTTTAAACTAAATGTGAGACACTGTTAGTTTGGGTAATTGAGATTTTCGTTTGTTCGAAAAAGGGTTAACTCTCCTGTCCAGGTATTCCGACCACGCTCATTTTTCTCATGGGCTATTGAGCAATCCATATCCTTCCGCACCATGACCATCAAATATTGAATGAGTTTATTTGATATCAACACAGTTGTGTTTTTTGAAGAAACTACCATTTCATGACAAAAAACCTTTAACAACTTGAGTGAATTATTTGAATTTTCTGATACCTCGAAGAGAGTGTAGTTTTGCAGTTTTGACTTAGCCATCGATGAAATGAGAAACAATTGCTTTGTTTCGTCCCATCTACGTTATTTTCAATAATTTTTTACTCTCAAATGGAGATCTCGAGGTATAAAATACACTACACTATCATAACAACATTCCAGTTGAGGAAAGAGCATATTTGGAGAACACTTTTGAACTTCTTCAACGCAGTAAATACGACTACATTCTTTTAATATTTTTTTTATATTCCACCCATTTAGTTCCCCACTACACAGAATTTGTTTTGAATAATACTTTTCTGAATGATGCAGAACCTTTTCGAATCAGATTGAGATCATGTTTACAATTCAAGTCTGAAATGAAAAACCAATGAAATGAGTATGAAAAATACTGGACGAAATGAATTATTCATTCAATGAGAATGATCTGTGGTGGCTTTATATAGAGTTCCTCAGAGTGTTTATTGATAAATGGCAAAAACAGATTACTAGTTCACAAGTCATTTACAAAATATTGAACATTTTTTTCTTTTTAATTTTTCAATCCTTTTGGAATTAGTTATGGGGAATGTAATTTTTTCATGTCACTGGGCTTAGTGGAGAAGGATATTGACGAGGTATTTTTACTTTTGCAGATAAACGAACAATTTGGTGTGTGTTAGTGGTAGTGTGTGTTAGTGTTAGTGTATGTTAGTGAAAGTGTTTGTTTTACGATACTTTGTTCTTCCAAATGCCAAATACAAAAAAGCAATCGTTGGAACAACGCAGGAAACTGCAAAAAGCGCGTCGAAGTCTTGCAATGACTAATGAATCTCTGGGCGAGAATGAGAATTTAGATCCAATCGAAATTCAGCAAAGAACAAAAAAAAATGTTGAGCAAGTAAAAGGAAACGAAAACGAACTAGATAAAAGGATGATTGCTGAGAAGAGGAAAAATGAAGAGTTTTTGGCAGAAGAACAAGTTCAGGATGATAGTGTTCAAATTTTGATGAAGAAAAACGACGCCCAGAGAAAGCGCAAAGCTCGATCGAATGAGATTTACCGATCTCAAGAAATAGTCTCCGATAAAAAAAGGAAAACTATATTGAGAAAAAATGAAAATTATAAAGCTATTGAGAAAAATCGCAATCGAGAAAGAAACGTTAGCCTTAGACAAAAAGAGAACAACAAATCCCAGGAGAAAATAGCCAATCTCAAACGAAATGTTCGTCTCAGGCAAAATGTGGCTTATATATCACAAGAGAAAGAACTTGATAAACATCGAAAAGTTTCATTGAGGCAAGATGAACATTTTAGGTCGAAAGAAAGAGAACTCGATGGGCAAAGAGAAGCCAAAGTGAGAAAGAGTTCTGAGTATCTTTTTCAAAAAGAAATGTCTCAAGCCCTCCACAAATCTCAATTGAGGAAAGATGGAACAAATCGCTCTCAAGAAACAGAGAGAGATAAAATTAACGAGAAATCGAAAAGAGCAGTTGAGTCGGTCCAAAAGTCAATTGATTCGAGTCCAGAAAATTCTGAAATGCCTCTTACAGAGAGAGTTGAATTAAACGAGCAATCGAAAAAAGTCGTTCAGTCGCTCCAACGGCCAATTGAATCGAATCAAACAAATTTTGCAAAGCCTCTTACATAATTTGAAAAGTTGATTAAGGAAGGGCCGACAGAAACATGCAATCGCTGTTTGAGAAAAATTTTTCCGAGACTTACGTTGACAGTTCTAAAAGACCCAATAGTGGAAAAATTCGGCTTGACGTACGTCGAACAAGTGTTTTATGACCAGTATAAAGATACGTTTTGTTCAACGTGTGCTGCTGACATTAAAAAAGGGGAAATACCAACATACTGTCACCAGAATTATAAAATTGTTTTCGATATACCCCCCTGAGCTAAAGGGTATGACAGTTTCAGAAGAGAGACTAGTTTCTCCCCGAATACCTTTCATGCAGATCAGAAGATTAGGTTATGAAAAGCAATGCAGTATTCGAGGACAAGTTGTGAATGTATCCATCGAAATCAATACGACCGTTAAAGAACCGACGAGAAAAGTCAATGACACTCATACTATATAGTTGAAATTGATGAGAAAAATGTCATATAAACATGCGTACATTACCGAAACTATTCGCCCAAAAAAAGTTCTCAATGCTCTCGAATATTTGGTCAACCAACCTCTGTATAAGTCTGAAGGAATAACTATTTCAGAACAATTTTTGAGATCACAAATTGATTTATTATTGAAAAATAGTCAAGATGATGTTGACGATCAATTGAAAGCATCGAATAATGTTATCGATTTCGATAGCGATGACAGTTTCGAAGCGAATATCATGGCATTTATAGTCCAGTCTATGACCATTTTCCCGTGTATTTATCCCATACAGCACCGATTCGCATGAAAATTTGGATTCAGGATCTACATACCCTCTTTTTCAAAATCTACCCTGTGCCGAGGGTTGCTTTCTCCCTGGGGGTGGATGCCACCCCTTCTTGGGGGTGAAGAAATTTTCATTGGAAACAAGTGCGGAAATCAATAGATTGACTAATTCTAAGCACTTTTTGCTCAATGAAGTTTTTTCTGAAAAGCAATACTTTTCGACTTATTCGCGAGTGAAATTGTCGGTTTTCAGGCAAAAAAAACACGTTTCCAGATACTTTTTCGCGAATAACTGGAAAATAATGCATCTAATCGAAAAACCTGTGGAGAGCAAAATTATAGCTTCTGAAAAAACAAAAGCGACTGTTTTTTGTGATGCATGCAAACCCACTACAAACTGAATAATTTCTTGTTGAAAGTTGATTGGTATTTTCAAACGCCAAAATGGAAAGTTTCTACGTACAATAACCAAAAACCAATGCATTGTTGGGGAAAAACTCATTGGACCTTTTTTGAAGTCCTTAAAAAATCCCTCATTTTTCCACTACTAGGCCTAAAATATAGTTACTATGTGTATTCTTAAATATACTAATGTACAATACTCTGATTTCTAAAAAAAATGTTTTTGTTTTTTTCCCATAACTCGCTTAGTATTCAAGCAATCAAATCCACCAAAGAAGCTTTTTGTAGCTTTCTTCAAGAGCTATAAGCTCATTCACATTATTTTTCGTTTCAGATTATATTTTTGAAAAGGCTCATGCTGAAAGGGCTCAAAAGAGGTACTTTGCGCGAAACCTCACAATATTTAACTGGCCATATTTTACTCTATTTTCATCCTGCAGAAAAGATTGAAACACCAGAATTATCAGAGAAGATTAAACTTCAATTTTGTACCCTGAAAAATTTTGCATGTTTACAATACTTTTCGAGTTATTTCGAAGAAATGGTGATTTTTCGCTGAATTACGTATATGATTTTTTCTCTTCAATCTAAATTTTTTCTAAAACAATGTACTTTCGATTGATGAAAAATTCAGAACTCATTATAAGAACATGAGTAAAGTGAATTATGGAGTAACAGTGATTTTTTTCAAAGGGGAGGAATAGAGGATGAGTAATTCACAATTTTTTTCCAACGAAAAAATGGGATTCAACATTATTTCCTTCATACCTCAGTCAGTTTTGATGCCAGAAACTTTTATAAATAACAAAAATAAAGAATTTTTGAAGGACTTCAAAAAACGTCCAATTAGTTTTTCCCGAAAAATGCATTGGTTTTTAGTTATCGTACGTAGAAACTTTCCATTTTGGCGTTTGAAAATACCAATCAACTTTCAACAAGAAATTATTTAGTTTGTAGTGGGTTTGCATACATCGCAAATGAACGATCGCCTTTGTTTTTTCGAAAGCTATAATTTTGCTCTCTACAAGTTTTTCGATTAGATGCATAATTTTTAAGTTATTCGCGAAAAAGGATTTGAAAACGTGTCTATTTTCCTGAGAACCAAAAATTTCACTCGCGAATAAGTCGAAAAGTATTGCTTTTCAGAAAAATCTTCATTGAACAAAAAGTGCTCAGAATTAATCAATCTATTGATTTCCGCACTTTTCTCCAATAAACATTTTTTCACCCACAAGAAGGGGTGGCATCCACCCCCAGGGAGAAAGCAACCCTCGGCACATGGTCGATTTTGAAAAAGGGGGTATGTAGATCCTGAATCCAAATTTTCATGCGAATCGGTGCTGTATGGGATAAATACACAGTTTCCACTTTTTTCACCGTCATAGACTCGAGTATTATGGATAAGGTCGAATCCGAAATGAGCGATGATGAAGACGTAGAAAATCAATTCGAAAGGGAAGATGCTACTGCTTATTTGAATCCCGCAGGAGAGCAAACTCTACTCGATAACACACAATACATTTATTGTACGATGAACATGCGGAAGAACTGTCGTTCCCAACACTATTCTGTGGTAATGCGAAAGAATTTAAAAATAAATTGAGCTACGCTCAAAAAGCTAAACTACAAGCGAGTCATTGTGATCGACGATTTGCAAGAACAGATTATGTATTATATATGTTCAAGAAAACCCAAATGCTTGCAGTAATCGATGAGGTTTCCATTGCAATTCGTAAAAAACTTGCAGGTAAAGATAAGTACACTGCTGGACAAGTGACGAACAAAGATTTCATCGCACAACTTTTACAAGTCGACGAAGGATATCGATTTCTCAGCGAAATCAGAACTTCTCCAGCTCATTGGGAAAAGGAAAAAAGAAAATTACTCGCGATGGTTCGTCAATTCATAATACCGACACTTTTTATAACTGTATCTGCTGCAAACTAAATGGCCAGAATTGTTGGTAATATTGAGTAAAGTTATTGATAACAAAATAATAAGCGAAAATGAAGCTGACTCAATGAGATATAATGAAAAGACGAGACTCTTGAGGAGCGACCCAATAACTTGTGCTAGGTACTTCGATAATCGTTTCCATGTATTATTCATTTGAAAAGTGAAGAAAGTCCTTTCAAAAATAATCCCATCGTCCATTATTACTATAGAGTGGAATTTCAGCATAGAGGATCTTCCCATGTACACGGATTATTTTGGTTACAAAATGCTCCAAGTTATAATGCTTCTAGCATCGATTCGAAAAGGGAAGTGGCCGCCTTCATCGATAAATATATCACTTGCGACGGAGATAACGAGGCTGTTCAAGATGTGATCAATTATCAACTCCATCATCATTCGAAATCTTGCAAAAAGATGGTGAAAGGTGTAGCGGTTTGTCGTTACAATATTCCGTTCTTTCCATCTGACATTACGTAAGTTCTGGAACAGAACAACATGAAATTGACAATCGAGAAACAAGTCCGATTTAAAAATTTACTCGCAGATATAACGACTTTCCTCAATTCCAATAAAGAAGATATATCTTTCTCAGATTTTTTGATCAAATTCAATTCCAATACTGGGGAGTACTTACAGGGAATTTCTGAGGAACGTCATCAAAAAGCCCACTATGATATTGAAACGTAAAGTTAAAGACTGTTTCGTAAATGCCTTCAATGATGACATTTCAAGTAAGCAAAAGGCTAATATGGACATTCAATACGTGCTCGATCCGTTTTCATGTGTAAATTACATTGTAAATTATATAAATAAACCCGAAAGGAAAGTGTCTAAACTCATGAGAGACGCCATGTATGAAATAAAGCAGGGAAATTTGACTGTTAAAGAACAGTTGAAAAATCTTGGCCACATATTTTTGAATGCCAGCGAAGTATCCGCTCAAGAAGCTGCGTATAATATATTGCAGATGCATTTATCCGAAGCGAGCGCTTCCTACGTTAATATCAATACGAAGCCGTATTGCGATCGAGCAAGAATGTTAAAACAAAACAAAGAATTAACTGCCATGGAAAGTGACGATTCGGATTTTTTCCGATCGGGCGTAATCGAACATTATTACATTCAAAGACCAGACTCTTTGGAGAACATTTGTCTCGCGGAATTTGCCGCTTATTACGTTTTTTCGAAGGAAACGAAGAAAGTAAAGAATCAGCTGACTCTCAAAGGCGGTAGCGGTTTTCTGTCCAAAAAACAGAATCCCAGCATTATTAATTTTGCTCGATACGGTCTTTTGCAAGACCCCGTCAATTTTTGCAGAGAACAACTGATGTTGTACAAGTCTTGGCGAAATGAAGCCGCAGAATTGGAGAATGTCGATCAAGCTCGACTATATCAAGCCAACGTTGAAAGCATCAAAGAAAACCGTTCAAAATTCGATAAGGTGAACGAAGAACTTTTTGATGAAGCTTCAAGATTAGCAGAAGAACAGACTAATCGTTTGCATTCGAATAGCAATGACGATGATGTCGACGAGGAATATATTCCTTATGCATTAAAGGATCCCAATTTCAATCCTTTAGATTGTTCAGATGGGACTAAGTTAAAGTTAGAAAAACCGTCGAAACCAACGACTTTTCAAACGCCGTTAGAAATCGACGAAAAAATATACTTGGACTTGATTGCAAGTTTGAATTCGAAGCAATACGAGTTTTTGAATTACTTATTGGATAACGTCATTAGTGGCAAAGTGAGAAATCAAGTAGTGTGTGGTGGTGCAGGAGTTGGAAAATCGAGACTCATAACTGCCATTCAGCAATCGTTGTTGAGATATTATAATTCTCTACCGGGCAACGATACCAACTTGCTTACGGAATGACGCTTCACGCAGCTTTCGGCATGCCACTAAGTAGTTATAGTGCCGAATTGATTCCTTTAAATCCAGATACCATTAATACGATGCATGCCAATTTAATTGACTAAAAATTGATAATAATAGATGAATTTTCTATGGTCGGTTCTAAAATGTTCCACAATATAGATAAACGTTTGAAACAGATTCTCAAAAATAAAGAAAATTTTGGGGGAATATCAATAATATTATTCGGAGATATCAGACAACTTCCTCCCGTGGCTGATAAGTGGATTTTTTCTCCTTATCAAGGAAACTGCTATAACGTTATCTGTGGCTCATTTTTATGGGAACAATTTAAATATTTTGAACTCACCGAAATTATGAGGCAGAAAAATGATAAACTGTTTGCTAACGCTTTAAATAATATGGCGATAGGAGAAATGACAACGAAAGATATCGAATTAATCAGATCGCGAGAAATAATCGACGATTCGATAATCGTACCTTCAACAGCTATTCATCTGTTCAAAAGTAATAAATCGGTAGACATTCTCAATGAAAAACGTTTATCAGAATATACCACAGAGACTTCATATTCCGAAGCTCTAGATGTAGTTAAAGGGTCTTGTGAGCAAAAAACTAAACAGGTGATGCTTCAACAAGCAAAAAAGCTCAATAAAACCGATAGTTTCGGCTTAGCTATCACCTTTACGTTTACAAATTGACGCAAAATACATGGTAACCGTTAATTTGAACACGCAAGACGGTATCGTTAACGGTGCTGCGTGCTTTTTACGCCACGTCGAAAAAGATTCATCGAATATTCCATCCAGAATATGGGTTGAATTTATCGATGAAAACAGCGGCAAAATGGCGAGGAAAGAAAATGCCGATATTATTCGAGCTATGAAATTTTCTGAAAAATGGACGCCGCTAGAGAGTGCTAAAGCGATTAAAATGCGAAAAGAAGGTAATGTTTTCGTTGAATGTAAACAATTCGCTATTGTTCCGGCAGAAGCCATCACAATTCACAAGTCGCAGGGTGCAACTTACAATCAAGTAGCCGTACATATCTAAGCAAACATTTCAAGAAGTTTTCTTTACGTTGCTTGTAGCAGGGCGACTTCTTTGAATGGTTTGTATATTTACGGTAAATTTGTCCCGCCAAAAAAAACTGATATACACGATTTGGCTGACCAAGAACTGAAAGCACTCAGAGAAACTAAAACTCTGGAGTCGAAATATTCCAAACAATTTGCGAAAGGACAGGGTGATTTGTTATAACCTATCAAAACGTAGAAGGTTTCAATTGTCACAAACCTCTGATCATTAATAATCCATTATTTGCTAACTCTGATATATTATTGTTGGTAGAAACATGGAATTATGATAAAGATAACGTTGCTACAGATGGTTTCAAAAATTTTGCTAGAATTTCACGAACCACCAACAAGTTGTCCAATAAAGGTTTTGGAATAAGTTGTTATTGTAAAAATGCAATTTCACACGATATTACTGTGAAATCGAAATTCGAGGAATCTAACAAAAAATATAGTATCCAATTCATTTCGTTTACTTTCAAAGATACTCTCATCGGAGTATTTTATATTCCTCCGAATTATCCGCAAAAATTATCCGCAACTCGAAATTTACCAGAAAAATTCATCAACGATAATAGAAATGAAGAAACGGTAATCCTTAGAGATTTCAATCAAAATTTGAAGTCTGAAAAAAAGAATTCTACACTGACGCTTTTGAAAGATTTGGATTTCAAACCTGTTTTGAAATTAAATAATTCTACAACCAAATCAGATACACACATTGATTGGTGTTTTAGTAATTGCGACAAATGTATCGCAAACACTTACGAAACCGTTTTCAGTCATCATAAAGCGATAGCAGTTTCGCTTTACGAGAGTAAGCTAGACAGCAGTGTTTGGACTCCGTCTTCTTCTATTAGTGATGTTGATGACGTGGATGATATTCCTACTAATACAAAAATAGTTACAACAAAAAAGTTGATAAATACAAAAACCGTTCCATTTATCGACAGTTTTTCGAGCATTATCAGTAACGAAAATATGATGTTCAAATTAGATCAACAGGATAAAAACGAAATCAAAACTTCCGATGCATATTTGGGAGATCAAGTCATTAATAGATTTCACGAAGTTCTTAGTAAATTCTCCAGGCAAGAACATACTATTAACGAACACGAATTTTATCCGCAAGATGTGCTATATTGGCAATCAATAGAGTTAATGAATAGAGTTAACGAAATTGTGCTCGGCTCTCATCATATACAAATTCTATATGGCGGTCAAACTGGTTCTGTCGGACATTGGATTTGTACCTATTACGATGGAGAGGAAGTACATATTTATGATAGCTTAAACTATGGTACAATTACTGATGATTCCATCAAAAAATATTTGAAAAAGTTATATCCGTTCAAATCAAATTGTGTATTCCATAACGTACAACAGCAACCCAACTATACGGATTGTGGTTTATTCGCAATCGCTAATGCTGTAACGATTTATTTCTTGGATATGTACGCACTATAACGGAGAACGAGTCGACATATATGATAGCCTGAATCCTGGATTCATTGGCGAGGATTCCAGTTTTCAGAAATATCTGGATAAATTGTATCCGTTCAATCCACCTTACGTTCTACACGAGGTTCAACGGCAGAGCAATGACACTGACGGGGGAATATTTGCTATTGCGAATGCTGTAGCACTTTATTTCAAACTGGAACTCAGAGAAGCCCGTAAATATGACACCGACAAAATGAGAAGTCATTTGTTGAAAATATTCAGTACCGAAAAGTTGGAACCGTTTCCAAAAATGTATTGAAATATTCCAAAAATGTGGCGGTAAGTGGAATATAAACCATAAATGATGATTTGCATTAACATATGCGAATATAGCTCAACTAAGACTTCATTTTCAATTCTTGATAAATCAGCACAACTAATTTTATTTAGTTTATTTGTCAATTACCAACGCTGATGTACTAGATTCAACAACCACTGATTTAGAATACAAGTTCACGAAATATAAAGATAATACCGAATTAACACTTTCGAGCAATACATATGGAAATCTATGATTTGAATATTGTTAACCAAAACATAAAAATGTAGTAGATTTCAACAAAAATGTCTCAAGTACAATTCGGTTTCTTACAGCCATGAATTGAACAGTATTCTAATTTTCATGTTGGTGTTGCTAAAAATGTAATGAAAATGAAATAGTTGACGAAAATGCCATAATAAGATAGCATTCACAATCAGAATGCACACAATGCACAATTCAGTGGCATATACAAAAACCAATGTTGGAATATTGATCTAAGATCATTCAAGGAAAACTTTCAGTAATTGCATTCACAATTGTAAATAGTGAATTTTATTTGGGAATCATCAATCAATCATTCTTAAATCTTAAATGAAATGTTTCCAAGACGTTTATTTGATCACATCTTCTACGCGATTTACAACTAAATGTTAATGATTTGTTGTCTTAGAGGCTGTGCCCGATATTGCGCATATCATCACAAGATGCATCCACCCAGCATAATCACTACATTCATCTAGACACCTTTGAATCATTTGAAATGGGGAAAAAATACAAATATTTTCAATCCTTCTTTTGAGCGTTACTAGGCTGTCGAAATAAATGTAGATTCAATTAGCTCACAGAACAAATGTGCCAAAGCACCCCCAAATAATATATTAATACATTATAGGCTGTGCTGTGAAAGATATTGCGCGGGTGCTTCTTTTGCGAACGGTGGATGCACACAAAGAGCACATTTGGAACTACATAATCTACGATTGTGTCAGTTAATAGTTCGGACAGTAGAAGCATCCAAACAGCAGATTCATGAGATCTGCTCTAGCACTCCTAAGATACAATAGTTCATTTAGTTCTTTTGATGAATTCATTAGTTACTATTTCTTTTTCTACAATATAATGCCTTGAAAATATTTTGGTAACGTTATTCGAAGATTAGGTTATTCGAATTTGTTGAAATATCTTGAAAGTTCATATTATACTTTTTATATTTTCAGTAATTCAATATTCGAATCAAATATTACTATTAGGAATAATTGAGAATCAGTGAGGTACTTTTGTATTATATTCCGAAAGAAATTAATGAAAAAGAAATGAATTTTTCACATCTGAAATTGCAATATATTAATGAATTGTAATGGAATAATTTGTTTGAGTTTGTTCACAATTCCAAATAACAGATAAATTAAAAATTTTTGTTCATTAATTTAAAATATCATTTATAAATTCTTGGCTACTGCATCATCAATGGGAACAAATTGCAATGAGGTGCTGAAGATTTTTTCAGTTTTCCTGTAGCCCTAGTTGTTTCTGATTGTTACCAAAAAATCTTTCGAATTATTCCATCATTAAAATATTGGATATGCCGTATATGGTTAATTTAAAAGAAGTATAAGAATGCTTGATTGAGAAAAAATGAATGTAAACCAATTAGAATAGATTAACTAGATAGGTACTCGATCATGTAGTTTCCTTCAGTTCATATTTAAGATCTATCCTGTTAAATATTTCGATAAGTGATAATAATAATTATTAGTATAGTATTCACAATCTTTATCGAATATATTAATTGTTTAGTTTTTCTTTAAAAAAAACATAAATGATGTAGTTAGGTTAATATAGATTAGAAGAATGATGGAGTTGGACCTATAGAACCATTTCATGTGGGTATCGAAAGGTGAGACAGACTTAATGAACATTTATTTCATTATATATATATATATATATATATATATATATATATATATATATATATATATATATATATATATATATATAGCAGTCTATTAGATGAAAATAATTGCATTGCAATATTTTTTAATTGAATTTCATATTTGTTTTGAATTTGTCTAGATACTATCCACGCCTACAGAAATTCAGACATTCATCTACTGAGACGAATGCTCTTCCTATTCATGCTTCTTCAAATACAATAATCATTATCATTCGAATATTTTCGAGCAGTTTATCTGGAGAACGAAATGGAAATGCAGTAATTGTAAGTTTAATTTTTGTTTTTTTTTCAACTGGTAAACAAAAAATATTCATATACTGGAAAATTCCATTTATTCATCGCACAATCTTTTTTAAAAAATGTTTTATTTTTCTGTTAACCAGTTTTCATTCTCGAGTTAAACAATTTGCAACGTGTGGATCCCATTACAGTGGTTTCGTGGCGGGTAATCGAACCCTAGTCTCTTGACAGGCGGAGGGGCTTACCACTACTCTACCGATACCTCTTGGAGAACGGAAAGGGAATGCAGAAATAGCAAGTTCAGTTCGATGTTCTACTTTTTTTTCAAATGGTAAATGAAAATTTGATTCTGTTACACTCTATGATAATAATCCAACTGAATGCTTTAGAAACTGGAAACTTCCGTTTAGTTAGCTCACAATGGTTTGTAAAAATCTTTTATTTTCCTTTACAGATTCTATCTCCTTACGTACGTCAACAGTTTCTAACGTGTGGATCCCAGTACGGTGGTTCCGTTGCAGGGATACAAATCCCGGTCTCCCACTTGACAAGCTGATGTGCCTACCACTGCAATATCGTTAACGATTGAAGAATAAAAAGGAAATGGAGTAATAGCAAGCTCAATTTTCAGTACAAAGGAAATGGTAATGAAATAATAGCAGGAATTTCAAACTGAGTTTGAAGTTCCTGCATGGGGAAGCTGTTGTATAGCGAAACACGTGTCGCGGTTCAGTAAACCATAATGTGTGGAAATCTTACAGGCAACTGTGCATTATTAGTTCATCGAAATGTTTTAATTTTTTTTTGTTAACAGATTTCATTTCGATGCGGACGCCAACACTTTTCAACGTGTGGATCCCAGTACGGTGGTTTCGTTGCGGGAAATCGAACTCTGGACTCTCACCTGACAGGCATATGTTTTCACCAATACACTATCGACAACGATTGAAGAACGTTTTATTAACAGTCCTGACGAAATGGGAATGATGTAAGAGTAAGTTGAATCCACAATTTTTTATATTTTCAACTAATAAATGAAAATTTTTTTCTGTTACATTATATTATAATAATATAACTAAATGCTTTAGAAACTGAACCTTCCGTTCAGTTACCTCACAATTGTTTTCAAAAACGTTTTTTTCTTCTCTCCTTACGGACGTCAACAGTTTCTAACGTGTGGATCCCAGTACGGTGGTTCCGTTGCAGGGATACATTGCCTACCACTACAATATCGTTAACGATTGAAGAATAAAAAGGGAATGGAGTAGTAGCAAGCTCAATTTTCAGTACAAAGGAAATGGTAATGAAATAATAGCAGAAATTTCAAACTGAGTTTGGAGTTCCTGCATGGGGAAGCTGTTGTATAGCGAAACACGTGTCGCGGTTCAGTAAACCATAATATGTGGAAATCTTACAGGCAACTGTGCATTATTAGTTCATCGAAATGTTTTAATTTTTTTTTGTTAACAGATTTCATTTCGATGCGGACGCCAACACTTTTCAACGTGTGGATCCCAGTGCGGTGGTTTCGTTGCGGGAAATCGAACTCTGGACTCTCACCTGACAGGCATATGTTTTCACCAATACACTATCGACAACGATTGAAGAACGAAAAGGAAATGCAGTAATAGCACGTTCTATTAACAGTCCTGACGAAATGGAAATGATGTAAAAGTAAGTTGAATCTACAATTTTTTATATTTTCAACTAATGAATGAAAATTTTATTGTTACACTATATGATAATAATCCAACTGAATGCTTTAGAAACTGAAACCTTCCGTTCAGTTACCTCACAATGGTTTTCAAAAACGTTTTTTTTTTCTTAAAAAGATTCTATCTCCTTACGGACGTCAACAGTTTCTAACGTGTGGATCCCAGTGGTTCCGTTGCAGGGATCCAAATCCCGGTCTCTTACTTGACAGGCTGATGTGCCTACCATTACGATATCGTTAACGATTGAAGGATAAAAAGGAAATGGAGTAATAGCAAGCTCAATTTTCAGTACAAAGGAAATGGTAATGAAATAATAGCAGGAATTTCAAACTGAGTTTGAAGTTCCTGCATGGGGAAGCTGTTGTATAGCGAAACACGTGTCGCGGTTTACTGAACCATAATATGTGGAAATCTTACAGGCAATTGTGTATCATTAGTTTATCGAAATGTTTTAATTTTTTTTCGTTAACAGATGTCATTTCGATGCGGACGCTAATACTTTTCAACGTGGATCCCAGTACGGTGGTTTCGTTGCGGGAAATCGAACTCTGGACTCTCACCTGACAGGCATATGTTTTCACCACTACACTATCGACAACGATTGAGGAACGAAAAGGAAATGCAGTAATAGCACGTTCTATTAACAGTCCTGACGAAATGGGAATTATGTAAGAGTAAGTTGAATCTACAATTTTTTATATTTTCAACTAATGAATGAAAATTTTATTGTTTCACTATATGATAATAATCCAACTAAATGCTTTAGAAACTGGAACCTTCCGTTCAGTTACCTCACAATGGTTTTCAAAAACGTTTTTTTTTTCTTAAAAAGATTCTATCTCCTTACGGACGTCAACAGTTTCTAACGTGTGGATCCCAGTGGTTCCGTTGCAGGGATCCAAATCCCGGTCTCTTACTTGACAGGCTGATGTGCCTACCATTACAATATCGTTAACGATTGAAGAATAAAAAGGAAATGGAGTAATAGCAAGCTCAATTTTCAGTACAAAGGAAATGGTAATGAAATAATGGCAGGAATTTCAAACTGAGTTTGAAGTTCCTGCATGGGGAAGCTGTTGTATAGCGAAACACGTGTCGCGGTTTACTGAACCATAATATGTGGAAATCTTACAGGCAATTGTGTATCATTAGTTTATCGAAATGTTTCAATTTTTTTTCGTTAACAGATGTCATTTCGATGCGGACGCCAACACTTTTCAACGTGTGGATCCCAGTACAGTGGTTTCGTTGCGGGAAATCGAACTCTGGACTCTCACCTGACAGGCATATTTGTTTACCACTACACTATCGACAACGATTGAAGAACGAAAAGGAAATGCAGTTACATCACCTTTTATTAACACTCCTGACGAAATGGGAATGATTTAAGAGTAAGTTGAATCCGATTTTTTTTTTTAATTTCAACTAATAAATGAAAATTTTATTCTGTTACACTATATGATAATAATCCAACTAAATGCTTTAGAAACTGGAACCTTCCGTTCAGTTACCTCACAATGGTTTTTAAAAACGGTTTTTTTTTTAAGATTCTGTCTCCATACGGACGTCAATAGTTTCTACCGTGTGGATCCCAGTAAGGTGGTTTCGTTGCAGGGATACAAATCCCGGTCTCTCACTTGACAGGCGGATGTGCCTACCACTACACTATCGTGAATGATACAAGAACGAAAAGGAAATGCAGTAATAGCAGGCTTGATTCTCAGTCATAAAGAAATGGTAATGAAATAATAGAAAGTCGAATGTACAGTTCTATCCATCTGCAACTAATAAATGAAATTTTGATTGTTACATAGTAAGATAATAATCCACCCAAATGTTTTAGAAACTGGAATCTGCCATTTAGTTAGCACACAATGGTTTGATGTTTTAATTTTTTTCGTTAACAGATTCCATTTCGATGCGAACGCCAACACCTCTCAACGTGTGGATCCCAGTACGGTAGTTTCGTGGCGGAGTATCCAATTCCGGTCTCTCACTTGACAGACGGATGTGCTTACTTTTACTCTATCGACAACGATTGAAAAAAGAAAAGGAAATGCAGTAATAGCAAGTTCGATTAACAGTCCTGACGAAATGGTAATTATGTAATAGTAAGTTGAATCCACAGTTCTTTCCATTTTCAATTAATAAATGAAAATTTCATTCTGTTATACTCTATGATTATAATAATCCAACTAAATGCTTTAGAAACCGAAACCTTGCGTTTAGTTAGCTTGAATTAGTTACTACTTCCAGTAGTCAATCAAGAGCTAGTTAACTAAAAACATAATTTGATTTGGATAAAAAAAAAGTCTCAAAATTAGTTATTATTATTTGATGTATTGTGCAATATTGATTCCAAATGCAACTTTCTTGGAGGTGCTGTATTTTTTATTTAATTTTCTTGCAGATAGACCAGTCGAAAATAGTGACGATAAGGATAGCATGGTTGACAATAAATAATGAATACTGATTAGATTTAGAAGAACATATTCTCCACATTTACTTTGTAGATGTTGACCAAGTATTATTGAAGCAGTTTACCGAAAGAACAAGATGCAAAATTTGTAAGTTGCCGTTGGCTGTGTACTTCAAAAAATAACAAATATTTTTTTGGTACAGTTCACAAGTGATAGTCGCTCATTAACGTTCGAAATTGAATGTTCCAGCCCGTTCCAATGCCTTTTGACAGTTCCATTACCGTCGTATCATGATCGTTTGTGAATTGTGCCAAACGGAATCGACATGCCATATCACAAATGGTGCTGTAGGTTTTCCCGGGTTTCCCTACGGCAGAGTCAGCGAATGCTCCATTTGATGAGTTCCCGGAATAGAGAATCGCACACTATAATATGATAATTTGAATAGTGTACAGTCATTCCATGTCGAAAAAAAATTAACTGATATTTCAATATAATTGTAGCATAATTGATTTATTTTATTATTAGATGCATTTTCTCGCAATTTTTCTTTTTCATATTGTGGTATTTTTTATATTATATTCTGAATTATTGTTTTTATACCGTAAAGATTTTACTGAAGTGAATAGTTCCATAACGAAAACTCATTTGGAAAACATTACTATTGATTGAAGTTGGTAATGAAAGTTGGATTCGTGCAAGAGTACTTATCACTTTCCGAGAAAAATATTTTGTATTCAGTAGATTACTTTTTGAATCAATATTATTACTTGAACTTAAAAAAATTCAATTGTTCCCACTGAAAATGTCATTTGCTATTCCTATTTTATGATATGTCTAGGATAGACAATATCCTTCGGTAATGTCCATAACATATATCTCGGAATGTCAATAAAAGCAATCCATAATTTTAATAAGTCATATTTATGTAAAAGAGCCAATTATAATGAAATTAAATGAGAATATTTTAAAATATGTCTTTTCTGCAAATCGTACGAAATTATTGACATTTCTTATAATTTTCAAAGAAAAATTCAAAAATCATTATTGTTAGGGAATATAATTTCCTTATAGTTAAGAAAATTATAAGTGTTCTACATATATGATATATATATATATATATATATATATATATATATATATATATATATATAAATATATATATATATATATATATATATATATATATATATATATACATATATATATATATTTATATATATATATATATATATATATATATATATATATGAACAGTTTTCATAGTAACCTTAAGTAAGTATTTTTCCTTAATCCTTCATAACAGTAGTCGAAAATTTTATCGATATCAATGTACCCCAGAATAGACTAGAATGCTGTGGTTGACAATTTGACTAATATACCGGTATCTATTAGAATTGTTTATAGAGATATAGTTAGCCAATGCCTGTGTAAAAAGGATTTGAAGCGTTTTTGTTACGCCATCCACACTATATATCGACATTTCTGTTTACTTGCCAATGCACTAGAAAGTTTCCTACTCTGAAAAAAAATAGGTGCAGAGTTCTGTCTGCCAGTTTGATTGAAATATAGAAAGAAAGATAATGAAGCTTCAAAATACTTTTGACGATAAAATTTCATGAAGGAAATTAAAGTTTAAGTATTAAACTAATCTACAAAAAATGAATGATCTAAGATATTGACGAAAAATTAAGTTTATCTACACCCGTACTCTAATAATACACTTATATGCCCACCACCCGTTTTATAATGAAATCCATTACGATACAGATTTTCAACCAATAGAAACCCATTATTTTTCAATCAAGCATGATGTGCAAGCTTTGCATTTTGACGTTTGTCAAGTCAAAATCAGTAGGTATTGAATTTTTGAAGAATTCAGTCAATTTTCGATAATCGAATGAAAATGTCTTATAGCAGTGATATAGAAGAATTACCAGCGACTCCACAGATGTCTTAGACAAGAAAAAAATAGAATCGGAAGGATTATATTTTTCATTTGACAAATGCAACACATATGTTGTTATTTTCGTTCAAGTCGATTATGCTTTTATGGCCGAATGGTCAGCGGCGCGGGCAGTGATCACAAACGTCCCGGGTTCAATTCCAGACCTCGGCAAAGACTTTTTTTCATTTTTTTTCTTCTCATTGTTGTATTTTCGGTGGTTATATCATTAATTATAGTTCTGTAGAATTTTTCAAAGAAATACGATTGATTACCCACTATTATTGTGTTCAATATAAATACCTAATATTATAATATTTTTAGTTCTTCATTATTTATTGGGTGTAGATAAAATAGCGTATGCAACTCTCATGTAATGGTTATTAATACACTCGCATAAACCATACGAAACTCACCTTCGGCTCGTTTCGTATCCCGGTTTATGCTCATATATTAATAACCATCATTACACGATCGTTGCATAATATACTATTATCTTTGTGAATCGGTTGCTATATTTTGGTATTATGTATGATTAAGCGAAAAAAAAATGTGATTCAAGATACGACGTCCATAAGAAAAATTGAAACAAAAGACATGACTTGAAACCATTGACATAACAACTAATGGACTGGCCTTTGGACAGTTTTTCCCCTAGCATGATGCGGAATACATTAGAGACAGAAAGGAAATACACATTGAAGAGATGTTGTGAAGGACAGAATGACAATTCTATACTTGAATTACTCTATCCTTCATAACCTCTCTTTCTCTTCTACGCAGGATGGAATACGCTTAGAGGTTATACTTCAAGTATTCTATCTTCCTCATTCCGCAGTCTTTTCTCTCTCTTAGGGCCAGTTCATTAGTTGTAATGTTTATTCTTGGAACCGAAATCACTAGCGTCATCTATCCTTAGTATTCATCAGTTCAAATGATATTCCCACAAGCAATGGAAAATCGCCCCAAGTATTGGCGGTTCGCTTCTGAAGACGATGAATCAAGGGGTATCTTTTAACGTTGGTGAAAAGAACGAAGTGGTATGAGAAGAAAACCCGTAATCTACAAGTCGATTATGTGGTAGTCACGGATATCTTTCACGAAATTGTTGGTTGAAGGGCATCATCACCGCAGTATTTTCTGGCATCGATGGTCAAGGCAAAGATGGGGACCCTACAGGCGACCAACCGCAAAAATATGCTGAGAATGTTGATGATCTGATATTTTCTCATGTTTTGATTGTTTTCACTCTGTATATATTTTCAGACAGTTTGAATGTCAGTGATTGAAAAAACAAGGGAATGTAGGTTGCTAATAAATAGTATTATGGAATTATTGATGGACGAAGAAATATTGCGTGTTTAATTCATTATTTATTTATAATTTGAACAAACTTTATTTGCTTTTTCAACCCTTCGAATACCTTTTAATCATTTCGAGTAAAAATATCAATTTCAGAATACCGTAAATGTAAAAATTGTTCACGTTTGCATCAAATGGATTTCATTTACATTGTCATATTTGTATTCCAACGTAAAAAATAATCAGTTCAACATAAATGCAAGTTGCAAAAATTTTGTTGAGTAGTAACAGATTTACGTACGATCAACGCAGAGTTGAATTTTGAATTTCATGAGAAAAAGTTTGAAATGAAAGTCTATAGTTTATTGATAATTTTGAAAACCTTGCAAGCTTCCATAAAGAGTGGTACTTACCTAATTGTTCGCTGAGGTGAAAATTATCTGAGTCAGTTATTTGAAGTGAAGTTATCGTTGAACAAATTATTATTGTCATTTTGTCATTATGATGCTGATTAAGTAAGGAAAATGTTATTCCTACAAAAAATAAGTCAAATAATCGTCTAATAAGATTGATGAATGTCGTCCCACAATACAACGTGCAAAAGGCCAAAAAAATGTGTTTCAATCTTCGAAAAGCGCTTGCGTTTTCACTATATGAGATATATGCTAATCTTTTTTATTTTTTGTCGCATTTCTGTTTCGAAATTCAGTTCTTCTGCGTGAAACAATTTCAATTTGAAAGCTATAAACATTATTATACATAGTGGTTGCCTTTTTTGTGTTTTGATAATTTTTTTCTATATTATATAGAATTGTTGAAATTATATTCAATTAATTCGTATATTTGATGTTTCTAGAATATTTCCTTGGAGTAATGGAAAACGAAAATGGTAAGAATATTTCAAAATCTGTATAATTTTATTGAAACGACAAATTCCATTATGGTAATGATATATATATATGAATGTATAAATGTATATATATATATATATATATATATATATATATATATATATATATATATATATATATGATGCGTTTTTTTTTCGGGTTTCATTCCGTGGTCTGTGGTTTTGATCATCTGAAGGATGATTCTCACAACGTTTCGGCAATCTTCTAGGTGATGTCTAGAGTTTCGACCTCAGAACTCGAAATGAAACCCGAAAAAACAACGCATCATACTTCGTCCGTAAGAATCTTCATGCTAACATATATATATATATATATATATATATATATATATATATATATATATATATATATATATATATTATATATATATATATAAAGAGAGAGAGAGAGAGAGTGATAACTTTCAAAATCATTATAATCTCAATTGAATTACCAAATACAAATAGGCGAATATAGTTGCTTTGTATTTATACAGACGACATGGAGGAACAACAGGGGGAGCATCAGCAGCGACCGGTACCGGTCCCCCCCGAGCCGGAAGAACAGCAGCAGCGACCGGTACCGCCCCCCCCCGAGCCGGAGGAACAGCAGCAGCGACCGGTACCGGTCCCCCCGAGCCGGAGGAACAGCAGCGGCGACCGGTACCGGTCCCCCCCGAGCCGGAGGAGCGACAAGAAATACGTAAGTTTTAATCTTGCATTTATTCATTCGGATCTTTTATTTCTCACTTCAATAGAACAACTTTTATATTATTTAATGACTGTTCCATTATGCATTTGGTGCAAAGTACGATATGACTGTTAGTAGATCTAGTAGATTTATTTGTTGCATGGCACATTTTAGTTTGCAATAGTGATATCTTTTACGTTTTTTCAGTAACAACAACAATTTACAATATGCAATGAAAACATAAATTGAAGACGTTTCAAATGATGTATGTCTTGAATCCAACTCACTTGAGACTTACGGGTTGGATCTCATCCCGCCGATGTGGTGGGAAATGACAAGGTTGCAAATTTGTTCAGGAGATTTTCCTCTAAAAATGAATATCTACGGATTGAAGTATTTTTTTGTTAAACGCTTGCTATGAAAAAGTGACATTGTTTTGTTTTAAGTGGTACACAATTTGTTAATGATCTCGTTTGCTACTTCACGGCAGAAAAACGAGCATGTAAAAAGGCTTGATTAGTATCTCAAAGAAAAAATTAAATAATTGTTAAGTATATATGAGAAAATTGTCACGTGAATGAAGCCAGCTGTGGTCCTGATATCCACAAGCTCTTTATTAAAACATAAATATAATAATTGTTTCTCAATTGAGAAGTTTGTATCTTTATGGTAATTTAATTGTTACAGAAAGAAGGGGAGCGAGGCACGGAGGAGAAGGAAGGAGGAGAAGGGGGTGGGGGGTAAGGAGGCGGGAGAGGGGAAGGGGGAGAGGTAGAGGAAAGGGGAGAGGTAGAGGAAGGGGGAGAGGTAGGGGGGGAAATAGATATGAAATGACGTTGGAACTCATTGGGCGTTTCCTCGACGTGATGGAACGAATGTAAGAATTGCTACGTTCCATCAGGTCCAGGAATCTCCCAATGAGCTCAAAAAAATAAATCGAAAAAATCAAAATGTGTTTCATTTATGTTTTTGTCAATGGGTATTTCTTATATAGTTTTTTCAGACGAATTAGTTGAAATAAGTATAATTTCGCAATGTAAAGTAATTCACAATATTAGATATTTCGCACCATGTGAAATATCTAATTTTGTGTAATAGTTCACAGTGCGAACTGACACATATTTCAAGTAGGTTGTCGGAAAAAAGTATAGTGTACAACTCGTGCGGAAACTGGATATTCCATACTCGTTGGTAAAAATGATGTTTCACTCGCCTACGGCTCGTGGTGCATACTCTTGCCAAACTAGTATGAAATATCATATTTTCAGCACTAGCTGCACAATAGAACACCAATAAAAATTTGAACGCAAGCAACGAACCAGTTACACAATAGCATTCTCAAGTAATGCGTTATTTATGTTGATGTTGAAGCTTCATTGGCTTTCTTTCAACATTTCAGTCAAAGTGACAATTATTTTTCTCTTCAAAGAAGAAAACTGTTGTCCATTGTCAAGTGAACGGAAATACCGACATTATCTTGTAGATGGCGTATCTCCTATGAATAAAATAGGGTCACTGAATCTAGTAAGCTTCGCTTACTCGGGTACGGACAATGGGCGAGGCCCTGGCGAAAATTGTTTTAAATTAGCCAATCCCAGAAGATACCCAAAAATCGGCCAATCGCAATGTAGGATAATTTGTTTATACGAATTCGGAGAATATGAGAAGAAGAAGAAGTGTTTGAGTTCAGGCGAGTTCTGAAATTCAACAGTAAATTCCATCAGTTCTGTCACTGAATCCTCTCTTCTCTGTTTGTGACGAACGACAAACAGAGAGAGAGAGGCATCGGTGATAGAACTGACGGAAGTTACTGTTGAATTTCAGAACTCGCCTTTCGTGTTCGTGTATGCTTGTTGAGCAAAAATAATTAACGTGGTCTGTGTTGTTGAGTATAAAGTTTAACCGAGTTCAACTTACACAATATTCTTCATTCTGATTTGAAATTCAAAATTTTGAAATGAAAATTTGTTCAGTTAATAACTGTAAAAACAATGACAAAAGTCACAAACTATTTTCCATTCCAAGTGATGAGTTATTTACTATTTTTTACTAGATTATCACCGAATATAGTTTTGTATAGAACGCGAATGAAAACAAACTTCACCTTGAATTAAATGGACCTTTCTCGATGTTTACCTGGGACTTGGGTAGAAGTTATTTCTTCAAATGGGAAATTCTGAGAAAGAATCACAAAATACACAAATTTACGAAGTGAGCATTCACTATAAGAAGTTCAACATTACTTACTATTCCGTATGAACAATTATCATTCAAAAAGATGACCATTTCATCTTACTTGAAACTGTTATATAAATCTGCTGTTAATCCCAGTAACTTCGAAATAGTCTTCATTTCCGAAGTATCAAACATACAAATTATTAAATCAGTTGTCAGCGTAGGTAGCCCTAACTAAAAGATAGGACATCCTAGTTCATTCACATTTTTTTACCTGAGTTGAATAGGACTTTCATCTGTATATCTTTATAAAACAAACATTCTTGAAGTTTCAAAGATAGTTTTTTAGAATATGCTATTATGGTATATATATTATAGAATGTATTCCTAGAAAAATAGATGATGACAGATGACAGTCAACATGAACTCCATCTCTACATTTCATTGCCAAATATTATTGTTTGACAAAGTAGGTACTTACTTCACTGCTTGAATTTTCAAATCAGGTTTATCATTTTCTTGAAAATTCCAGGAAAATCTTCAGAATTTAATCGAATTTAATGTCTAGCGACCTAAAATATGAACTGTACCAAAGAACTCGTGGTATTGTTTCAACATTCCTCTAGCCACGTTACAAATATTACTTGCAGTATTGTCAATATGGCGTGCACATGCAAAATTATTGGAATTCAACTCGAAAAATCAAAAGAAAATTAAAATTAGTCAAATATCCATAGGAAACACCGAAAATTTTAGTCGAAAACCTTTGTGATTGTTTACATTTTGCATCGAGCATCAAAATGTCAATGTTACGTCAATTCCAAAAATGACAGTTTGTCTTCTTCTTTTCTAAATTGTTTAAACAAATTAAAGTGCAATGCCATTGGTCAATTTTTGGGTAATCGTTCCGATTAGCTCCACCCAATGTCCGTACCCGTGTAAGCGAAGCTTACTAGATCCAGTGACCCTAGAATAAAACGGGTGAGTGAACCTTTTTGTCAACCAAAAACGACAAAGCATGAAAAATCCTAGGATGACGTAACCGATCAGTCTCCCGTTCGTCACAACCATCAAATTTCATCAGAGAAAACTACTCCAACGACGCAAAATCAGAAAATGAAATAAATTTCGTCAACAGAAAATGCATGTAATGTTCCGTGGGCATCGTTGATAGCTATGAAATATGTAAGAGTCGTATTATGTAGAAACTGGAGATTTTGAACAACTGATGGCATAGAATCGCTGTAGTGACACTATTGGTATCCAAAAATAGTTTCAAGGCGAGTCTCAGAGTGGTTGAATTTCAATTGATTGGTGATGAATGTAAATTATCACGGGAACTATCAAAAATAAATGATAAGTTGAAACGAGTGACTGCATAGAATCTCTGTATTCACACCATTGGTATCCGATGATAGATTTAACATGATTTTCAGAGTGGATGAGTTGAATTTGTATTGATAGGTGATAGAAAAAAAAATACTTTGTGGAACTATGAGAAAATATTGAAAAATCCAAACAATTGACGGCATATAATCGATGTATTCAAACCATTGGTATTCAATGATAGTTTAAAAAAAAGTTGAGTTGATTTCCCTATAGTACGAGAAAAATTGACAAAAATTTAAAAGTGACGGCACATAATCGATGTATTTATACCATTGGTTTCCAATGATAGTTTAAAAAAAAGTTGAGTTGATTTCTCTATAGTACGAGAAATATTGAGAAAAAATTTGACAAGTGACGGCATATAATCGATGTATTCAAACCATTGGTTTCCAATGATAGTTAAAAAAAAAGTTGAGTTGATTTCTCTATAGTACGAGAAAAATTGAGAAAAAATTTGAAAAGTTGCAGCATATAATCGATGTATTCAAACCATTGGTTTCCAATGATAGTTTAAAAAAGTTGAGTTGATTTCTCAATAGTACGAGAAATATTGAGAAAAATTTGACAAGTGACGGCAAACAATCGATGTATTCATACCATTGGTTTCCAATGATAGTTTAAAAAAAAAGTTGAGTTGATTTCTCAATAGTACGAGAAAAGTTGAAGAAAATTGAGAAGTGATGGCATATAATCGATGTATTCATAACATTGCTTTCCAATGATAGTTTAAAAAAAAGTAGTATTCAATAGTACGAGAAAAGATGAAAAAAAAAAGTGACGGCATATAATCGGTGTATCCATATAAAAAGAGTGATCTAGGCTCATCGAGATCCACCCTATAGCTTGTTTTTCATACTATCTCTATTCATAACTATTGTAATTATCATAGAACCAGCATTAATTCTGAAGGAGAAAAATATATTTCTCCAGACCAAGGTTATCTGGAAAAAAAAATTCCACATTGTGGAGAAAACATTAAAGAAAATTATTGAAATTCTTTTAAAAACGTGAAATTCACGCTCCTGGAACCCCCCTAGAAAAACTTGAAATATTCAAGTGATTGGACTTGATTAACAAGGCTTCAATTTTTGGACGTAGTTCCTGAACGTACCAAAAATCTGTATTGCATGTTGATATCAAAAAATATTTCAATAAAACCAATGCCAAGTATCAGAATTACCGACACAAAAAACGTTATTTTTTAGAGATTGTGCAATTTCGTGAAGAAACCGATAAATCTTTTTTCAACAAGATCCTATTCGAAAGAAACTCTCATTTATTGTGAAGATCTGAACGGAAGACTACTCACAAATGTCTGTAGGAGAGGTACATGTTTGATTAAAACACGGACAACATCAAAGTCATTGATGAGTATGAAATAAATCCAATCACCGAAAAAAAAATTGAAGCATTTGAATATATCTCTTTGAATAAAATTAATGCCACCCAAATATCCGATATAAACCGATTATTCCTTCCTCAACAAGACTGAATTTGGCAGAAGCTGAACTCATTTCACCATCAAGATTTGAAAGGAACCGATTGTGCATATGCATATCTTTCCGAACGGATTGAGAAGCAGACCAAACTAACGGCAGTCTGCGGCATATGTTGTTTTACGAACTAATATGTGAAAATATGTAAACATCCTCAACAAAGATGAAATGAGCTTATGTGTAATTTTTATAATGTAGTCCCCCTGATTATGGGATAAAGAATTCCTAGAACTTGAAAAACTTCTTTAGCAGACCCTACTATAGTTTTGTCCTCAACTAGTCAGCGACTACCCTTCCTTTGTATACTATAGACATGGAGCTTCACAATCACAAAACTACATATGGATCGGCAACGGTAGAGAAACGCAAACAATGGATATATACTAAACTGAATTATCGAAAGAATACAACAGAAGATGTGTTCAATGACAAAGTAGTCAAGACTTCCTACAGGAGCACATAATAAGTACCACAAAACCTGAACAAAGTTATTAAAAATATAAAATGGTATTAATACAAATAAACAACGAAACAATAAAAATATAAAACAAAATTGAAATTTATTACTCGAATTCGAGGAGAACCCGCCCCCACCGTCTTTCTTGTCTTTGATGCCGTACAGCTTCGAAGACGGTCTCGCTGTGTCGCGCTCCAGCTCCAAAATGTCCGTGTGAAATAGCGACTGCAACTTGGGAGGCAACATAGCGTACGGCAGATCTTTCACATCTGGCACATCTTCCCTGTTGTAGAAGATTATGTACAGTGTCTCCGACGGCGACAAGAGACTTAGGTCTTCTTGCGTTGCCTTGGAGACCAAGTAGTCGTTGAAGTTGTACCATCCCTTCTTCTCCCTGGCCAGCGCGTAGAAGTGACCGGAAACCAAGCCTGAGCCGCAGTGTACCACCGCAGAGTACAGTTCGTAGCTGCAATTGTCCAGGTGGAGGTGCTCGTTCCAAGTGACGTTCTGCAAGAGCTTGGTGCGTTGGTGAGACGCCGGATCGTACCTAAAGTGCTTCAAGGCCTCGCTGGTGCTTCGACGACCGTCAATCGGCTGCAGAAGTCGCAACGGAAATGGTTGTCCCCAACCAACTACTCGGGCTGTAGGTAGTAATCCAGGAGCGTTTGCACGATCTGGTTATCCGAGTGGTTGGGGAAAGACAGCTGCAGCTCTCTGAAATTATCGGCCCTTTCGCTTTTGGTGCCTCATTCTAAGCATCGCGATACGGTCAACGTCTTGCCTACGAAAGATTGTTGCACCAAAGTTGGCAATACTGATGAGGCCGCTTCATCTTCGGCGCCTTCCGGGTTCATCTGCTTGGGCGTCTACCCCTCTCCGCCCCTCCGTACTTCCTCTCCTCTTCGTGCAAATGCTCCAGCAAGATGCCCGAATACTGCTGCTGTTGGTCCTGCTGGAAATTTCGAGGTTCCGCTTCGCGCAGCACATTGGTAGACGCGAGGAACATCCTCGTCGAGAACTGAAGCAAGGCGAACAACTCCTGCAGACTGTCAAACGATGGCGATCGGCCAATTTCGCGTTGGAGCAACTAGTTGCGGAACGCGTTCGTCATGAAGAGCGCTTGATGTACGCTATTCATGTTGTTCATGTAGCACCTGTTTCCTAAATTTAAGATTCCCCCACCTTGTCGCGTGATCTGCTACCGAAAGACGAGACGCCTGCAGAACCCTTCCAAGACAAATACTGGATAGCACAGTCCATAAACGAATTATTAGCACAGTTATTAGTTCGACAGAATTCTCATACAAACATCCATGAGGGAAATCATAGGCGAGTACAAATTGTTAGTATTGAAATGACAACTTTTGATCAACGAATAAGGAATTTCATTATCGTTATTGAAATATTTTTCAGAATTTTTATAGTAGAGAAGTTATTCAATACAACAGACTAGTTCATAATGAAAACTGGGAACGTTAAAAGACTGTTGCAAAAGAGAATGATGCTGTATAGAAATTAAAAAGACTCAAGTTGGATGAGGAATATTTCGAACAGTCATTTTCGAAGACATTTCGCAAATTTCAGCATTGGGTTCAGAATTCAGTATTGATACAGCGAGCCGGCGAATTGCTTCAACTGTGGAGGAACTCATACAGCCAATTTCCGTGGTTGTCCTAAGTTCCCTCGAGGTTGAGCTGTTGCCACAAAAGATCTCGAGATGGTTGAGAAATTTGTTGACAGAACAAAAAATTTAATTATGCAATTAAATCTCTAACATGTGATGAAAGTATCAAAATTATTCCAGCTGATAAAGGGAACGCCACAATTATCATGAACATGAGACGAATATAAAAACAAATCGACACAATTGATCACGAATACCACATATGAGATTAAAAACATATCTGTGATATTATAACACTAAACTGAAACGAGATCCAACATCCATCGAACAAAAAATATACAGAACATTTCAGAAATACAAAGATTTACTTTCGAAAAAAGAACGCACAGAACGCATTGCAAACCACATTTTTTATGGGCCAGCAAAAATACATAAATCAAATCATCCTCCGAGTTCTATCGGATCCCCGTGTCAGTTACATAGTCCAAATATTGAAACCATTATCAGGTAATGAAAATAGATTCATAAAGAATACTCCAAATCCGATTGAAAAATTAAAACAGAAATACAAGCTGGGGCTGGGCACATGTTAGTGAGTTTTGATGTGAAGTGGACGATACCGGCCAACCAAATTACGATAAATTATTTGATATCATTGGTTATGAAAGAATGGTTAATGTTGTTTGTTTGGTTATTGGATTCTGGCTCCGTACGGCGCCAATTTCTCCAGATCAGGTATAAATTAGATTCAAAAAATTTATTATGAACAAGTAAAAAAAACACTATCACGAAATGGAGTCCCGACACCACGAGGTATCCACGTATCATCTATGTGAGCAGAACATACGTCTGCTCACTACCAACGCGAAACCGGAACTGGAATGATTAATGAAATGGAAAAATATATAATAATGTAGAGTCATAATTTTCAACACACTACAAGTGGAGATTGGCCATCAATGGAGAAATTGGGTGTCCAAGTTTCAATACCTGCAGTTCACGAACTACACCCCCAATGTCATAATAAGAATAAGTTTACTAGAATGGTCATTAGACTCCGATACTGGAAATCGAATATGGATGAACTGAACATCAATAGACGAATGTTTCATATGAAAATCTGAAAAAAACAGGAGGAACGGTTATATAGATTCGGATCGACATATGGTTGAAATATGTTTTCAGATAGATCGTCTTATTCCAGCGTATGTTGTAACGGGATGTTGTAAAATCAGCGAGACGGCATAGGAAGCAAATACTATAGTTCTGAAAAAAAATGGAAAGATTCAAGCTGTGTGAAAATTAGAGCAAAATGGTAAAAATAGATAGGCAATCGAAGTTACAATACCGGTTCATTGTTCAGTAATCGGTTATCTTGAAAAAATATCACCTATACATTTTAATATGCCAAAAAAGATTTCAAAATGATGCTTAGGAGAAACAACCATCTCAGAATGTGGTGAACAAGATTTATTTCAAGTTCCACTAGAAAAAACGACAAGATGTGATTAACGAAGCTTTTCACAAAGTCTGTGAAATCCAAAAGTCAGACCCTAAATCTTAGAAGGCCAAATTTATTGTTACTAGTCCGAACACATTACAACGATAGAGAAGATTCGGAAACATCATAACACAAGCGCTTTTGAGATATCTGAACATATGGCATATTCGAACTATACCGGGAACATGACTCGAAAGACATCGAAGGGAGGGTAGAGATTGTTGGGAGGTAGAAGTGAGCCTGGTTCCCCCAATTGAATTGGATTGCAATTAGAAAAAATAAAAAAATATATAAATAAATGGAAATACAAACGTTTCTTGAAAACATTATTGTTCAACAAATAACCAATACCAACAAATATATAAAAAGGAGAAAATATCGATTTATCTTTATCGGATGGTTATCTTGGAACCGTCCGGAACGGAATTTAATTAGAGTCATTCGAAGGGAAGTAGCACTACGGCGTTAATTAAAGTTGACTGATCGAGAAAGAATTGATTCACAGATAGATGGCGCTGATACCCGAAAAGAAATTGATTAAGACTGGCTACCTGATGCCCCAAATGAAGGAAACGAACAACATTCAGTTGAGTTCAGACAAGAAACATAATGAAATGCATTCAGAGTATTTTATTGTTGAAAATTTCCGACGGAGAATGGAATTTATCGTGGGACCTTTTTCACCATCAAAGCATTCCTAAATAATATCACCCCCGTCGCGCGTCGTTAAGCACCAAGAACTATCGCTCTTGGGCATTGCGTGTCAAGCGATTTCAAGATATCGCAATGAATAGCGGCACCCTTCAAGAGAGAAAATCGTTTTTACCTTTTTATGAACTAATTTCAATTGTAGGCACAGATACGGGCGTGTAGAGCAGCTTCTGCAACAGAATCAAAAGACAGGGAAGTTGGCATATTTATTCGTGGAAGGTAAGTGAATTTTTCATCACGTAACAAAAAAAATGGTTCAATCAGAAGACAACATATATGGGCATTTTCACTACTCCCCGTAAGCTAAGAGTGTTTATAGATTAAAATAGAATCGATAAATCGAAAACTTATTGAATCTACGATAAGGTTGTAATTCCGCGAAAGCAAATGACCTATATTTCAACGAGTGATTATTCTTCACCATCAGTGGTAAAGAACTGACGAACAATACCTACTAGGTGGTTGCGGAAATTTGCCATATTAATGTAGCAAATATATAACACAAATATACGTGAAAAACCGACTCAGACGCTTTGGCGATAATTTTTGGTAAAGAAGCATATTATTCAATCACTTATACCAGAACTTGTTCTGATTGGGAGGTTTTTTCGTCAATAAATAAATATATTGTGTACCACACTGATAAGCGTCGAAGCTTTTGCGTGAGTTATCCACTCATTATATTTTATGTTGTGATGTAGGTATTTTTTGTGGAATATATTATGTCTTTGTAATACAATGTATATGTAATTATCACTATTGTTATTTTATTACTCTGACTTGTGTTCACTGGTTATAATACACCTTACTGACCAATTCTCCTAAGTGATTAATTTTATGGAGCCGCATTCTATGGGTCTTCAGTAAGAAATACCCTTACTTTCAGTTAGATAGTCACTGTTCAAAATATTAATAATAGTAATAATACTTTTCTTCGATGTACACTACTCATGCCAAAAGTAGTCAATGGAGATCTCGACGCGAAGTTGAAATGTCATTAGTCCGGACCCCCAAGTGGTCAGAGTTTTTTTTTTAAAATAACACAGATTCCTGAACGAGTCTCACTGGAAATGAATTCACAAAACCGCTAAGCGTGTTTGATACTTTCGACAGTTGCTTCAGAGGGAACAGTTAAAAATAAATTGAAACAAGCTACTAACACATATACTGTTAGTAATGCAAAAAACTACCAGAACGGTCAAAATGCAACTAGACTTGAAAACAAAGAGGAAAGCGGCAAACACGCAGGTAAACCTTGGTGGCTTGAAAAAAATCACTGAGGTTGAAGTGAGCTTCGAAATTTCCCTATGACAGTGAACGTCGAACAATAAGTGGCAACCCCGATACCCGGCTATTCAAAGTAGGATAAGTGTAGGAGGGATAGCGCGAACTTTGGCTAGATTTTTCCACAAATTGGGGATAAGTTTGCTGGGCAGTGACAAAAAAGCCTACATTTGTATCTTCACAAAAACTTAATTGGAATTAAACTAGTAGATATAATGAACAAAAGTGTCAATCCTTAGGTGTTTTCTGGCGCTCATGTATTTAAAACGTATTCGTCTGTCTCCTTCTCTCTCGCCTACGGACAGCCAGATAGTAAGAGAAAGATGGGGAGACGAATACGTTTCAAATACAACAGCGTCAGAAAACACCTCTTGTAACGAAGAATTCGAACTTCAGTCAAATAGATGAGTTCACCCAAATGATTTACATTTCTATATTTCTGAGACGTGTTGATGTTGATAAAATTGTGATTTTCATGGATACGTGCGAGGCTGAAATCATTAGTGGTTCAGAAGAATTTGCAGAAATATTCCTAGTTTTTCTAATGTGTATTCAATCCAGGATTTCTTCGATTTTTCAAAAAATTCAATGTAATAAAATTACCTGATAACAATGTTTTGGCTAGTTCAGATGTCTTCTCTTCGCTTGATATGTGATCGAGAGCAACAAAAAAAATTGGCATCATATCAGCAATCATTGCACTATTGAAAAAAATATTTTTTGAATTCAACGAGATTCCTCTTCGAAATATTTCAGACAAACTTTTGGAACTCGTGGGATATTCCGTTTCACCAATTCTTGCAGCTTATGTTATGGGTGAAGTACCAGACGCCGTGATTTCAATTTGTCAAAAAATATGTAGGTTACCTAAAAATCATATGATTGAATTTTTGGGTACAACTACGATCCATTTATGAAATTCACCATAAAGTAGAAGATAAAGATTGTTCAGTACCTTTAAATAATTCTCATTAAGCAATACTAGTGAAGAACATTTTGTTTAGTATATCTCCAACAAAAATTGATATAATATAAGACAAAATTCACTTTCTAATCTAGTTTATTGTGTATTTTGTCATGATTGCAACAAGAATTGTATTGGACATATAAAGAGATGGCTAATAAACAGAGTCCCCATGAAAGTGACTGCATCCTGAAAGATGTTTTTCAGCTCAACATGAAATTGATCTAGATCAAAATATGAATAATCATTCAACAACCATAATTGCAAGAGAACAACTTTCGAAAACATCCTTCTTAGAAATGTCTTTCATCTCACAAAAAATTAATCAAATTAATATGAAAACCGATAGTAGCCATCTAAGTGCTTTCACTAGACCAATAAAATGATCACAATAACCGAACACGTCATAAATGACACTTAAGCTATATCGAACTAATGTCAATTGCCAAATATTGCACCTTCCGTTTTGTGACTGTGTTGCTCCGAGGTTTCTGGTTTGGCTTCACCATGGGTTGAAAATGACGAGTGTCGAATTCCACCAATGACTTTGACTGATTTTTTTGAACATACAACTTCAACATCACTTGTCAGAATATGAATGATTTCAGCTTTGTTTTTAAAAAGAAACAGAAAGAAGTATGTTCCCACGAAACCACGAAAACAGTATGTCGATTCGATCAGTTGTATTTGTACACACCTGATTTTTCTGATATTTGAATCTTTTCTCAATTATTGAGTAAGGATACGTTGACATTTTCAACAAAAAGGTGTAATCACTGATGATTTTTAAAATTTTTCGTCTCATATGACAATTTTATATTTTAGTCTTCTTGATGATGGAGTAAAGAATTCCGAAAGCTTGGAAAAACTTCAGTCTTCTTTAACATCGCTGTTACAATATTTAAGGAACCTCGATAGTTTGCAGTGATAATCCTCCATAACAGTAGTCGAAAATTTTATCGATATCAATGTACCCCAGAATAGACTAGAATGCTGTGGTTGACAATTTGACTAATATACCGGTATCTATTAGAATTGTTAATAGAGATATAGTTAGCCAATGCCTGAGTAAAAAGGATTTGAAGCGTTTTTGTTACGCCATCCACACTATATATCGACATTTATGTTTACTTGCCAATGCACTAGAAAGTTTCCTACTCTGAAAAAAAAATAGGTGCAGAGTTCTGTCTGCCAGTTTGATTGAAATATAGAAAGAAAGATAATGAAGCTTCAAAATACTTTTGACGATAAAATTTCTCGAAGGAAATGAAAGTTTAGGTATTAAACTAATCTACAAAAAATGAATGATCTAAGATATTGACGAAAAATTAAGTTTATTTTTGTGAATCGGTTGCTATATTTTGGTATTATGTATGATTAAGCGAAAAAAAAGTGTGATTCAAGATACGACGTCCATAAGGAAAATTGAAACAAAAGACATGACTTGAAACCATTGACATAACAACTAATGGACTGGCCTTTGGACAGTTTTTCCCCTAGCATGATGCGGAATACATTAGAGAGAGAAAGGAAATACACATTGAAGAGATGTTGTGAAGGGCAGAATGACAATTCTATACTTGAATTACTCTATCCTTCATAACCTCTCTTTCTCTTCTACGCAGGATGGAATACGCTTAGAGGTTATACTTCAAGTATTCTATCTTCCTCATTCCGCAGTCTTTTCTCTCTCTTAGGGCCAGTTCATTAGTTGTAATGTGGTATGAGAAGAAAACCCAGAATCTACAAGTCGATTATGTGGTAATCACGGATATCTTTCACGAAATTGTTGGTTGAAGGACATCATCACCGCAGTATTTTCTGGCATCGATGGTCAAGTCAAAGATGGGGACCCTACAGGCGACCAACCGCAAAAATATGCTGAGAATGTTGATGATCTGATATTTTCTCATGTTTTGATTGTTTTCACTCTGTATATATTTTCAGACAGTTTGAATGTCAGTGATTGAAAAAACAAGGGAATGTAGGTTGCTAATAAATAGTATTATGGAATTATTGATGGACGAAGAAATATTGCGTGTTTAATTCATTATTTATTTATAATTTGAACAAACTTTATTTGCTTTTTCAACCCTTCGAATACCTTTTAATCATTTCGAGTAAAAATATCAATTTCAGAATACCGTAAATGTAAAAATTGTTCACGTTTGCATCAAATGGATTTCATTTACATTGTCATATTTGTATTCCAACGTAAAAAATGATCAGTTCAACATAAATGCAAGTTGCAAAAATTTTGTTGAGTAGTAACAGATTTACGTACGATCAACGCAGAGTTGAATTTTGAATTTCATGAGAAAAAGTTTGAAATGAAAGTCTATAGTTTATTGATAATTTTGAAAACCTTGCAAGCTTCCATAAAGAGTGGTACTTACCTAATTGTTCGCTGAGGTGAAAATTGTCTGAGTCAGTTATTTGAAGTGAAGTTATCGTTGAACAAATTATTATTGTCATTTTGTCATTAAATAAGTCAAATAATCGTCTAATAAGATTGATGAATGTCGTCCCACAATACAACGTGCAAAAGGCCAAAAAAATGTGTTTCAATCTTCGAAAAGCGCTTGCGTTTTCACTATATGAGATATATGCTAATCTTTTTTATTTTTTGTCGCATTTCTGTTTCGAAATTCAGTTCTTCTGCATGAAACAATTTCAATTTGAAAGCTATAAACATTATTATACATAGTGGTTGCCTTTTTTGTGTTTTGATAATTTTTTTCTATATTATATAGAATTGTTGAAATTATATTCAATTAATTCGTATATTTGATGTTTCTAGAATATTTCCTTGGAGTAATGGAAAACGAAAATGGTAAGAATATTTCAAAATCTGTATAATTTTATTGAAACGACAAATTCCATTATGGTAATGATATATATATATGAATGTATATATATATATATATATATATATATATATATATATATATGATGCGTTTTTTTTTCGGGTTTCATTCCGTGGTCTGTGGTTTTGATCATCTGAAGGATGATTCTCACAACGTTTCGGCAATCTTCTAGGTGATGTCTAGAGTTTCGACCTCAGAACTCGAAATGAAACCCGAAAAAACAACGCATCATACTTCGTCCGTGAGAATCTTCATGCTAATATATATATATATATATATATATATATATATATATATATATATATATATATATATATATATATATATATATATATATATATTATATATATATATATATAAAGAGAGAGAGAGAGAGTGATAACTTTCAAAATCATTATAATCTCAATTGAATTACCAAATACAAATAGGCGAATATAGTTGCTTTGTATTTATACAGACGACATGGAGGAACAACAGGGGGAGCATCAGCAGCGACCGGTACCGGTCCCCCCCGAGCCGGAAGAACAGCAGCAGCGACCGGTACCGCCCCCCCCCCCGAGCCGGAGGAACAGCAGCGGCGACCGGTACCGGTCCCCCCCGAGCCGGAGGAGCGACAAGAAATACGTAAGTTTTAATCTTGCATTTATTCATTCGGATCTTTTATTTCTCACTTCAATAGAACAACTTTTATATTATTTAATGACTGTTCCATTATGCATTTGGTGCAAAGTACGATATGACTGTTAGTAGATCTAGTAGATTTATTTGTTGCATGGCACATTTTAGTTTGCAATAGTGATATCTTTTACGTTTTTTCAGTAACAACAACAATTTACAATATGCAATGAAAACATAAATTGAAGACGTTTCAAATGATGTATGTCTTGAATCCAACTCACTTGAGACTTACGGGTTGGATCTCATCCCGCCGATGTGGTGGGAAATGACAAGGTTGCAAATTTGTTCAGGAGATTTTCCTCTAAAAATGAATATCTACGGATTAAAGTATTTTTTTGTTAAACGCTTGCTATGAAAAAGTGACATTGTTTTGTTTTAAGTGGTACACAATTTGTTAATGATCTCGTTTGCTACTTCACGGCAGAAAAACGAGCATGTAAAAAGGCTTGATTAGTATCTCAAAGAAAAAATTAAATAATTGTTAAGTATATATGAGAAAATTGTCACGTGAATGAAGCCAGCTGTGGTCCTGATATCCACAAGCTCTTTATTAAAACATAAATATAATAATTGTTTCTCAATTGAGAAGTTTGTATCTTTATGGTAATTTAATTGTTACAGAAAGAAGGGGAGCGAGGCACGGAGGAGAAGGAAGGAGGAGAAGGGGGTGGGGGGTAAGGAGGCGGGAGAGGGGAAGGGGGAGAGGTAGAGGAAAGGGGAGAGGTAGAGGAAGGGGGAGAGGTAGGGGGGGAAATAGATATGAAATGACGTTGGAACTCATTGGGCTCATAATGTTTTACGATCACTTTTGGACTGATAATGAAATAGCCGTTATCGGTCAAATATAAATATACTCATAAAATAAAACGTACAAATATTCACGTAATGCTTCGGGAAACTCACCCATGAACTCGCCTGAGGAAGAGGTGACATCATTACTGTTAAAGACAGTTCAGATCAACATTAGTGGCAAAGATGAAATGGTTTACGCCTAATAAATCATAAATGGCATTATGAAACGAAGATGATTCATTAAAGTAATTGATATTATAAAGAATAACATCAAACAAGGAAGGCTTTGTCAGAAGAGAATCTCCTTTCAAATTTGATTAGCTCTGGTGAAATTTCATCATCACTCAAATTTCTCAGAGGTTTTTTTATTATTCCAATTCGGGTCCGAAGACGTATGCCATATATTACAACAAAAAAAAATGGTGTTCGAGAAACATTCCACTGCAATTCGACATATAACAAAATGGTCGTTGAAAACTTTCTGATTTAATTCAAATATATTTGTCCTTGAACGCAGTTTGAAAAAACACCACCAGCAGTAAAAATTGAACCTCTTGCAGTTGATTAACCAACTGGCTTTTTTTAATACCATGAACCTCTCACCCATCTTCTGCCAACAGTAGAAAGTAAACATCTTGTCAATGGAGTTGAACCAACTGGCTTTCATATCAGGAACTTCTCACTCATTTTCTGTTAGATCTGAAAAATTTCCTATCTGATATCAACGGAATATTCGAACTTAAACCCATACATACATATATTTGCATATTTTTACAAATATTATGAGGGTTCCGATGGATTTGAAAAAGTACTATTTTTCTTCATTTCGACTAATATCCTTTGAATCTTTTTTCGTAGTTTTCCGGGTTTCTAACCAACCAAAAACTGAAAAAATGAGAATTAATATTGGAATCTATACAATCTTGTATACATACAAGTGTAGAAGTGCAGACTTCTATCAACCCCGATAAGTTGCCGCAAAATCAACAAAAAAAGTGTTTTATTGGCTTAGAAGTTTCAAAACGGTCACTTCACTAGTACTCCACAGTAAAACACAAACAATTCATAATTTCCAAATATATTCCAATCCGAATATTTGATAGTCAACTATGAACATCAATTATCATAAAAATAAAAAATCCCTTTTACACTCGTATAGATTCCAATATAAGGTTTGTTCTGGTTCGAGGTTCCAGAACTGTTTCAAACCTGCGCAGGACATGATGCGTAGAAGCAAAAAATCCCAGATAGTCCAGGACAGTCTCGAACACTTGGTTGAACCAGAACGCTCTTTTTGAGTGACCACTGCGCCATCTTTCGTATACATACAGGGAGCTTTTATTTGACAAGTGGGCAGCTTGGAAATTAATGGTTTCAACACAGTAGGTTTGAGTTTTGAAGTTTTGAGTTGGCTGCCATTAAAAAGTATTTCGGGATTTTGGGAGTTCACTCAGTTCACTGTTTATTCGTCATTCGTAATCGCAGTTTGAATCGGTCTTTAGTTTTTTTTATATTTTCATTATTTTTCTTTAACATTTTTGTTACCATGTCAGGTAAACATTGAGTGAAAAAGTGCATGGTCCCGATATAATTGAAAAATAAATATTTTTCAGAAGAATATCAGTTGTCAGAGTTTCTAATATAAAATGAAAAAAAATGACGGTAGGGATGGAGATAACTTTTTTAGCAGGGAGAGAATCCTAATACTTTTGGATTTGTATAAATCATACAAACCAAAAGTAGGTAGAGGAGAAATTAAGAGTATGAAAAAAATGTGGGAAAAATTATCCATAGAGTTATCCAATAGATGCCATATCACCATTCACCCTTCGAAATGTGAAAACAAATTTGAAGTATTGGAGCGATCCTATAAAAAAGTGGCTGACAACAATAATCAACTTCAACAAGAAGAAACTAAGGCCTATGCCACAGCTCACAGCTTAATAAACTTGAACAAACACCTACCCTACCTGCGACTTGAACTTGACTGCGCATGCGCATCGAGAACAGTTTTCATCAGTTCTTGCTCAAGAGCAAAAACAAGTCGTGATAGTTCAGGACGGTCCGAGATCATTTTGAATGCGAAACCAGAACAGATGATTCATCAATCCCAACTTGTCCTCGACAAACCAGAACGCTCTTTATTAACTGCGCATGATCCTGACGTCCGAGAACCACAATTTTTCAGAACCAGAACAAACCTATTAATTCCAATTTTTTGAGATTGTGATAGGTTGAAAAATCCGAAAAAAACTAGAAGAAATAATCCATGCACCACAAAACAATGACATTCAAGAGAACTTAGAAGCACGGTATGGGGTGGGAGATCAAAAATTTGGAGATTCTATACAAGAAATTTTCGAGTTCCCATGAAAGTTCAAATTTTCTTTGCAAATTTCGGGATATCATCCCTAGAGGTTTGAGATTGAAACTTTCGCATGATAGTCGACAATGTAGAAGAATCATTGGGAGAGCAGAGTATGCCATGGTATGGAAGATAATTCAATTCCACCGAACGGACAAGGTAATATTCGAACATGAAATATTTAGTCTAGAACAATTCATGAAAAAAAAAATATGATACAAAACGACTATTTGTATAACTGTTATCAAAGTACTTCGATGATGATAGAGAGTTCGTATCAAAGAATTTAAAAATCTTTTTGAAGAAAAACAGCATACATATTTCGTAAATACAATTGCCAATCAAAATGTATCATCGCGAGTATTGAATATCAATGACAAAACTCTCATTAGCAAAAAGTTTGGAATTGCGGTAACTCCAAAAACTACACCTACATTTGAAATGATTACAACTATAAAAAATACAGCTTATAATGTGCCACCAGATGTGGCTGGTGACTGTAGATCTGATTGCAAAAGGGTATTCACACAACCTAATAAATTCAGAAGCAATTTGAACAAATTTTAAAAAATTCAAAATCTTTACGAAATGATGAAAGCATGAGGCTGATGAAGGTAACGCCAGTTATCATGGAAACGTTCAACAGTTAACCATTCCATCAATTTCAAAGATACCGAAACTGGAGTCCATACTAACAGCATGGAACCAACGTGGAGTAATGCCAAAGCTACCTCCCAGTGGTCGGAAGAAAGACTATGTGCCTGGAAATTTGGCACGTTTCAAAAAATGAGATGCCTTGAGATTCAATCGAATGAAGGCGTTTTACAGATTGGCGGGTAAATTGTACGATCGTTGGAAGATAATTGATGGAACTGAGGGGCGTGTCTATGTGGCGGATGACGAAGGCAGAGCAGATATTGAAGACTTCGTTAAGCAGTAGTAAATTCTTGAAACAATCGGCCATTTTCAGAACCAACAACATATTCAAAAAGAATTCGTATGTATATGAATAACTTTACGGCTTTCAGTTATTTGCATGAATAGTTATTGGAATGCCAATCAAAAGAAATGTTTGGTAGGTAGGAAGGCCATTTTTTCTCCGCTCAAGTTGTGTTTTCGAAGTCGAAATATACTATTAAGTTCGGTCGTGTGACAAGATCTGAGTAAGTTTGGGGTGACTGAAGCCTTCACATTGTCAGCGCTAAAAAAAATTACAGGATATTAGAAACTTTCATTACTAAATTAACCGAAGCTGGGTTATATGGTTTTTCCTCAATCATCATATTTCTCTTACGTCGGCCGAAATTTCGGAAATCTGCTAGTGGCATTTTCAATAAAAAGTTCTACGGCAGCGTCAATGGCAGGAAAATGCTGAAAAAACTCTCTTACCAAGAAACAAATATGTTAGATGAGCAGCAAGCCACTTTGGAAGCCAAGACTGAAGATACCAATCAACGAAAAAAACCATTGAGACAATTGAAGACGTACCAGAAACTTGCCTAGATAAGGAATCGTCACAGGCTAGCTACGTTTGACAAAATCGGATACAGAAGGGGACCTTTGAGGTACTGGAAGAGTAGGAACTGAAAAAATATTAGATATCATAGACTTGAAATTGGTTCCTTTGAAAATGCCTCTCAAACAGAAAAATTATATTTGAACGCTCTGAATGCAGCTGATAACGACATTTGTAATCGATAAAAATAATATTCGTACTATTACAGATCTACTGAAGAGACAAAATTGCTCAATTTTTCAAAAAAAAATATCCAAAACTCAACAAGAATATTTACACCGGCCTCAACATTGACGCGATAGAGAAATATTCTCACTTTTAGTTACATTTACTTGTGATACATATGTGGGCTCAACAGAGCTCTTGGTGACAGCTGTCAATATGAAATAAAATTGAGATCAGCCATTCTCCAGAAGAATGGTGCGGGGTTCTCTTTCAATTCAGAAAATAAATTGTCATAGCATGTTATCACAGACTTGTTTGTGGAAACTGTCACGATAATAAAAACACCAGCGATTTTGTGCCTCATCATTATAAATTAGATTTTAATTAACACAGAAGAACAATGCCATTCAACGTGTTGATTGGGCATGTTAACTGAACTTTTATGTTTAAGTTGTCGGGTAGTTATTAAACTAAAATAAATCATTTCGACATAAGCGTGTACCCGCCTGAAGTTAGGAAGACGGCAATAAATGTAAGTAGCGAGAGCGAATCGAAGCGACTACACTATTGGAAGTTTTCATTATTTACCAAGGTAAAATCTCATAGTTATTTACCTAGGTAAAGAAAAATGTTACTTCTCGTCAAAGGAAATTCTTGAATAATAGTAATTTCTCGGGTTACCAGTGGAAAAAGTATTTTATTTTAGTTGCTCTTTATCTCTTGAATTTAATTCATGATTCACAATTTAAAGCATTCAATAATAGCTTGTGTGTTTGTATATGTCATCCTCAAAACTTCAATGAAAACGTGTTTAGTACAGCAAATTCTGCGGATTATTCCGGGATTTACGTCAAGGTGGGTAATGAAGAAAGTGTTGGATGGCTGTACACTAATTCTAAATGAATGGAATTGAAGGAGAACGTGAATATAATATAAATGTTCCGTTTCCGGATGAAGTTTTCATATCATTTTTTGCTGAATCTCTCGATTTCCACTCACAATGATTGATATTTGATATATAATAGTCACAAGTATCATAAATTCGATGAGCTCCATCACAATGGTTTCGAAAAATAATGAGTAGAACAACGTACGGTCCTAAACCTGGAGAATAATTCGAATCAACGATCGACAGGGAAATGTAAAGAGATAGAATTGTCACACACTGACTCAACAAGGCTGAAGTGGTACACTCCTGATATGTTTTGTATGACAGTTCTGAAATAAACAATATGATGTATTGGTTGCTTCAAGGTATGATTCATAAAACGAAGATTGGATTAAGTAAACTGAGTTTAAATCAGAATTTCGATATAGAAAATAATTGCATTCACAAATCCAGTACCAAACGACTTGGCCAGGACCAGCCACAATAAGGAATGATAAGAAAACGGTAAGAGAATGATTAAAATGCAGATTATTATTTTGGTAAGTCATAAATAATACTAACGAATAATTGTTTTTTCAACGATAGAGCAGAATAGAAGCAGATAATGGGAATATTATTCTGATTTTGAGAGCAAATATCATTTTTAGATTATAAAATATGTTCCTTGATATTCATTTTTTTAGACTCTCACTCAGATTTCTTTCTCGAAAATCTTGGTACAGTATCAGATGATCATGGTGGAAGGTTTTACCGAATAATATATTGCACATAAAGAGGCGCTAGAACAGAAAATGGTCAGAAGCAAGCTTGCCAATCATTGAGAAGCAGACCAAACCATCGGCAGTCTGCGGAATATATTGTTTTTCGATCTAATATGTGAAAATATGTAAACATCCTCAACAAAGATGAAATGACCTCATGTGTAATTTTTATAATGTAGTCCCTCTGATTAGAGCTTGAAAAAACTTCTCCTTTAGCAGACCCTACTATAGTTTTGTCCTCAACTAGTCAGCGACTACCCTTCCTTTGTATATTATAAACATGGAGATTCAAAATCAAATTGAAACTACATATGGATCGGCAACAGTAGAGAAACGCAAACAATGGTTATATACTAAACTGAATTATCGAAAGAATACAACAGAAGATGACAAAGTAGTCGAGACTTCCTACAGAAGCACATAATAAGTACCACAAAACCTGAACAAAAGTTGTTAAAAATATAAAATGGTATGAATACAAATAAGCAACGAAACAATCAAAATATAAAACATAATTGAAAAATATTACTCGAAGTCGAGGAAAACCCGCCTCCACCGTCTTTCTTGTCTTTGATGCCGTACAGCTTCGAAGACGGTCTCGCTGTCTCGCGCTCCAGCTCCAAACTGTCCTTGTGAAATAGCGACTGCAACTTGGGAGGCAACAAAGCGTACGGAAGATCTTCCACATCTAACACTTTTTCCTTGTTGTAGAAGAGTATGTACAGTGTCTCCGACGGCGACAAGCGACTTCGGTCGCAATTGGCAAATGTCCAGGTGCAGGTGCTCGTCCCACGTGGCGTTCTGCAAGAGCTTGGTGCGTTGGTGAGACGCCGGATCGTACCTAAAGTGCTTCAAGGTGAGTGTCAGCCTCGCGGGAGCTTCAACGACTTTCGTTATCCTCTCGCCGTCCGTCAATCGGCGGCAGAAGTCGCAACGGTATTGGTTGTCCCCAACCAACTTCTCGGGCTGAAGTGGTTGGGGAACACAGCTGCAGCTCTCTGAAATTGTCGCCCCTCTCGCTTTTGGTGCCCCATTCTACGCTTCAGCTTCGGCGCCTTCCGGGTTCATCTGCTTGGGTGTCGACCCCTCTCTCGCCCCTCCCTACTTCCTATCCTCTTTGTGCAAATGCTCCAGCAAGGTGCCTGAATACTCGGAGCTGTCGTGCTGTTGGCCCTGCTGGAAATTTTGCGGCTTCGCGCCGCACATTGGTAAACTCGAGGAACTTCCTCGTCGAGAACTGAATGAAGCAAGGCGAACAACTCCTACAGACTGTCAAACAAAGGCGATCGGACAATTTCGCGTTGGAGCAACTCGTTGCGGAACGTGTTCGTCATGAAGAGCGCTTGGAGTACGCTGTTCATGTTGCACCTGTTGCCTAAATTTAAGAGAGCATCCATCAGGGAAATCACAGGCGAGTACAAATTGTTAGTATTGAAATTACAAATATTGATCAACGAATTAGGAATTTCATTATCGTTATCGAAACGTTTTTCAGAATTTTTATAGTAAAGAAATTATTCAATACGACTATTTCATAGTGAGAACTGGGAACGTTAAAATACTGTTGCAAAAGAGAATGATACTAGATCGAAATTAAAAAGAATCCAATTGGATAAGGAATATTTCAAACAGTCATATTCGAAGACATTCCGCAAATTTTAGCATTGGGTTCATAATTCAGTATTGATACAGTTATTGACAAAACATTTCAATAAAAAGAGTTCTTTCTAGAAGATGTAGATTGTATTTCTCCATCTATCATTGATACCAATAAAGGAAGCATCGCCATTGGAACAATACCATTCCTGATCATGTACTGAATGCTCATACAAAAAAGAATATTTTTGGAAAACTTTATAACAAATAAAAGAAACATTTGGAAGAAAATAAAAATTCGATTCTAATTCAATCAGGCTTCGTATGTTGCACCAAATAGTGATTCAACATTTCACATACAACGAAAATCAATATTTCGATCAAATATAAACATAAAAGGAATGGATCTTCGTGAAATGAACTCACCAGTTATATCATCACTTCTCCGAAATTTTACTCCAAAAATTCATAATCCTTAGAATACCGATGTTGGAAGAGACGCACGCACCATTGAAGGTAATAAAAAAAGACGTCGAAAATAGTAAAAAGCACATTCAGAAAGTCGGCTTGAATAGGCACCTTTTTCTCGAAGAAAAGATTGGTTTCCATAAAACGACTCTGGTCATTGGAAGTTCCTCTAGTAACCCCATCTGCGGATCAATGTCATGCATAGGGAGCTGAATATGTATTGAAAATTAAAAAGTTTGAAAATAGGGCATCCTTTTCAGTCTTTCTTTGTAAGTGTGCATGAAATGGACAAGTGATAATCTTTCCAATTTCGACGGAGTTGGCAAGATTGAGGAAGGGGATGAAGCCAAGTTTGGGAAAAGAAAATACAACCCGGAAGGGTAATTGAAGGTCAATGGCTATTTGGTGAAGTCTCGAAGGATATTCATTGTTCCAGTAGAGAATAGAGCTGCTAAGACTTGAAACGATTGGTTTTATCCTATTGCATTTGCTTCAAATCTCTAGGGTCGATTGTGGTTCTTCTCACTGAGTGAGAGCCTTATCAGTCAGTTTCCTATGGAAGGATAGTAATCATTACGATGTAAAGAAAGGCCAACAGTGTATTTTACTTCAAGTTTAATAGCTCATTGCTTTTATACCCAAATTTCTGATTATCTCTTCATACACTAATATCCCAAAATTTCTCATAAATATAATCGACACTTATTAACCATACTTCAACAATAGAAATCCATATTATACAAAATCGAAAGGACATGAATACCCCAATGTTTTCCCCAAGTTACAATTTATTATACAAGACTGAAGATTTGATCACTCAGAATCATGGATAACATCCATCAAAATTGTAATATAACCATTGATCATAAACTTTTCATGAAGTTCCGATTACCCTTTTACCTTTTTGTAACGTTACAAGAAGTGCACAACTCTGGGTACCTGTGGAAGAAAATTATCAAATGATCCTTACAAGGATCTGTAATATTTTGAGAAATCAAATTTCAAATATTAAAATATTGGAAATATCCCTAAATCGAATACTTAACTAAAGTATGGTGAATACTGATGATCCATATCCATGGAGATTAAATAAAATAAGGCAGCAACTGCACCATCCAAAATAAAATTGAAAACAAGATTCTGGTCTTCGCGACAACTCCAAATCTTCTTAGCATTGCCTGATGCCATGCAGAAGCAACTGAACCAAGTTCTTCCTTGGATTCATCTTTCCATTGAATGAATTGAATGGGGAAGTAATAAAACCCCTAATCGGTATCATCAAAGATTGTATCGAGCTTGGGACGACAATCATGCCAGACTGTTGGAAGGCCTATCACAGACGGGACGAAGAGGGTTTCTGGCATCAGACTGAAGAAACATTGTTACAATTTTATAGATCTTCTCTCTGGTAAAAACGGTAAAATGCAATACTTACGCTATCACTGATGAAAATTTCAATTTTGAGGAACCAATACTCAGTCCATTGAAAGGATGTGGAGGGATATTATTCCCATATTCCGGGATATGGGATGAAGAATTTCCACTTCCAGGGCTATATTTCGGAATATATCTTCAAACGATTCACTAGACCTGGTCAACGTATTGAGAAAATTCTGGAAACTATAAGTTTACGTTTGAATTCGAACAGTTGGCGTTGACAGTGACTGATTTTCAAGTAACCAACCTAATAATTGACATTCGCCAAATTTTTTCCCATAAGGCACGCGTTTCTACCGCAGAAAAAACTCTAGATGCATCCTTCTTTCCACCAGCCCGACGTACACACCCAAATTCAGGTGTTTCACACAACTTTTGATTGAATACGGCACTTTTTCAAAAAAAATCGATGAAAATATTTTGCACAGGAGACCGAGATACGTACGTTCCAAAAAAAACCTTTTTTCCAACGCTTGGCGACGGACTAATAGAATTTTACCAAAACAAAAAACCAAAGTTCATCACAATGAAAATTGTACAAAGTTATTTTCAACTCTTGTAATTATCACTGCTATAACTAGGAATAGGAAAAAATCATAAATTTATAATTATTGTTAGGAAAGGACTCCGGCCATACTCTCTCTCGGCTGACCTCTCTCTCCCCCCCCCGAAGTATAGATAGCCTGATATTCGTTATTGTAATTGTAATGTCATACCCACTGTCGCCCAAATGCGACGATTATAACTGTCGTCACTAGGCGAGATCGGCCAATAGGCGCGCTCGGAGCTTTATCACACTGATGGGCGGCGCTCAACGAAGTCTCGGGCGAGCGCTCAAAGACTTGACGTACAAGAAGGTCACTGACAGGAGGGCACCACCTCGTCAGACGGTTTCATTAAACCGAAGCCAAAAACAACAAGAGGCAGGCGTACTTCCAGAGTGGTAGGGGTCACCTCTTCACCTACCCCCACTCCTACCACTTCTACTCCAGTAGAATCTTCTCAGACCACTTCCCCCGCGCTCGACGCGCAATCCGATCCAAACGCCAGTGTGTCGGATGAGATGGACACGGAGCAGTCAAGTTCTGTTACCACATCATCTGACACACAGGGTGTAGTCATTCTTCCAATCGATAACCCAAATTCACAGGGTGTTCTACAAGATTCGGCCAAAAATCAAACCTTTCATAAAAATGAGGTGCCGAACGAAGAGACTGATGTTTCTAAAGGCAACTCAGCTAATGTTGAGGTTATACAAGGGTGTTGCACCTCTGGGTGTCAATAACCCTGTTTCTCCCTCCCAAGGCGTGTAATCTGTCAGCTCTGGTGCGAGCGGTGATGGTGTGGTTCCAAACACACCCAAAAACCCGGCACCGACTACCTCCCAGGTTAGGACCTGCGCCATACCCCCCATCACTATTGGTGCCAAGGACAGATGGCCGGAGACACTACACTGACGTTGATGAAGGCTTGGAGAATTAACTTCTCCAAAGCCTCCAACACCACCGATAGCATCAGAGTGATGCTCTCTACCATTGAGGACTACAGGGCCCTCACGAAGATCCCTCACCACTCCTACTCCCTGGAGAAGGATGAGTTGTTGAGGGTAGTCTTCAGGGGAGTTCCTGAGTTCCTCGACGAGAGGGACATCATGCAAGACCTGGTGGATCAGGGCTTCACCCCCACCTCCGTTACCCGGATGAAGAAGGGTAACAAACGACCCATTCTTTTAGTCTTAGTGCTTCTCACCAAAGATCAAAAAAACATCTATCAGGTGAAGTCTATACTGTGTATTCGAGTTAAGCCCGAACCACAGAATCCTCGGGCAGCGGTTGACCAATGCCATCGCTGCCAGCAATTCGGTCATTGCCAGCGCAACTGCGCAGTAATCCCAACCTGCGTCAAGTGCGGTGGCAGGCACCTCACCCCAGTTTGTAAGAAACCGAGGGAGGAACCGGCGAGCTGCTTCAACTGTAGAGGAGCTCATACAGCTAACTTCCGTGGTTCCCCTAAGTTCCCCAAGGTACCTAGGACAACCAATGGAGGGCTGCAGGGCTCCGAAGCAACAAGCACCGCCCCACCAAACGCACAAAAGACCAGTGCTGGGGCCTCTTACGCTAGTATAGCTGGCAAGAAGACCACCCCCACCACTCCCCCCACCCCTTCATCATCCGTCCCTCTGCTTTCAGCAGCCAACCAGCTGGAAGATATCTGCGCCGCAATGGAGTAGATATCGAGACTGCTCACCCAGTTCCCGATCTTGCAATCCATGATTGCCATGACTGCCGCATCGGACTGTGGCGCCACCATCGATGGCTAGACAGCCAATCAGAGCGAACTCCTTGAAGATTGTCTTTTGGAATGCTGATGGCATCCACGGCAAGAAACTGGACTTCAATAATTTTTCGAAATATCAGATCGAGATAGGATACGACCTGATAGAGCACTCAGCCACGTCTACGATCAACGACTTCACAGTATTGTCGCAAATCGATAATTAAGGGCCGATATTTGAGGCGATTTTCAAGACAATATACATTTCTGCCAAGAATAATGAAAGAGGTTGAAATCGTTTTGCATAAAAATGTTGAAAACGGCATTAATCTCGTACCTACTGTTTCATCGAATCCTGCCTGCAGTTATTCTCAACCCTTCGGGACGATCATATCGTCAAAGAAATGTCCTTCATCAATCACCACTGGTCATGCCTTCCTCTACTCCTCCCTTTTTTCACCCTCTTCCCCCTTTTCTTTTACCCTCCTTTCCTCTTACGTAACCAACGTTGCCGAATTTACTTTCATCTCTCTTCCTTACATCAGGTTCGATGGTTCCTCCACCACAACGACCAAATCCACCTTCGTCAAATCTTTTGAGGCGATCGATGACAATATCGAAGAGACTGTGCATCTACCGTCTATATCACGTGATCCCTATCTTAACCACCCCCGCCTCCACCACCATCCCCAAAATCACCCTCACCAATTCTATCACCAACACCACCACCAAAAATCGATTCACCTACACAAACATCAAAGTCACTAACGTTACTATCACCAATACAATCACCAACACCATCATCACCACAATATCTCCTTGGTACCTTCTTACCAAAACGACGCAAGTTTTTGCCTCTCCATGGAATCTTGCTAGAACATCAACGCCAAGATCGGCTTCTCAATTGCCGTCACCCCTTATTTCGCCAATTTCGGCAATCCAAACCACCACAATCCCCTCCTTTACATAAGCGACATGCAGATATACCACATCGAGTAACATATCGCAAGGCGATAAACTGCATCGATTCAGGATATGGAATCTCTTTGCGGGCAATGTCACCATTGCGGACCATTCAATGATCATTGCAGTGCCAAATTCTTCGGTACCGAATTGAGATCGTTCGATTCTTCGAGGTTGACCTGTTGCCATAAAAGGCTACCTGCGTTGAGAGCGTGTTCGAGAGGGTTAAGAAATATGGTCACAGAATTAAAACAAAAATAAAAACGTGCAATGGAAACCCTAAGATGTGATGGAAGTATCAAAACTCTTTCAGATGATAAAGAGAACGCCAGTTATCATGAACACCGACGAATATGAAAACAAATCAACACAATTGATTACAAATACCACATATGAGATTAAAGACATATCGGTGATATTATAACACTTAACTGAAACGAGATCCAACAAAATCCATCGATAAAAAATAAACGGACATTCCAGAAATAAAAAGATTTACTTTCGAAAAAAGAACGCACACAACGCATTGTAAACCACCATATTTTTATGGGTCAGCAAAAATATATAAATCAAATCATCCTCCGAGATCTATCGGATCCCCGTGCCAGAAAATGGCCAGTTACATACTCCAAATATTGAAACCTATATCAGGTAATGAAAATAGCTTCATAAAGAACACTCCAAATCTGATTGATAAATTAAAACAGATAGAAATACAAGCTGGGCACATGTTGGTGAGTTTTGATGTAAAGTCCAAATTGGAGAATGATGGAACACTGATCAATAGAACAAAGTTGAATGTAGATGCTGAAATGGATATCTATGTACTATGTACAGAAAGAACATATTCTCAATTTGCAAATGATTTTTATACACAAGAATTTGCAATGGCTATGGGTTCGCCTTTTTCTTCAATTCTGAGCAATATTTATATTATGTTTTGAGGATTCCTACGCAGAAAGTTATCCAAATGGGCCAATAGTATGGTGGAGATATTTTGATGATGTTTTTGCTGAATGGAGTCATGTTCGAAATTAACAAACATGAATCAACAATAAAGTTTACATTGGAAATAGAAAATAATGAACTTCCTTTTCTAGATGTGATGATGCAGAAATCAACACGTAGACACAAGCGTAAATCGAAAGAAAACACAAACCAACAAATATCTACACTATAACTAAAACCGCCAAAAAATTGTCGAAAAAGGTACATACAGTGAAATGTCTGTAAGATAGAACAAAAATTATATGCAGTTCATGGGAAAGGATCGATGAGATCAAGGTAAAAGTCTGTTATCCGGTCATCCGAGCTTTTTAAAAAAAAAATGTTTCTTCAACTTACGTAATTTGAGCCGCTGAACACGAATCGGAAGTCAAAACGTGGCGCTCGCCCTTCGTTTCGGAGTTAGGGCCCTTCAAAGGTTCAAAATAGGGCATTTTCTATCTTCTTTTTTGTACAAAAAACGATAGGGATGCGCGATAGTTTATCAACCAGATAACCTTTTCACCTTATCAAACCACTTTCGCCACTTTTTACGGCACGAATTTTCGCTTTTCCATTAAAATTTCACATTTTTTGACATAGCTTTCAGATCTACCTTTTTAGTAACTTTTTCCAACAGCTGATGAATTTTAGGTTAAAACTGTTGTTGGTATTATTGTTCATTTTGCGCGAATGTTGTAAATTCAATGTATGTATGTCATTTGAAAGTACCAATTCATTTGTTTTATTGACGCCATTTTAATAAATATTTGTGCCAAAATGAAATTAGGAGAAATCATTGATTCGATTAAAGTCAGAGAAAACTTAATCCTATATTTGATAGGAATTGGAGTTTTTGCAGCAGAAGTGACCTGTCCAAAATGTACCAACGTCTGCAAATTGAATAACGAAACATTGATGTACAGGTGTAACAGGAAAATGACTATAAAGAAATCGAAGAAGAAGGCACATTATGTCTCATGTGAATTCAAAAAGAGTGCACGAAAAGGCACATTTTTCGACTGCCGCCTAACAGTGGAAAAGGCAACATTATTTGTTGCCTATTTTTTAATGATGCCACATCCTCGAGTTAAGTTCATCAAGACGGAACTGAATTTATCTCAGGAAGCAGTAATCGATTGGAGTAATTATTGCCGCGAAGTAAGTTTAAGTAAATTATAGAAGGTTTGCATATTTATCGCATAGCACCAAGTTTTACAATCAGAAGTGCTGTCCCTCAAGAGTTATTAGAAGTTTATGATCCACCTCTTTTTTGCATTTAAAAAAGACCGGAACGCACTTCATTTGCGCAGGCGCCCCCTCGCCCCCCTCCCGCCGGCCGCGCCGCGCGGAGCAGCGTTATGGTGGATTTATTTTCACCAAAAAAAACGAAGAAGGATTTGATGTGCAGGGGGGCCCGTCTAATCAAATGAAGTGCGTTCCGATCTTTTTTTTATAAATATGCAAACTATCAGTTGATGTATTGTTAACTCAAGTAGTTGATGTAAAATGTTTCCAAATATATTTTAGGTTTGCATGAAGTGGCTGAATAAAAACTCGAGGAAGTTAGGCGGAGTCGGAAAAACAGTGGAGATAGACGAAGCGAAATTTGGAAAAAGGAAATACAACCGAGGTAGAGTTGTGGAAGGCCAGTGGTTGTTCGGGGGTATTGAGCGGGGCTCAAAAAGAGTTTTTATGGTACCGGTTCCAGATAGAACATCAACGACCCTTGTTCGTATCATAAAGACTCGGACTGAGCCCGGGACCACTATCATCAGCGATTGCTGGAAAGCATATGATCGCTTGGGGTCACAAGGCTACCACCATCTAACTGTAAACCACAGTGTTAATTTTGTTGACCCCGATAGTGGTAAGTTTTCAAAATTTTCATTTTTCCATCATTCATTTGATTTCATTTCAGGCGCCAATACCCAAATTCGTGCCGTAAAAAGGGGCGAAAGTGGTGTGATAAGGTGGAAAGGTTATCTGGTTGATAAACTATCGTGCAACCCGATCGTTTTTTGTACAAAAAATAAGATAAAAATGCACTATTTTGAAACTTTGAAGGGCCCTAACTCCGAAACGAAGGGCGAGCGCCACGTTTTGACTTCAGATTCGTGTTCAGCGGCTCAAATTACGTAAGTTGAAAAAAAAAAATTTTTAAAAAAGCTCGGGTGACCGGATAACAGACTTTTACCGAGATCAACTTCATAGAATTAGTGTTGAAAGAAAATGGATACCCAAAGAATTTCGTATAGAATACATTGAATAAATTGGAGATCGTAACACACCCCTCAGTAGAGACATACAACCTTCACAAACTGCAAATCCTAAACAATAGAAGGAACTGTTTCTTGATTGACGCAGCAACTTTCCTTCTATCTACACTTGTATAGATTCCAACATCATTTTTTATTTTCCCAGACTGTGGTAGGTTGAAAACTCAAAAAAAGCTATTTTTGTCATGGCATCGTTCAAAACTTCGAACTACTTTTGTTCGGGTTTGTAGGCTAGCTTCTTCAGAGACTCATACATCTTGAGTTTGACTCCGATGACTGACAAAATGGTCAGGCTTTCGTGGAAGAGGTTTATACATGAAAATACTGAAACTGGATTACAGAAACAGCACATAAAAAAACGGCCTCAGTGGAGGGATTATGTGCCCTTCTCATCGATGAAGAACTCGCCAAGAAATTTCGAGAAAAAATATCAGTCATCAGAGGGATAGCTAAAGGAATGGATTTAAACACATTGAAAAGTAATCACAATCGTAGAGCAATTTCGTTTTCAATGGATTGTCATATTACTCTACCTAGTTCCAGTTTGAGAACATCGTATGGAGCTCGGTTGAAACAGCAGAAAATCGTTGAAAGGCATATGATTCACTGAAAAGAATTTGGTGAGATAAAAGTAGAGTCTATTCCAACGATTGATGTATAGTGACGAGTCAAAACGATTAGTTTTGAATACAATTTCAGGCTTTGAATTGGCAATACCCACCCAGGGTTAGACTCGTCAGCCATATTAATGATAATGAGTCCTACGAAACTTGCATCATACAGACATACCCCAGTTTTAAGTAACAATTCATTGCGGTTGTTTCGTTTCAACTGCGACATCGCTGAAGATGGCGCGAAAGCACCGACATCAACATCCGAGGTCCACGGAGATCAATATCAATGGCTTGTAAAGCCTGGGGAGTTGATATAAAGAATCCATTTTAATAATAATTTGGTGAGCATACTATCGCAAAAGCTTCCAGCATCCGTAACTGATGAGGATGATGGGAATGAAGATCAACACTTGAGAGGTATGCTGTTTGAGTAGGACGAGTATGAATCCATCCTATTGTTATCAAGTTATGTTGATCTTGATAAAGTTCCTTTTAGATTTGGTAAACTCGTGTGAGTTCATTCCTGTCGAGTCTGCATGTTACGACACCTGTCTCAATACTTTCAGAAGTATTACTTTGTGTCATGGCTTGAAATGAAGTCAACACTTCAACTGGTAACACTACAGGTCTGAGTATATCATACTCCTCTTTGACGGTTTTCTGGAAAGGTTTATTGTTTTTGATTGACCCGTTCAATGGGCATTCCAGAAATTGAAATATTGTGTTGAATTTCTTGAAATTTCAATTGTGCCACATTTAGAGAAAAACGTCATACTAAAGAAATGAAGCTATGGGCATCGTCCATTAGAATATCTATGGACGATGCTATGGGAAAGAATATTATTATATTTATTTATATTATTTGATATCATGGGATCAATTTGAAAATTCAATGAGATGTGAAAGAATGGTTAATGAAATGAAAAAATATAAAAATTGTAATGAGTCATAATTTTCATCACACCCGCCAAACAACAGCTTCCTCAAGCAGGATTATAATCAATCACTAACCGTAATCTCATGTTCAATTGTATTAGCACCTACTTTCCGTTGCGAATTTTCAGAGAGTATTTGTGAATTCCAGTCAATTTACTACAAGTGGAGGTTTGCCATCAATTGAGAAATTGCGTTTAGGTAGACTCCAACCAGAGGGTGTCCAAGTTTCAACACCTGCAGTTCACGAACTTCACCCAATGTCCCAATTAGAATAAGTTTACTAGAATGGTCATTAGACTCGTCTTTTCCGATACTGGAAATCGAAAATGGATAAACTGAACATCAATAGACGAATTGATATAAAAATCTGAACAAAAAAAGGAGGAACGGTTATATAGATTCGGATCGAGATATGGTTGAAATATGTTTTCAGATAGATTGTCTAATTCCGGCGTATGTTGTAACGGGATGTTGTAAAATCCGTGAGACGCCAAAGATGCATAGGAAGCAAATACTATTGTTCTGAAAAAAAAAATGGAAAGATTCAAGCTCTGTGAAAATTAGAGCAAAATGGTAAAAATAGATAGGCAATCGAAGTTACAATACCGGTTCATTGTTCAGTAATCGGTTATCTTGAAAAAATAACCTATACACTTTAATATGCCGAAAAAGATTACAAAATGATGCTAAGGAGAAACAACCATATCAGAATGTGAACAAGATTTATTCCAAGTTCCACTAGAAAAAACGACAAGATGTGATTAACGAAGCTTTTCACAAAGTCTGTGAAATCCAAAAGTCAACCTCTAAATCTCAGAAGGCCAAATTTATTGTTACTAGTCCGAACACAATACAACGATAGAGAAAATTCAAAAGCATCATAACACAAGCGCTTTTAAGAGATCTGAACATATCGCATATTCGAACTATACCGGGAACATGACTCGAAAGACGTCTAAGGGAGGGTAGAGATTGTTGGGAGGTAGAAGTGAATCTGGTTCCTCCAATTGAAGTGGATTGCAATTAGAACAAATAAAAAATAATATAAATGGAAATACAAACGTATGTTTCTTGAAAACATTATTGTTCAACAAATAAACAATACCAACAAATATATAAAAAGGAGAAAATATCGACTTATCTTTATCGGATGGTTATCTTGGAACCGTCCGGAAAATCTTCACGAAATTTAATTAGAGTCATTCGATGGGAAGCAGCACTACGGCGTTAATTAAAGTTGACAGAGGCTAGGGTACAGATCGAGAAAGAATTGATTCACAGATAGATGGCGCTGATACCCGGAAAAAAATTGAAAGACTAGCTACCTAATGCCCCGAATGAAAGAAACGAACAACATTCAGTTGAGTCCAGACAAGAAACATAATGAAATGCATTCAGAGTATTTTATTGTTGAAAATTTCCGACGGAGAATGGAATTTATCGTGGGACCTTTTTCATCATTAAAGCATTCCTTAATAATATCACCCCCGTCGCGCGTCGTTAAGCACCAAGAACTATCTCTCATGGGCATTGCGTGTCAAACGATTTCAAGATATCGCAATGAATAGCGGCAACCTTTAAAAGAGAAAATCGTTTTTACCTTATGAACTCATTTCAATTGTAGGCACAGAGCAGCTTCTGCAACAGAATCAAAAGACAGGGAAGTTGGCATATTTATTCGTGGAAGGTAAGTGAATTTTTTATCACGTAACAAAGAAATGGTCCAATCAGAAGACAACATATATGGGCATTTTCACTACTCCCCGTAAGCTAAGAGTGTTTATAGATGAAAAAAGTATCGATAACTTAGAGCTACGAAAACTAGCTTCCAGCATATATTATAAAAATTGAAAACTTATTAAACCCACGATAAGGTTTCAATTCCGCAAAAGCAAATGACACATATATTTCAATGAGTAATTATTATTTTCCATCAATGGTTAGAACTGACGAACAATAATACCTCCTAGGTGGGTGTGGAAATTTGCCATATTCATGTAGCAAATATATAATACAAATTATCGTGAAAAACCGACTCAGATGCTTTGGCAATAAGTTTTGGTAAAAAAGATGAAGTATTCAATCACTTATATCAGAACTTGTTCCGTTTGGGAGTTTTTTTTTATCAATAAATAAATATATTGTGTACCACACTGATCAACGTCGAAGCTTTTGTGTGAGTTATCCACTCATATTTTATGTTGTGATGTAGGTATTTTTTTGTGGAATGAAGTGGTATGAGAAGAAAACCCGTAATCTACAAGTCGATTATGTGGTAGTCAAGGATATCTTCCACTAAATTGTTGGTTGAAGGGCATCATCACCGCAGTATTTTCTGGCATCGATGGTCAAGTCAAAGATGGGGACCCTACAGGCGACCAACCGCAAAAATATGCCGAGAATGTTGATGATCTGATATTTTCTCATGTTTTGATTGTTTTCACTCTGTATATATTTTCAGACAGTTTGTATGTCAGTGATTGAAAAAACAGGGGATTGTTGGTTGCTAATGAATAGTATGATGGAAATCGACGAGGAAACATTGCGTAAGTGTATAACTTTATTTGCTTTTTCAACCGTTCGAATACCTTTTAACCATTTCGAGTAAAAATATCAATTTCAGAATACCGTAAATGTAAAGTTGTCCACGTTTGCATCAAATGGATTTCGTTTACATTGTCCTAAATTTTGAATTTCGAAAAAAAAAAGTTTGAAATGAAAGTCTATAGTTTATTGATCATTTTGAAAACCTTGTAACCTTCCATAAAAAGTGGTACTTACCTAATTGTTCGCTGAGGTGATAATTGTCTGAGTCGGTTATTTGAAGTGAAGTTTCAGTTGAACAAATTATTATTGTCATTTTTTCATTCTGATGCTGATTAAGAAAGGAAAATCTTATTCCTACAAAAAATAAGTCAAATAATCGTCTAATAAGATTGATGAATGTCGTCCCACAATACAACGTCCAAAAGGCATCAAAAACGTGTTTCAATTTTCGAAAAGCGCTTGCGTTTTCACTATATGAGATATATGCTAATCTTTTTTATTTTTTGTCGCATTTCTGTTTCGAAATTCAGTTCTTCTGCATGAAACAATTCCAATTTGAAAGCTATAAACATTATTATACATAGTGGTTGCCTTTTTTGTTTTTTGATTATTTTTTTTATATAATATAGAATTGTTGACATTATATTCAATTAATTCGTCTATTTGATGTTTCTAGAATACTTCCGAGAGCTACTAGAAAATAACGGTAAGATTATTTTCAAATATGTATAATTTCATTGAAACTACAAAATCCATGGTGTTAATTATACTTCGGTTGGTCCCATCCGAATAGATCACCTTGTAGTAGTACCTCTATGACTGAAATGCGCAAGTTGAAAGAAAGAATGATTCACGATGCCCCTATCTCACGAGTCCTCACCCGAATATCCGTCAATATACTTCTTGCGCTGAATGTGATAAGTTCGAAAGTGTAAATTAGTTTAAATAAGTGAATTGAAGAAAATTTTCCATATGTACTATGGGAAACAACAAAACAAACGATGCTCAGTGAAAACAACGTAGAAACTTGGCGAACACTACGGAAACTCGAGGAAAAACTCCGTTCCTACTCGTTTAGTCAGTAAGATTGTTTTTAATGTTTTTTGTCATGTTTTAGAAAAACCAACGGAATGAGTAGTGGACATATAATTGGAAATAGATGAGACTGACAATGATTTCTGATCATTGATCATCGGCAGGGGCAATCTACTTTGTAGATCAACATACGGCTGAACTTTATTCATCATCCTAGGCCGTTTTCTGCCCTGCACACTTTTTGAGTTGTGCCAGCCGAGTGTCTCGCGCCCAAAGACAATTTCTCTTTGGTGGGCGCAGGTCCGTCGTCAGATTTGACATCGGAATTTTCCGCCACCAACAGTGAATCTTTCCGTAGTGATAACGCTGTTACTACTGTACTGGGAGATGATCCGACTGAAGCAAAGTTTTACGGTAGTGATATCCAGGATGATTTCGCACTGCAGTGGTGTACCTATCTGACACAAGCACAAGAGAACGACAACGAGGAACCTAAAAACACTCGAGGACAAACTCTGTTCTTACTCGTCGTAAGTAAGTTTGTTTTTCATATTTTGTCACGTTTTAGAACGGAACCAAAGACGTGAGTGGACGTATAATTGGAAACAGCTGAGACTGACAATGATTTCTGATCATTGATCATCGGCAGGGGCAATCTACTTTGTAGATCATTCTACGGCTGACCTTCAATCATCATACGCCGTTTTTTTGTCCCGCACACTTCCTGAGTTGTGCTCGCCGAGTGTCTCGCGCACGAAAACAATTTCTTTTCTGTTGGCGCAGGTTCCAGACCGTTACACTACCTCATATCCACCCCAACTGAATCCGGTAGTTCAGACCTTTTTTCTCGACATCTGAATTGAGGTTTTCTACTGGACCCTCAAATTTCGTTGGGCAAAGGTTTCTCAGCCCTCAGTACAGCTATGCCTGATGAGTGATCGATATGCTGAAGCATTCAAGACTACTTTGTCTGACAAAGCCGGTGCTGATGAAGCATTATGCAACGTTCCTCCCTCGATTTCGAAACACAGGAGATTTCTGCTTGCACTAGACCTGAAGGTACAACCTTTCCCTTCAAAACACCTCGAGGGCACTGCTCATCGAAGTCAATGGCAGTCTTAGAAAAATCAACAGAGGGGGGACACCTCAAGCAGACAAAACAGAGGATGGTGAGAGCGGTTCACGACGTACAACAACAAATGGACGAAATAACATATTTGAACTTATACGCTGGTCGCATTAAATATTTGACAGCACGTGGCAATCTATAACAAACAACTCCAACATTTTGGAATGTGTTCAGAGATATAAAATCCATTTTTATACTCTACCTTATGAAAAACTGGCACCTGAACCCTGACAATTCCACCCAGCCGGCTAAACCTATGTTGTGAGTGTTTAGCTATATTACTGGAATTTGACTACATTGGACCAGCCGTCAATGTCAAGAACAATTTTTGGTTCAGCTATTTTCTCAGGTTTGAGTCTTACTGATAGCTATAGATTTCTTTTGAATCTGAAACATTTGCATGAATTCATCACAGCCCCTCACTTGGAGCTGTGAAAAATCTGATGCCTGAAAATTGTTTTTTAACGTCAGCGGATTCGACAGAGGCCGATAAGAAGTATTTGCGATTCCAATCTAGACACAAAATTTTTGAATTTAAATTTTTTGTGTTTTGGCTTATCTTTGCACCTTATATATTTACAAAAATCTCAGAAACGGTTATACATTTTTTGAGTTCAGGAATTTTTTGTATCTGTAGCTATTTAGACGACATCTTTTTCAATTAGTATTACCAAGATGGAGTGTTCAGGAAACATCCAACAAATTTGAGGTATCTTGGTAATCATTACGATTCAATATTAATGGAAAATAAATCCATTTGACACTTGATTTCGGTTTGCCTTGTGGTTGAATATAGGTGGCCGTCTACAAAATTATTTGAAGGGCACCGATGTATAACCTTGCAGACGGATCGAGGAGATTTTGACAATGTAAATTTCCACCGAGTTACAGTGACTTTTCATGTTAGGCAACTAGAAGGTAAAACAAGGCCTGAATTTTCCAGAATATTACATGCAACAACGAGAAAGCCAAAGGTTTCAGTGAAGCAGGCCAAACTTCACATTAATGTTCAAAACCCTCAGACAGTTCTCCTCAAACTGTCACATTTTGTCGCATAGAGACAACAACACCGTCAACGCGCAGATCAACCGGATGTCTGGAATGAAGCACCCAAACCTCAACGGACTGGCTGGTGATATTTGGAAGTGGTGTGAAGAATTAAGCATAATGATATTCAGGAACTTGAGTTTTCTGGTGGAGAATATATATGTATATGTGTGTATATATGTGTATATATGTATATGTATGTGTATTGTTCTATATTGTTCTAAAATTGTTCGTTCCGTTAACCAGCTGACGAACGTCAACCCTCAGAAGTCGAAACTTGTGCGAGCAATGGATCAACGAGGCCTTACCTTTTAACCCAGCACGGTGGCCCGGCGAGGATTCGAACCCCGGCCTTCCGCTTGATAGGCAGATATACATGTGTATGTGTGTATATATGTGTGTGTGTATATGTGTGTATATGTATATGTGTGTGTGTGTATATATGTGTATATATATGTATATATATATATGTATATATATATATATATGTATATATATATATATATATATATATATATATATATATATATATATGTATATATATATAAAATTATCTACTAGTGTTGTTCGTCTCATAAATAAATTCGAAATATGAGTTTATAGCAGATCAAAGTCCATGATGTGTCACCTTCGGAATGCAATATCGAGAATACGCCTTCCAAGAGCGGGCCAAAAATTTCGATAACCTGAAGTTGATCTGTTTACTAACTACTCTAACACATAGGGTAAAACATTTTTATCTTTACAGCCAAACCCCATAAGTTATGCAACTGATGCATTACATTAACTTGGTCTTACACAAACATTTGTGTTTTCCCAATCATCACCACTTCCACATTTTCCTAGAATATTGAAAATGATCGAAGGGGACAAAGTAACATGTTTTGTGTTTCTGTTATCGCAGTCCCAAACTTGGTTTCCACAAATTGATATCAATTTTGAATTCCATTATATTGTATTTTGAACCACAATATATAATTTTTTCAGTTTCGTTTAAGCACCTACATCCACTGTGGTGCCATCTTTCCCTGGGTGAACCGATTTTGTCTGGCATCCATTTTTCAGGAGAAAAACTGAGGGGTGAACCTTTAGCGATTCTGATGGCATCACTGATTGCAAAAACGATGAAACCATACAATTTATTTTCGTCTCATTGGTGGATATTTGTGAAGGAGATGTGGATAAGGTAGATCGCCCATGGGTGCAGCTAGGTAAAAATTATTGTACCAGAGTAACTAGAGAATTACAAAGATCAGCTTGAAATCTGATATCTCATGCATGTAACTATGATACAATGGAAATGTGTTAGAGGGGTATTTTCAAAATACGATCCACTTTTTTCCCGATATGAGAAAATCTGGGACCCTTACCAAGTGTTGACCAAATTATAAAAATCGGAAAACCTCATTTTGAAAAATATATCACAAACTTATTGTTATGGTTGCTCTAAAGCTGAAGCTTCAGCTTGCTAAAGCGTAAAAATATGATTCAAAATCAGAATGAGTAGCATTTTTATTGTATGATCAGTACAAAAAAAAAAAAATGAAAATCGTTTACCGATTGACGAGTGTCGCCCTTCAGAGGTCGAATCTTCCGCAGAAAATGTATTGACGAGGCCTCTTGCCTCTTGGCGTGTGAGTCCCAGCACGGAAGCTCGATGGGAAGTTGAACCCGAGTCTTCCGCTTGAGGGGCAGACGTGCTTGTCTCTTCACTGCCGAGAACCAAATTATCCACAGAAGACCAAGAGAGCAACAAATACAAACATGTATATTTTTTTTCACCATTTTCCACGGTGAAACGTGAATTGTGTATGACATCCACGATTATCAATTAAAAAACCGCACACATTCAATTAGGTTTTTTTCTCATTTTTACTTATAAAAATCCTCATCACCCAGCTACACCTCAGCACAAGACATGCTGCCATTTCTGCGGCCAACCAAATCGATATGAGCACGGACACCATACGATCAAATGAAGGCTGGTCCGAAAAATAAAATACTTTTGGTAAATTCTACATAGACCAGTAATTACAAATGGTACATTTGCGGATTACCTCCGCAATTTCATTAAACGAGTGTAAGTTTTCTGGTTATTTGAGTTTTGCAACATTATATTGTATTAGCATTCAAATACTGTCTGTATCAAATTCTTAGTTTATAGTGGTGAATCAAATGACATAAACAGTTCATTTAGACTACTTCATTAGTATGAGATCAGTCTGAATAAAATTTTGATCGCCTTTTAATAATTCTTTGAACATCTACAAGGTGATCTATTCGGATGGGACCAACCGAAGTATAATTGAGGATTAAACGACTTACCTGAAGGAAGTTCAATCCAAATTATACGAGGTTGGTCACATCCGAATAGAGAGACACCCACCCATCTCAAAGAAAAAAAAAAATCCAATATATTATTTTTTCTGTCATCCCGACCCAAAAAGGCGATATCATCGCAAGGTATATTGACGGATATTCGGGTGAGGACTCGTGAGATAGGGGCATCGTGAATCATTCTTTCTTTCAACTTGCGCATTTCAGTCATAGAGGTACTACTACAAGGTGATCTATTCGGATGTGACCAACCTCGTATAATTTGGATTGAACTTCCTTCAGGTAAGTCGTTTAATCCTCAATTATATGTATATATATATATATATATATATAGAGAGAGAGAGAGAGAGAGAGAGAGAGAGAGAGAGAGAGTGATAACTTTCAAAATCATTATAATCTCAATTGAATTACCAAATACAAATAGGCGAATATAGTTGCTTTGTATTTATACAGACGACATGGAGGAGCCACTCTTACGGGAGGAACAGGAGCAGCAGCAGCGACCGGTCCCCCCCGGCCCGGAGGAACAGCAACAGCGACCGGTCCCCCCCGGCCCAGAGGAACAGCAGCGACCGGCCCGGGAGCGACAAGAAAGACGTAAGTTTTAATCTTGCATTTATTCATTCGGATCTTTCATTTCTCACCTCAATAGAACAACTTTTATATTATTTAATGACTGTTCCATTATGCATTTAGTGCAAAGTACGATATGACTGTTAGTAGATCTAGTAGATTTATTTGTTGCATGGCACATTTTAGTTTGCAATAGTGATATCTTTAACGTTTTTTTAGTAACAACAACAATTTACAATATGCAATGAAAACATAAATTGAAGACGTTTCAAATGATGTGTCTTGACTCCAACTCACTTGAGATTTATGGGTTGGATCTCATCCTGCTGATGTGGTGGGAAATGACAAGGTTGCAAATTTGTTCAGGAGATTTTCCTATAAAAATGAATATCTACGGATTAATAGTTATTTATGATACAAGTGTTAAAAGTGGCATTTTATTTTGTGAGTGGGGAATATTGCGAAACGAGCGTTAGCGAGTGGAGCAACCCCACGAGCAAAATAAAATCACTTTTAACAAATGTATCATACAAAATTTTTTGTTCAACAGTTACTGCTAGTAAGAAAAAAACAAAAAAAATATAAGATCCGTAAGGATTCGAACACACGATCTTTGGATTACAAGTCAGGTGCTCTACGCATCTAGCTACATGGATTTATAATTGACAACCATATTTTGTATTTCAAATCTAAATTGCAAGCATGACAGGCAGGGTTTTGCCAAATACATATTTATAAGTAATTTTGATTCTGATTGTTATAATAGTATTAATATCTGATTAAAGTGTTTCTATTAGAGAGATCTATATTACTGAGTATCCATACTAGCGTCTAGCGACAGATGGACATTTTGGCTCCCGAGCTGTGTACATCTGTCGCTAGACGCTTTTAGTATCCATCATCTCATCTGTCATTTTACTTTTAACACTAGTGTTAAAAGTACTTTTAACACTAGTGTTAAAAGTGATTTTGTGAAAACGTCAGTTTTTAGTTCATGTGTCAATGAATTAAAAACGTCATTTTTAATGTCAGTTGTACAAAAAGTATTTTTTTGTTGAACGCTTGCTATGAAAAAGTGACATTGTTTTGTTTTAAGTGGTACACAATTTGTTAATGATCTCGTTTGCTACTTCACGGCAGAAAAACGCGCATGTAAAAAGGCTTGATTAGTATCTCAAAGAAAAAATTAAATAATTGTTTAGTATATATGAGAAAATTGTCACTTGAATGAAGACAGCTGTGGTCCTGATATCGTATTGGCATCCACAAGCTCTTTATTAAAACATAAATATAATAATTGTTTCTCAATTGAGATGTTTGTATCTTTATGGTAATTTAATTGTTACAGAAGGAAGAGGAGCGAGGCAAGGAAGAGGAGAAGGAAGGAGGAGAAGGGGGTGGGGGGTAGGAAGGAGGCGAGAGAGGGGAAGGGGGAGAGGTAGGGGAAGGGGGGGAAATAGGTGTGTAATGACTTTGGAACTCATTGGGCGTTTCTTGGACGTGATGGATCGAATGTAAGAACTGGTACGTTCAATCACGTCCAGGAAACTCTCAAGGAGTTTAAAAAAATAAATCGAAAAAATCAAAATGTGTCATTTTTGTTTTTGTCAATGGGTATTTCTTATATAGTTTTTTCAGACGAATTAGTTGAAATAAGTATAATTTCGCAATGTAAAGTAATTCACAATATTAGACATTTCGCACCATGTGATATATCTAATTTTGTGTAATAGTTCACAGTGCGAACTGACACATATTTCAAGTAGGTTGTCGGAAAAAAGTATAGTGTACAACTCGTGTGGAAACTGGATATTCCATACTCGTTGGTCAAAATGATGTATCACTCGCCTACGGCTCGTGGTGCATACTCTTGCCAAACTAGTATGAAATATCCTATTTTCAGCACTAGTTGCACAATAGAACATCAATAAAAATTTGAACGCAAGCAACGAACCAGTTACACAATAGCATTCTCAAGTAAAATTATAATGAATCATTTCAAGACGTTGCTTTTTTTGTGGATGTCAACTCTATGAAAAATTAATTCTACATTTACAGTTCGAATTACAAACAATAATTTTATAACAATCATATAATAATATGAAACTTTTTCAGAGATCAATTAGGCTAAAACAAATCTGATATTAATTGCACTCGACGCGCGTTTCGTTAACAAGGTTACCATCTTCAGAAAAAATTTGATACTAGTATCAAGTTAAAAATTATCATTGGTTTTCGACGACAATAATGATAGTAAGCTAAGTGTTTATAGATGAAAATAGTATCGATAACTTGGAGCTACGAAAATTAGCTTGTAGCAGATATTATAAAAATTGAAAACTTATTAAATCCACGATAAGGTTCCAATTCCGTAAAAAACAAATGACACATATATTTCGATGAGTAATTATCATTTACCATCAGTGATAAGAACTGACGAACAATACCTCTTAGGTGGGTGTGGGAATTTGCCATATTCATGTAGCAAATATATAATACAAATAATCGTGGAAAACATACTCAGACGCTTTGGCAATAATTTTTGGTGAAAAAGTTGAAGTATTCAATCACTTATATCAGAACTTGTTCTGTTTGGGAGTTTTTTCTTGTCAATAAATGAATATATTGTGTACCACACTGATAAGCGTCGAAGCTTTTGTGTGAGTTATCCACTCATATTTTATGTTGTGATGTAGGTATTTTTTGTGGAATATATTATTTCTATGTAATGTAATGTATATGTAATTATCACTATTGTTATTTTATTACTCTGACTTGTGTTCACTGGTTATAATACACGCTACTGACCAATTCTCCCAAGTGATTAATTTTATGGAGCCGCATTCTAAGGGTCTTCAGTAAGAAATACCCTTAGTTTCAGTTTGATAGTCACTGTTCGAAATAATAATAATAGTAACAATACTTTTCTTCGATGTACACTACTCATGCCAAAAGTAGTCAATGGAGAGCTCGACGCGAAGTTGAAATGTCATTAGTCCAGACCCCCAAGTGGTCAGAGTTTTTTTTACACAGTTTCCTGAACGATTCTTACTGGAAATGAATTCACAAAACCGCTAAGCGTGTTTGGCTCAAAAGTCAATCAGATACTTTCGACAGTTGCTTCAGAGGGAACAGTTGATTAACAACAAAATAAATTGAAACACGCCACTAACATATACTGTTAGTAATGCAAAAAAACTACCAGAACGGTCAATTTGCAAGTTAACTTGAAAACAAGGGGAAAGCGGAAAACACGCAGGTAAACCTTGGTGGCTTGAAAAAAATCACTCAGGTTGAAGTGAGCTTCGAAATTTCCCTATGACAGTGAACGTCGAACAATAAGTGGCAACCCCGATACCAGGCTTTTCAAAGTAGTGTTGATAAGTGGAGGAGGGATAGCGCGAACTTTTGCTAGATTCTCACACAAGTTGGGGGTAAGTTTGCTAGGCAGTGACAAAAACGCCTACAATTGTATCTTCACAAAAACTTAATTGGAATTAAACTTGTGTGAAGTAGATACAATGAACAAGTCCAATCCTTGTAACGATGAAATTGAACTACAGTCGAATAGAAGAGTTTACCCGAATGATTTGTATTTTTATCAATGTACTGGCCCACCCTGAGAAGTCGCATGCATCTGAGACGTGTTGATGTTGATAAAAATGGGATTTTCATAGATACGTGCGAGGCCGAAATCAATAGTGAATAGAATTTGCAGAAATATTCCTCTAGTTCCCACCAAAGGGGCAAGTGAATTGAAGTGAGGCATGGTGAGCAGAACCGGTAGGTAGAACGCCATTGAAAGAGAACAGGTAAGAGAGTGATGATAGAAATAGCAGAACTGCAGATTCCTTGAAGCCAGAGAGCCGGTTGCCAACCGAGCAAAGAAGGACCCTCGATGGAAAAGGTTGAGAATAGGTAGAACGGGCCTGATTCTCAAATGTCAACACTCAATGTCGCATGCGACAAAATCAGTGCATTGCTTCTATTGCTCTTGCATTAAAAAGAGATGGGAATATTTTGTCGCATGCGACGGTGGGCAGTGAACATTTGAGAATAAGGCCCCAGGAGATAGAAAAAACGAGGGACCTCGACAAAATATATTGTAGGAGTGGAACTTTGATATTATTCAGAGCATTGAAAAAAACACACAGGTTAGGAGTACAACATATTAGTATTAAAATCACAACCAATAACATTCTGATCAATAAATTAGAAAATTTGCTGTTGTCATTGAGTGATGAATTAATTAATTTCAAATTTTCAACAAAATGTTGAAATTGATGACTGCTCTGGTTCCTAATAAAATGGTATTCATCAATAATTCAACCACAATTGGTATATTTCTCGCATCAGTTCAATGTCCGAGGTGCTGCAGATTGCTTTTTGAATATGGGCAATTAACAATATAGATGTGGAAAAACCGATATCGTGAAAGTTCCCGAAAGGAAAGCAAGAAAAGTACGATGCAGTGTCAAAAAGTCAGCTAGAAAAGGTACATTCTTCAATGGAAAAATTGGTCTCCAGAGGATGGCTTTACCCGTTGGATATTTCCTAAAGTTACCCACCCACGGACCCATTTCATGCAAAGGGAGTCAAACTTGTCAGTTATACTTGGCAGTAGTCGATTGAAAAAATTACTGTCGAGAGGTAAGTTATTCTATTGACAATATATCTCCTTGCTTAACAACCAATCAGTCTATTTCAAATTTTGAAATTCAGCCAATAGAATCCGAATTACAGTGAAAATATAGCTTGTCGCTGTATTTTCACGGTGATAAACCTGCTTAGTTTTTGTTTTACTAGCTGTCGAGTGAAAATAATGATTTAAATTATAAACGTCAAATCTATGTGTTTTGATTAATTATATTTCTTAATCAATATGAGCGATCGTTGGGGACAAATGGCAATTGGTATCATAGATGAAGCAGTGGAAAAGAGTATTCCCTTGAATACGGCCAGAAATAAAGAATCAATTACCAGGCAATTCAACAATTTTTGCTCAAACAGGGGTTATATTGTCGTCCTAAATATAATTCGTGGTATGATTATTAACCTATAATTTTTTGGAATATCAATTCATTGGCAATCCCAATGCAAGAATATACAACTCGTCCTGCGGACTCGTTGTATTTTCAGCTTTGGGATTGCAATTAATTAATATTCCAAAAAATTATCGGTAATAATCATAACAGTTATTATATTACCCCTGAAAATAGATCATCCTTTACAATTTTTCATTTTGCAGGTTTGCATGTAATAGGCAGAGCATAATATAACCAACTTGGCGGAGTAGGCAAGATCGTCGAAATAGACGAAGCCAAGTTTGGGAGGAGGAAGTATAACCGTGGAAGGGCAATCGAGGGACAATGGGTATTTGGTGGCATCGAGAGAGGGTCTAGGTCTAGAAGAATATTTGTAATTCCAGTGGAAGATAGGAGTGCGACGACCCTCGTTGGTGTCATCAAGAATGGATAAAGCCAGGGACGACAATGATGTCAGATGGCTGGAAGGCCTACGACAGGTTGAGCGAAGAAGGCTTCCAGCATCTGACAGTCAACCACTCTTGTGATTTTGTCGATTTCGCCTCTGGTAAGGAAGCTATCATTCTATGTTTAAGAAGGTAATAATTATTATAATTTCAATTTTTAGGAACCAATACTACAGCGACAGGTCCCAAAATGTGCCCGCAGTACATTGGCAGCAAACATACAACTACACTGTATCTCAAAATGATATTCTGCGGTATTGCGAAAGTTGTCTTCACAATGGAAAGAATTAAAAATCTAAATTTTCTTTTTTGTGATCGACACTGTTCACTGAAATTGATGTTCGACAATCATGCTTTTAGGTCCATATGTAACCCCAAATGATACCAACCACACAAAGTAAATCAACATTGTTTTAGAAAAAACAATTTACACCATATTTAGCAAACCTCTACATTTTTATGGCTTACAAAAAATTCACAAAACCACAAATTTTTCAGGACTCATAGTACGTTTCATTATAATAATATTAATTTCTTCATTTTCACGAATTAGTTCGCACATAAACCGTGTGATAATGCAAATAAAAAGAGAAAAATGTCAATAAAGTCTACAGTAGTAGGAAAACAATATAAAAGAGACAATATAAAAGAAGTATTTACATATGAAATGACAAGAATTAATAAATACATATCTGGATGTATAGGACCTTCACATCTACGTTACAAACGATTATCACAAAAAAAATGAGTAAAAATTGTTGGTATATAATCGCTGTATTCACACCGTTGACCATTCCTGAGCAAATGAATTATAATTATAAAGAGATTACAATCTATCCATTGAAACACTCAAGACAAAATACGAAGAATATAAAATTGGAGATGTTATCAGTTGGAATTTCAGAAAAAGTTTTCGAGGAGTAATTTGCCTTTCATCAGGACTTGTAAGAGAGATACTTGTAACTAGTTACAAGATCGTGAAGCCTTGAATTTCTGGATTTTGTCTTTTTTTAATCAGAAAGTCACATTTTGAAAACGTTACATGAAATGTAGATAGGTTGAAAATTACAGAAACTCTGCAAATGTTGGTTCAACTGTACAATGAAAAAAAACTTTTATATCATTCAAACTCAACAGAAGGGTTCAATTATTATCATTCAATACTATGAACAATAGTCTATATGCACTGACATAAACTCAAGACTAGTTGAGAAAAAAAGCCTACAGAGAATCCAGATAATATAGATGTCTGAAAATAATACAATAAAAAATTTTGGTAATGAATTAGTGTGAAAAAACAGACTCAATGTTATGGTTGCAGAATAATCAGAATGAACACTGATACCGGCTTAAAAAACAATTGTTTTCATCCGTTGAGAATGTTATACGAAGTGGGGAGTGAGAGATATGAAAAATGGAGGAGGTTATCAAAAAACTATATTTAAAGAGAAAAAAAATGGAGAGAAGTAATTTAAAAACTATATTTAAAGAGTTGTCGATAAAACAGATGAAATATGCGATTAAAAAAAGAATATTCATTTGTATAGAAGATGCATTATCTTGGTCTTCAACTGTATGTAGACCATGCAACATTGATTAAGTCGGCTGATATTCGGGTTGCCCCCCTCACTTATAGGTGCCAAAACAGACAAAAAGTGATTAACGGAGATTCCCTCATGAAGTCTAAAATACAAATTTTAGGTGACAAGTTTATTGTTACTAATCAGAACACACTTCAAAACATGTTTCGAATTCTATCTATCAGAATAATTTATCGAGAAAGCTGTGTGCACATAGATAAACATTAACTTGGAAAAAACAAATATGCCTGGCTACGGCATCAAGAATGATGAATTGTTGACACTGATTAACATAATTATCATAGCAGAAGGTATGAAATACTAGATTTGAAGAGAAAAATGATGAAAATTCAAACAATATGCAACATTCAAAGAAATTATCAATAGAACTATAATGGTTCATGATTCCTTGATCGGATAATTTCGAGAAAAGACATTATCAGCTTGACTTATTCTACAAAACAAAACGATGAAAGTAAAATTTGGATATCCTTAAGCGTATGTTGGAAAAGTATACTATGTTCCTGTGAACATAAATAATAGGGGTGGATAGAGATTGTTGGGAGACATAAAAATGACTGTGGTTTGCTCAGATGGCTGAAGTTAACCTCATTGGTTCTAACGTAGCTCATATGTGTATCTTGAGGAACATTTTTTACATTGTCGGTGATATTCACAACTCAAGTAATTAAAAGGGCGAGGATTTATCATTTTCAATGCCGAAGAAAATTGTCAATTATCAATATACTAGTTCATGATTCTTTGATCCGTTAACTTAGAGAGGAGACATAAAATATCAGCTTGACTTATTCAACAAGACAGAAAACATAATCAACAATTGAAAGGAAAACAAGGAAAAATAAAAGGATGTTTCTAGAATATTTTAGAGAGGCTGCAGCCTTAATGGCTTTAAATGGAAACGGTAAGATTATTTCCAAATATGTATAATTTCATTGAAACGACAAATTCCATGATGGTAATGATATATATAGAGGGAGAGAGAGAGAGAGAAAGATAGAGATAACTTTCAAAATAATTATAATCTCAATTGAATTACCAAAGACAAATAGGCGAATATAGTTGCATATACATGGATTTCGTATTTATTTATACAGACGACATGGAGTAGCAAATACCCCCACCACCACCACCCCCCGCCCGGATGAGCAGCTGGTCCTTCCCCGCCCGGAGGAGCAGCAGCGACCGGACCTCCACCCGGAGGAGCAGCGACCGGCCCCGGAGGAGCGACACCAAGGACGTTAGTTTTAATTTATTTATTCGGATCCTTCATTTTTTCAACTCAATAGAACAACTTGTTTTTTATTTTATTTTACGACTGTTCCATTATGCATTCAGTGCAAAGAACGATATGACTGAAAGTAGAGCTAGTAGATTTATTTGTTGCATAGCACATTTTAGTTTGCAATAGTGATATCTTTAACGTTTTTTTCGTAACAACGATTTACAATATGCAATGAAAAGATAAAATGAAGACGTTTCAAATGATGGGTTGGATTTCATCCCGCCAATGTGGTGGAAGTGACAAGGTTGCAAATATGTTCAAGAGATTTTCCCCTAAAACTGAATATCTACGGGTTAAAGTATTTCTTTGTTGAACGCTTGCTATGAAAAAGTGACATTGTTTTGTTTTAAGTGGTACACCATTTGTTATTGATCTCCTTTGCTACTTCACGGCAGAAAAACGCGCATGTTAAATGGCTTGATTAGTATCTCAAATAAAAAATTAAATAATTCTATATAGTATACATGAGAAAAGTGTCATTGGTTTGGTATTTATCTAAGAATTCAGAGCATAGGTAAAATCACACGATATATTGAAAATTTCATAATAAAAAAGATAGCAAGTAAAGTTATCCGAGTCCAGCCACAGCCATCTTGAATGAAGCCAGCTGTGGTCCTGATATCGTATTGGCACCCATAAGGTCCTTATTAAAACATAAATATAATAATTGTTTCTCATTTGAGATGTTTGTATCTTTATGGTAATTCAATTATTACAGAAAGAAGAGAGGCGAGGCATAACAGGTGGCCGCGTGGGGGGGTTATAAGAAAGAGGGGGAGAGGGAGGGGGAGAGGAAATTTGAATAGTATAAAATTACAACTCATTGGACTCTCACTCATTAGACGTGATGGAACGCATCCAAGAACCGCTCAATGAGTGTTGAAAAAATGAATTAAAAAAATGCAAATGTGTTTCATTTTTGTTCTTAAAGAAAATTATCAATGATCAATATACTAGTTCATGATTTTTTGATCCTTAAGAGAGGAGACATAAAATATCAGCTTGACTCATTAACAAGACAGAAAAAATAATCAACAATTGAAAGGAAAACAAGGAATAATAAAAGTACTGGAGTTATTAACGCTAACCAGCTCGATGTTATTTCAGAGATAAAAGATTGAGTGAGCTTAAGCCCCAACGAGCCCCAAGACACTGAGCAGGAAACAAATCGCTTCAAAAAACAATTGCTAAATGTTAGGTTAGGTTAGTTAAATGTAAGAACAATTCGGGAAAACTTCTTGTGCACTTTTTCAAACATCTTACGGTAACTTTTTTCAATTATGAACAGTGATATCCCTGCTTTTTCTCCTCGAGAATTCTCATATATATCTATTTCGCGATATCATTTATGAGGATTCATGAGAATAAGAAGAGAAATAGAAGAGAGGCGAGGCATAACAGGTGGCCGCGTGGAGGGGTTATAAGAAGGAGAGGGGGAGGGAGGGGAGAGGGGAAAGAGGAGGCCGTCGTAGGGGTAAGCCGACAAAAATGCAACTGCTGGGCCAATGTTTCAAAATCATTGAAAAACTAACCGAAAAGATATGTCAACACAGGAAATTTTGAACATTGTCAAAAAAAGACCTACTACGGGTCTATACAATCTTGCTCGTTTTGAATATGCATATATTATGAGAAGTAAATTCAAAAACATCCCGAGGCCATCGCTCTAACAAAAATCGGATTTTCTGAAAAAAAAACATTCTCTGAATGTTGATACCAAAATATCTTTCAATAAAACTAATATCACCTAAGTGTAAAAAATCTGTTAGAAACATCGCAAATTCATAGGAAGTATTCTACTTGACACGGTTCATACCTCCTGTCATCAAAATGAGAAGTAAATTGCTTCAAAGTACGTATGGCTGACAGAGAATAAGATCTGAAGGGGGAAAAAAAGCACTTGCTAACTCTCAAAGAACACCAATCAATCTGTACTCAACAAAAGCATATTCTTGTGAGAAGCCGAGATTTTTTCCAAGATATGAATGAAAAATTATATTCGCTAATATATGTAGCAGAGGTATCCGACCAATGGAAAGGCACACATCAAAATCACTGTCGAGTAGAAAATCAAATGTGTATCACACCTCAGAAGGAAAGCTTATGTACAGTTGAAAAAGTACGACAGTATTGGTTGACCCGTTTTAATTCTCAATAGATATTCCGGAGCAAACTCGCAGATATTCTAGTAACTTGAAAGAGTTTCATTGGAATGCCAGACAAAAACCGCGATTTTTCATAAAGTACAAATTCGCAAAACCGATCAATCTTTTTTTAACAAGATTGTATCGGAAAGAAGCTGATCTCATTTACTTACTGTCAAGATCTGGAGGAAGGAAAAGCACCCAGTAATGTCTATCATTCTTTGATGAATGCAACGCAAGAAATAGATAAGTGTGCAATCAACATTTCTGAAAAATCAAGAAATTCGATTTGAGGAACATTCCGTTAGAAGCAGCAAGCAATGTATGAGGCAAGAGATTAAACGGCAATACGCCAGTAAAAAGAATATCGGTAAAGTAGGATGCTGACTTCCGACCAAATCACACCGTTGTCATCTAGTCCAAAATAAGATTTCAACAAGAGAATCATTGAATGAGATCTCGACAACCTGGATGTAATTTCAAAACCGCATTACAGACTTACAAACAAAAAACATCGTTACAACAGAGGATTAACAAAGTAGAACGGGATCATATTCACGGGTGTTGGAGGAGCTTGAAAGAGTTTGAGTAAGATACCAATCCAATAATCAGAGAAAGATTTCAACAAGCGAATCATTGAAAGAGATCTCAACAACCTGGATGGAACTTCAAAACGCATATAAACGAAAAACATCGTTACAACAGGGCGGGATCATATTCACGGGTGTTGAAGGAGCTTGAAAAAGTTTGACTTAGATACCAATCCAATACAAAATAACATCAAAGCGCAACCCAAAATTCTGAATATCTTGACAAATAGATGTTTGTCGAAAAATCAAAGGATTAGTTACAAAAAATATTTTCTCAGTGGAGATTTCCATTTTTTACGGACAGAAACAGCAACCTACCATAGATGTATTGTTCTGGCCTTTCTATTCGTTCAATATCGTTCATGTTAGAAAACGTTAATTTTGGTTATCACTATATGAAGTATGTGATGTCGAAAATCAAACTCGTTTAACTCAAATTTATATTCGAAGGTGAATAATTGAGAGTGGCGGGCGTCATCTTTATTATAGATGCTGTATAATGGGAAAATTAAAAATATATTTCGAAAATTCGTTTGCTTTTGTTGGACATACCAACCTTGAACATTATAAAGGAAGCAGCATTAATTACATCTATACAGAAAGAATGGAAAAGAGTTTCATTCCCGAAAAAAGATCGTCATTATCAAGTAATTCTTGAATATACAAGTATAAAATCAACAATTCGACAGAAAAATAGAAAGAAAAAACCAGTAGCAAATGGTGAAAATGTATCGAGGTAAATTATCCGTAGCAATAAGCATATCGGAATAATATACGAATCAAAATGTCGATAAAAACTTCGACACCTTCCGATCTATGAATAATCCTAATGGGGTTAGCTTATTACTGTCACCTTCTGGAGATAGGATGGCTCATTCGCCTCATATCTTATTGCTTTGTAAATTGATTCATCATCAAAGTAGAAGTAACCTACTAAAAATGAATTCTTGAGATTTTCCCACTGAACGCACAGAACTGGATAAAACACGACTGGGGAACAGAGAAAACGACAGGACTTAACAGACAAGATCTCCGAAGAAGATAGGGAGGAAGTCCAGTCTGAAACGAAGTACAGAAAGTCAAGGGAGGAATTGAGGAAATGAAGAACTTGACGAAGCGAGTTCAAGAAGATCTGAGGAAGCTCTGCAGAGTCAGGGACGGAATCGAATCGATGAACTCAACAGCTGGGTAGGTCCGTAAGGAGTTGATGACACTATTATCTTCAATGTGTTTTCCCGGAACATCAAGGACATGATCAGGATAAAAACTGAAACCCTCAAACTTTGATGGAATAACGTCATGGACCATGTATCACGATTCAAAGAGGCAGCCAATGCCAACGGCTTGTTGCAGAAAGAAATAGCTAATTTCCCCATTTTTTCGCCCCGTGGCCAAGCATTGGTCAGAAAATGGGGACAACTATCAGCGTATCAGAGGCATTAAAGAGATGAGATACGGTCAACACTTCAAGTCTACCAGGGCCAACTCAAAACTAGATACCTGCGGAGCACATAAAGACTTTGCAGAAGAATGATGGTGACGTGGAGCTACTTAGGAATTTAGGTTGTCCACTAGCATCAAAAGAATTCTGAAAGAACTGCAAAAAACCGTCTCGACACTCATAAACTTCGTCAAAATCGGTAAAGATTGGACACTTACAAATGAACTGTTGGACGAGACAAAAAGCAATAAGTCAGCAACGAAGAGTCTGGGATCCATTCCTGAAGAGGTCAATAGTAATACCATTCCAACGAAAAGAAACTACTGTTCGACAAGAATACCATGAATATGGCTTATGAAAATTTTTTCATAATATGAACAGGTTTATTTTAAGCATGAAAAAGAAATTATAGATACAACAGTATCGTCGCTCAACAATTGGCATAACTAAATTTAGTATCAAGTTACAACTTTGACAATTTGTTTGATTTTTAATATAAAATATTGAAGTAATAGCCTCCGCTGGATCAAAAATTGATAAACCTATCAATATCGGTATCATTTACAGTATATGGACTGCAATAACGAAAGATGTACTTGCAAAATCAGCTTTTCACAAATTATTCAAAATACCGAACTCACGAAGCGGTAGTCATCTCACTGGATGGCACTACAACTAATAAGCAAGGGAATATGTTGACATTATATCGACGCAGAGATTAACGGAAACCATCAAGAGTCCAAACTCATCTATACTAATATTATAAAGAGGTTCATTTCTGAAATTGTATGTTCATTTGTAGGAGGGTGATCTTGGAAAATACTGATCCGATTGTAAAAACTCTCACTAACAGAAAGATGATATAGGGTATATTTTCTTCTGATTGAACAAAATCAGCGAGAAATAATAGTGAATGTAAATCAAATCGGATAAAAGCGGGCGAGATGTGATGCTTTAACGGTGTGCGTTAACAGTTCGGTATAAAGTATAAACGAAAATAGTGTTCACCAAAAATGTTGGTGGATCAGTTCTACAAAAAAATCCGTGGTACTGTTTAAATAGCTTTAAGATTTGAATCATTACAAAGTTTTTTCTATTAATCTATAAAATACTCTGTTGTGATTCAGAACAACTGATTAACTGACTGACGCATCAATGCGAGGGTGCGTTCTTTGTATGAAGTAGGCAACCGATAGAAACAGTTTTACGAAACTCCACCCACAAAGAGGTGAAAAACGGGGTTAATTTGTATATGGGAGAACATGATTTTGGGTCCGATCTACTTCAAATTTTGCATAATTATTCAACAGAATTGATGGAAGACCTGTCTCATATTATATAGAGCATTTCCCCCCCTTTTATTTTTTGAATAAAATCAAAACGAGTATTTTTCAACCCTAGAAGATAAAGGAAATATCTTCACCTACCACCATTGACATTATAACTAATGAGCTGGCCCCGAGACAGACTGCAGAGTGAGCAAGATAGAACATTTCAAGTATAACCTCTAAGCGAATCCCTTCCTCAGTGCAGATAGAGAGAGGTTAAGGATAACATTCAAGTCTGGAATTATTATTCTGTCCTTCACAATATCACTTCAATGTGCATCTTTTCACTATTGTATGCCTCAGTGCTAAATCGAAAAATTGTCAAAGGCCAGTCCGTTAGTTGTCTACGATAACCATTTATAATATGACCCAATAGTTGCGTCAAATATAGTTTTGCAAATGAAAAGCGGGTTCATTGAAAGTTTAAGTACAATTTAGTGGAAAACAGACAGGTACAGAACTCTTATCACCTTTTCTTGGGCACTATATTACGCACATAGAATGCGCGTGTCCAGTCGTCAAACGTCAAGTCGGTGAACCGGCATTGGCATGTTCCATTTCGTAAATTTTGATTTATGCATTAATCTTTCAATAAACCACATCCCTTAGACATGTTTCGTCAGAGACATCCACTAAATTATATATATGCACAATCGTTCACTGAACCCCTCTGAGCTAAGACATCTCACCCCACCCGTGCCCCCCCCCCCTATTACTACTTTACCACTCTTAGCATATCTTAGCAAATCACATAAAAGCAAGCAAACTATAAATCTCTCGACAAAGAATGAATCTGTGAAAACTCGTCCTCGAATACTTACCGTCGGAAGACGTTCCTTTACATTTTTTTTTTCGACAATCGGTATCAAGATACCAGAAAACATTCTGTAGCACATTTTGGTTTCAAGTAAAATCATGTTCACGTAGATTTCAACGGCATACAAAGAAATTCCTGCAGGTTATCATCCCAAGAGATTCAAAATTTCAAAACAAAAATTGAAAATATTCGATACAATGATAGTTTTCCAAAATATTTGTCAATATTAGGAGACCATTGGGATTTCAAATCGAGATCGCAGCGTCACATTCAAGAAAACTCCAACAAATCTGCAACACTATGACAAATGTTGCTCAAGGTTATGACTTTCGACATTATTTTATGAAAATTCCCAACTTTAAAATTTTGTCAGCGACTGTTAAGGTTTTTATTGTCTTCCACTTTTCATGTGAACGTTATCATCTTCCAAAATTTCGAAATAATATCGCTCATTATGAAATCCCAATAGAATGTGCTAAGAATCGCACGTTGAAAGATCAGACCCCGTAACCCTTCAGTTCGCGCAAGTTTCGACGGTTGCAGACTGTAAGGAAATGGTGATAAATAAAATTATTAGAGAAAAATGTTTCAAAAACTCAAACACCGTATACATAGGAAACAATCACTGAAATCGTAAAATTTCACCAAGAATGATTCAAGAAGTGTCAAATGAAAAACTCTTATGAAGTAAATTTTAATAATCAACTTTCAGTTATTGACCAAGTGGCTGCTTATTAATTACATATTCAAAAAGCTAAGGATTCAACAAACCACCCCAATTATACGTTACCAAAAGGAAGGCAACCCTTTGGAAAAATTTCATAGTTATATTTCGAAATATCCCCAAGTTATCGTTCAAAAATAATAAAATAGTGACATAAATGTATTGGTAAATGTCCAATAGATCTTGAAAAATAACTAGTTTTATAGATTATACATCAACAAAAACAATTTATTTTCAAAGTTAAATAAATGGAAAATGGAACAGTATTATGTTCAGGAAATTGGCGGTATTTCTAGTTTCTAGTTTTTTCAAAAACCTCTCAGAGATTGTTACATGGGCAAACTCCAATGAAATTCGAAACAACTTCCCATTCCTCAGTTTTGATAACCCCTGCCTTTCTGCTACAAATCAGCTTTTCATTCCAGTATAAATATAAACATTCCTTGCATTTCCCTGGAGAAAATCTCTTTTCTTTCAACATTATTTTTAGCTCAGATAGCATGGAAATACAGGAAGGCGACTCGTACATCTGAATATTTCAAATCTGTTCCTTTCGTTCGAAACAATCAAATTTCTATTCAGACATAATTCAGAAGAAAAAATGCCAAAATTCAGATGAACGAGGATCCGCCGAAAAAGTAGGTGTTCTCAGCAGCCGCATTCGCCACAAAAAAAAATCGCAACAAAAATAGTGTGTAACCATCAAAGCATAAATAAATGATAAATAAATTGAAAATACCCTTATGAAGCAAGCACAAAGACACCAGAAGACACATAAGAACCCTCACCCCAATACTGATTCCCTGAAATAGAACGCCCAAATAAATATTTTTTCGCCAGCTTCCGCCAGTAACATGCTGTTATTCTGCCTTCCACCAATTTCTATCTTCGCTTCATGCCACTCATAAAGACCCAATAGTTGTTAGAAATTTTGTTAGTTTTATAAATAAACATCTCATTTATGAAATAAAAGACTATGGTTTATGAAATAAACGATCATGGTTCATGAAATAAATGACTATGGTTTATGAAATAAATTAAACGACTATGGTTTATGCAATGACTGCAATCAAAAAACATATCCTTACATGAAGCAAGCACATAAACACCAAAAGATACATAAGGACCTCCACCCCAATATTGATTCCATGAAATAGAACGCCCAAATGAAGATTTTTTCGCCAGCTTCCGCCAGTATCATGCTCTTATTCTGCCTTCCACTAATTTCTACCTTCACTTCATGCCACTCATAAAACGACCCAATAGTTGTCAGAAATTCTGTTAGTTTTATGAATAAACATCACATTTATGAAATAAACGACTATGGTTTATGAAATAAATGACTATGGTTTATGAAATAAACGACTATGGTTTATGAAACAAACGACTATGGTTTATGAAATAAACGACTATGGTTCATGAAATAATGCCACTTCTTGCTACTCATAAAAAGACACAACAGTTGTTAGAAATACTGTTAGTTTTATAAATATCTTATTTATGAAATAAACGACTATGGTTTATGAAATAAATGACTATGGTTCATGAAATGATGCCACTTCATACCACTCATAAAAAGACACAACAGTTGTCAGAAATACTGTTCGTTTTATGAATGAACATCTTATTTATGAAATAAATGACTATGGTTTATGAAATATACGACTATGGTTCATGAAATAATGCCACTCATAAAAAGACACAACAGTTGTTAGAAATACTGTTAGTTTTATAAAGCAACATCTCATTTATGAAATAAACGACTATGGTTCATGAAATAAATGACTATGGTTTATGAAATAAACGACTATGGTTTATGAAATAAACGACTATGGTTCATGAAATAAACGACTATGGTTTATGCAATGACTGCAATCAAAAAACATATCCTTATATGAAGCAAGCACAAAGACACCAAAAGACACATGAGGACCCCCACCCAAATACTGATTCCCAGAAATAGAACGCCCAAATAAAGATTTTTTCGCCAGCTTCCGCCAGTAACATGCTGTTATTCTGCCTTCCACCAATTTCGACCTTCGCTTCATGCCACTCATAAAACGACCCAAAAGTTGTTAGAAATTCTGTTAGTTTTATAAATAAACATCTCATGTTATCAGTCCCACTCTATACCGTTCGTGGAAGGATACCTCTCAAAAAAATCCAGTAAAATAAACAATAAACGAGTCCTTCTCATATATCGACATGTTCGTCTCCAAATATTCGAGAACAAGATTGCTCCTTCCGAAGACTGTAAAAAAAAAGGTTACACAAATTTCACAAAAATCAGACACAAATATATCCCGATTTGTCAATACCTTCAACTTAAAAACAACACACATTATTGAAGACCCATATTAGTAGATACTGATAGAATACAGTATGTTAGTTTCAACATTCGCAAAGTCAGTGTTAGCCTCAAATATTAACTGCCATTCCAGGTTCCTTTACGATAATTTTTCAACATACATCACAGGATATCAGGAACTACTTTAAAAAATCATTTCCATCTCGAAGTTATTCACTTTCTGATAAATTCCAACAGAAAACAAAGAATTTTCTGCAAGGCATCCCATAGAACTGCGGGTACAAGCTGCTTCCATTCTCCAAAGTCTGCTGACTATTATTTTTCGGTCGAAATAAAACAAATCAAACGCGTACGTTTATTCCGTCTTTTAACAATAGTAGATGATAATCTTCAATAATATTTACCGTTCCTAGAGGAAACCTAGAGCGTGTCGGGAATCGCACGTTAACAGATGAGACCTCGTTAATCTTCAGCTCGCACGAGTTTCGACGTTCGAGATTGTCGACCGTCGAGGAACGATAGCTGGTCGAGAGAAAAATCTTGTTGAATAACAAACCTACGAAAAAATATGGAAACTTTTATAAAATCTCGGTATTTTTTTTTTTTTCGAAAAGATAGGATATGTAACGTTTGATTTCATAAATTTTTCTCATGGCTACATTTAATGGCCCAGGGGATTTTAGGTTTCAAATTCTTTATACAATTTAGATATTTTTAGGAAATTCACAAGTTAGTGGATTGGTCTTCTTCAGTAATTCTAATTCATGTGAGCCAATATCTGGTATGCTAATTTTTTCAATACCCATTTTTTCAAAGATTTTGAAAAAATTACCTTTTATCTGGTTCTCAACAGGATTTCGTAAAAAATTCTTTAAAAGCTCAAATCAAACAATTTTATTGAATTTGAAGATTCGATTAGAAAACAGAAAAATTATTGGAGTTGTGTTTTTTGATTTTTTAAGAGATTTTGAAACCATTGATGAAAATTTGTTGGTACAAAAATTATTTAAAAATCGGTTGCGGTGGAAATATTATATCTTGGTTCAGGAAGTATTTGACTGACAGATCTCAAATCACTAAATTCAATTATGTTATTTCATCTGCGGAAAATACTACATTTGGAGTTCCTCAGGAGACCGTTTTGAGCCCAAATTAACTTTTTTTTATGAAAGATATAATATGTAACCAAAGATAAAATTCTGTGATTTACTGATGATCCTCATCTATTTTGTTAAAAATGACATTAACAATATTTCAACTGTATTCAAAACTTCAAATTACTTATAGATGGGTTGTTTTTTGGTGTTTGTGTAGTTTTCAAATTTTCGGTGAAATGTTTCGAATTTTTAAATTTGTTGGCTAAATTGTATTCATTCTTGTGAAAATCATTGAAAGATATTAGAGAAATTATGTAGTTAGGTGTATTTATGGATGAACATTTGAATTTTTCAAAACATGCTGAATATGTGGCAGAGGAACTTAGAATAAAAAATAAATTCATTTGGACGAATTAACAGTAATATCTTGTACTGGACAAAATTACTGATACATATAAAAATATGATTCATCGCCATTTTGATAACTGTTCCTCGAACTCCTCAAAAGAATGTCTGCATTGAGAACAATTCTCAATTGTTTTAGATATATTTCCATGAAACAGATGATTGAGAAAACTTAAATTGTCAGTGTCAAACAAATTATAATAATGAATACAATCATCATAATTTACAAAATTCTTGATAATTGATATCCATATCTTTTTCAAACAGTATTACTTTCGTTTATGATACTAGTACTCATTCTACTAGAAGTTGTTAAAAAATGTATATAAAAACAGTTTTCAACAAAATAGTAATCTCCACAAAGGTATCAAAATCAAAAATAATCTTCGAAGAGACATGAAACTATGAAAATATAAATATTTTCAAAAGGAATTGTTACTATCATATTTTCAAGCAAATTTCTTTTTGAAAAAATTTATTTACATTTTTGAGGTGAATTATGTATTTGCTTAATTTTACTGTAATTTAGCATATTTGCTAGTAATGAAGTATTATTATTATTATTATATTTTTTAGTTCTATGTTGTAACTTTTATTGGTGCTACACATACTGACAGAAGATTTAGTTTGGGTTTCCTAATTTGTACACATTTTCAATTTGATTTTCATATTTTTCAATTTGAGTATAGTTTCAGATTTTTTTTTTCAATTCTCCTTGTCAAACACGAGTGTCGGGTATCAACTCGAACACCTATTTTGGGTTCACTGAAATAAACAACTTCCCTCCAACATTCTTGCAATTTTTCATAATATTATCTGAAGATTCAATTCAATAACCGTATAGACATATTTGAATTAATTCTTTAGAGTGACACAGTGTACGTTTCAGCGTAAATAAAGAAATTGTGAAAGGTTTCTTTGGATAAATCAATCAAGGTATCGCGAACATTGAGCCCTTGAAAGATTTATTTTTCTTATTCCAGACAGGAGATAGTTTCAAAAATTTTTACCTTCCGACATACAAGTATAAACTGAAGATGACAGGAATGGCTGGAGCGTAAACATTTCCGATCGTTTCATCCTCTCTGCTGTTTAGGAATCACACGTCGAAAGATGAGATCCCGTTGATTCCCAGCTCGCACAAGTATCGGCTTCCAAGACTTGTTGTACGTAGCGAGGGGGGAGGGTGTCAAAGCCCATAGTCAACCTGAAAAAAAATGAGTTTGAGCACAAATGCAAATAGCGTAAAAATATGGTAGGCCTAATTTAAAGACAATATTTCTAGTATTTTATTGTCAAGATCAAGACATCTATCAGTATTATACTCCCAACTTTTTAGTGCTAACTTGGAAAACTGTAGAAAATATCACTTTTCGGAGATTGCTCTCTTTCTATTCGACAGACCTTTGGAACTCTAGCTGATGGAGTCATTATATGATTTTTCACTGTTGGAGCCTCAAAATATGTATATTAACTCAATTCCTAACTTATCTTTTCACTTCACACAATATACCTTGAAAATGACATAATTTTGTAGCCCTCGCTCTTCGAAATTCAAATCAACAGAACTTATTTATATCCATCTACCACATAGTAACTTTCAACACATATTTCAAAAATCGAACAGTTTGTTTCGAAAATCCCAGAATCAAAATTAATTTTAATAGTTGACAATAGAGTGCGAGATTATTCTGAGGATGATGAAAACAAAATTCATCTTGAATAGCCTTTTTCAACTCACTTGAAAGTTATAAATGAGATAATTGTTGATTGTTTTCCAGAATATGGGCTTACGATTTTTCAACTAATAAGTCAACGCACCTAGTTTTTGTGCATCATCATCTGATTGAAGAATTCTTTATATATTTTCTGGAAATAACAATATGAATAAGAAACACAAATTTGTGGAGTAAGAAAAACTTTTCTCATTTTATTCATAAACTGAATAAATAGTTTGGTATAAAATCTATGAATTTCAAAATTCACCTCTCACTAGCTACCACTCGTGTCGTTTTCATATACAGTGTGCCCAAGATAAGGATGAACAGCATGGGGACGTGCCATATAAAAAATCCCTCCCGTATTATGCTAGAATTTCTGATAAAAATCTCAATAAACCCAAGTATCTTTAATCACGGTTTTGTATGAGAGAATTTGATATATTCAAAAGAAAAAATTCCCCAAATTACACAAATTTCTGCAAAAACATGTGCAAAAATTTTTTTTCAGGGATGCAAGAATGCTCTTGGATGAAATATTTTACACTGATAAGATTACACTGAGAGAACTGATCCAGACTTTTTTTCAATCAGGAAGTGTATAAGGATCCATCTCAATCAGATACTGCATGTTACAATACATAGAATATAGAATTTTAAAGAGCGGCAGTGAGCGCTACGTTCATGAAGTTTCATTTCGTTAATAGCATATGTAAAGTCTTCTTAAAACCATTCATGATAATTCTATTTTTTTGTGCGAAGACTGCAGTTGAATCTTTTTGTAGAGATCAATTGTACCCTAACACCAAACTGATACCAAATAATATCAAAAACATCCGACATAGTCCATGGGCATACTTGAAGACCGGCGGAATCTCAAACATTCTTCAGGCCTCTCATTACTCCTTTGGCTCCCTTGTCGAACCTCTCCCCTGTATCCCGGTTTCCTCGGTCTGTGGTTTTCCTCTCTTCTCTATGTTCTTTGGGCGGCCCTTTCCGTTTCGCTTTCTCCCTCCGCAATCTATCCATAGACGAGGTATTTCGAAAACAAACCAAATTCGCCCATTCCATCATGTGAGGAAAATATAAAAAACATTCGACATAATCATCTTTTGAACAATTCATTCAGGCTAGTTTCAGCAAAATTTGCCGAATTCTGTAGGTCTTTTCGTTGCAGCGCCATCTGAACTATTTTAATGGAAGGCACATCAAGTCTATTATCATAATGGCATGTGTCGCCAATTTTACCCCAAACTTTTACAGCTCACTCCCCCAACAGCCGGGTTTTGGGACATCTCAATCACCACCACGAAGCCAGACGAATCGCATGCAAAGGTGGCCAAACTTCAATTCTTTCCTTTGCTATTCGTTCGGCGCTTTCAGGCGTCTCTGAATGACCCAATCAAAAACGGTTATTCACAAAGGGAACAGCTTATCTCCGCTTTCGTTTGTTCAAGATTGAAGAGAGGTAGAAACAGACATTCGCCAATAGAAACAGATTACAGCGTTGCCAGACGTACGACGTTGGTTTTGAATACGGTCAGCAATTATTCTTGGCGTCTTTTGTTAGTTCCAACTCTCGTTAACATACTCTGGTTCCCACTTGTATCAATGTGATATTCTAATTTGGATCGTTTGATTATTATTTCTGTAGCATTTGAAAAAAAGCTCGAATACTCAAGATTCAAGAGTTGAGAACGCAAAAGGAAAGATTGGAAAACACCTGGACTAATAAATTCTATAAAAAAAAGACCTGTACATAAAACAAGAAAAGGGTCATGCAATCTTGATTAACTTGAAAAAGACAAAAATTATAATAACGAATTCATATGTTATAAACTAAAAATTCAATTTAATGAATTACATATCGATAATAATTGCGATACATCTCAAAATTCATGGAAATCAATGAAAAATATGTGTAATGAAGAACGATACAACTCCCAATATATAAAAGGCAGGAGATATTAATAAATTACAGAACTATCGTGCAATTTCATTGATTTCAAAATTAGGGCCGCTTTACAGTTCGCAAGTCTTGAAAGTATTGCAGCAATTTTTCTTGCACACATGCGCAGTAGAAATTCTTCGATCATCTGTTGCAATGATTATTGCAGTTGCAGAAAATGGGTTCGGACCTATAATTTATTGCCGCAATACCTATGGCCAGTGCAATTCTACTGATATTATGGTTATTTTTGATATTGCCAACTGCGTTAAATGTAACTAGAAGGTCATATAACCAACAATTTCAAAAATAAAATAAAGTCTTCCCATGTTGCCTCTAGTTTGGGTTAGCTAGGGTTCAACTAACCATCTTTTTTCCTTCTTTAACAGGAAATCAAGCCCATCTTACCTATATTATTCGAAGAAGTAGGTGAAATTTTAAATTATCATTTTGTGTTTACCTACAAAATTGGTGGGCCTGATTGATGACAGATCGTTTTTGACAGAACGCCGCAGAATTGCCGCAATAAGTATTGCGAACTGTGAAGCGGGTCTTACCGAAAGTATTTGAAAAAACATTGAAAATCATAATTGATATCTTGAAAAAAATTGTATTATTTCTGAAAAGCAGTTTGGATTTTGCAGCAACTGAGCACGCATTATGCCATCTCTCAACTGAAATTTATGAAGCCGTAAAAGTAAAATCCCCTAATCGTTTATTTCTAGATTTAGCTAAAGCTTTCGATTCAGTGAATCATGAGTTTTTATCACAAAAATTAGAAATATTGGATTTTGTGGATTGAGTTATAAATTGATAAAAAGTTATCTAGATAATCGAAAACAATGTGTCAAGATAGGGGACGTATTAGTTCAAAAAAAAATTAATTAGGGAGTTCCGCAAGGAACAGTTCTAGTTCCTGTGTTATTCAACATATTCCTCAATATTTTTTTAGGAAAATAATATGTTCCATAAACAGTTTCGCAGATGATACTGTCAGAATTTAAAAATACAATATATGGGAATCTCTCAAAACCATCATTCAAAATGATTCTGAGAATATATAAAATTGGTTTGACAATAACTTATTGACTGTGATGATTGTCATCACATGAAGATGATTGCAGACACCAGTGATCGAAACGTCGTGAGTACACTCAACTCGAAACTTTGTTATATTTGTTCACATTACTTCATATATTTCTTAGTTAACTTCTTTGAACCCTTTGTTTTTTATTCGATTTCTCATTGATCATTCAAAAACTTCAATTTAATATGTTTGGCCAAAAATCCGTTTCAAACCTATTTGTTTGTATTTCATGACCTTATTCGATTTGTTTTTCCCCAATTTTTCTCAGCAACAGGTTTCAATAGATTCAATAATATAAACAATGGAAGTCCTAACCAATACCCCTCATATGTTAGTTTATAGAACAACCTCTTTATTTTTTTCTTCATAATCAACATCAAATCATTATTGGACGTCAAAACAAATAATTCAATAATGGTACGAGAATACTGTAGTAAGTTTCTCATATTCGTTTGTATTCGCAGCTAGGTACTGCTCAGGACTGATAAACAATAATGTTGTAATTATTTTATTCCAAATTATTTCAGGACTGATAAACAATAATGTTGTAATTATTTTATACCTAATTATTTTTTATTATCACCATAATGCAACAACAACTGCTCTAACATTTTCACATACCTCGTATATCGAAACAGAAACAAAGTTTCTAATACCCTTGCAAAAACCCAGCTGTCTATGAGACAGACAGACAGCGAGTTTTCTCTCACGAAAAATCAGTTCAGAAAACCCTCTCGAAAAGGCAGTACCGAGTACCTCGAACGCTCAATGTTGGTGAGATGAAATTCTGATGTTTCGCTGTGTACCACATTTTTCTCTCTTTAATTCTCGCTGTTAATCGTGTTCATATCAAATTACACATTCTGGAAAAAACAACTTTTTTCTATATGCAGATTCACACGGAAGGGAATCCCTGTAATGTTCAAAGAACACCGCGTGAATCACGGGGCAGGAGATAAGAATTAACATTCACTTTGATTTTAAGTTTGAGCCCGACCCCCGCTCAGCTTTTCTATTGAAAAAGATCCCTGAGCAAGAGAGGTTCGTCAGGTCTCCAAATTCACAAGAAAGGGGTGGTAATTCTGTACACGTCGAGTCATCCGTGTAGATATTGCCAAAGGTGGAACAATTGGTAACAATTCAGAAGAGCACCGACAGTGAAAATACCAATAGAAGAGAGACAAGTCTCGGATCCTTTTACGATGTTCCAATGAAGTGAGCGAAGAATCACCAATAAGACAAATTGCGTTTCTCTGGATAGAATCGAGAAGCCTCAATTAATGTTTTGGTGCCACAACATGAAAATACCAATTTTTCACAATGCTTCCACCACATATTTGAAGTAAGCAACAACAATTTTACACCAAAATAGGGCATGTTCTATTCCATGCAACTCAAAAAAAATCAAACAAGTTGCATTAACATTCTTGAGTTGAGACGACAATTTGCACACAGAAATTTAAGGGACAGAAAACATGATACATATAGGCTAACATGTAAGCATAGGCAGAAAGTAGCTGTTGAGAAAAAAATTTTTTTTTGGGGGTAGAAGAAAGATTTGAGTAAGTGATTTCTGCTTTTCTTCTGCATATCAATGCAAAAAATACAAAACCTTTATAAAGTAACATTGAAAAATAAAAAAACGCTCTCTGTTGCTAGAATTACATTTCATTCCTAGCCCCAAACAAGTTTGTTTTGCTGAGAGAAATCTATCCATTGACTAGTCTATGAATTATTTATATTTTTCCATCTGAAAAGTTCAATGGGTGATTTTCACTCAACAAAACAAGCTAATCTGGGCTGAAAATGAAATGTTATGCAGGTGAGTGGAATTCAATGACTGAAAGGTTTACTTTACCTGTAGTTAGGAGCGATGTTGCAAACCACATGCAAATGAAAGATATCGTTATAACTTGTTCCATTGGGTCTTTGAGTTTCAAGCCTAATCTTCACCGATTCTTGATTTGAACACTCCAACCTGAAACAACACAGAAACCATTCAAAATTGTAAGAAAAGCAACAAAAGCACTTGGAAAGTGTAATCAAATCTTCTAAAATTTCGGTGAAAATCTCAAATAATTTCAAAATTGAGCCCAATATTCGAATGATTCCTTACAACAATAATAGAACTTCCAATAAAACATGCCTCAAAAGTAGTCTGTTGCATAGAGAAAGGTCTAGGTTCTCCACAGGCAATATAGACTACAATTACACATCAGAACAGGATCTCATACAGATAAATGTTATAATTTCGATGCTCTGGCATGCCTGTTTCGAATCTGACATTGTCAAACAACCAAGTTGACATGACAACTTTATTTTTATAAGAAATAAAGGCGGGTTCACTTTTTGAATAATGCCTAAGGGTGTGTTCACAAAGAAAGCTGGTTACAAGTACTTTTTCAGCGTAGGTACTAGAGAATTTTATCTACACCCGTACTCTAATAATACACTTATATGCCCACAACCCGTTTTATAATGAAATCCATTACGATACAGATTTTCATAACGATACAGATTTTCAACCAATAGAAACCCATTATTTTTCAATCAAGCATGATGTGCAAGCTTTGCATTTTGACGTTTGTCAAGTCAAAATCAGTAGGTATTGAATTTTTGAAGAATTTAGTCAATTTTCTAAAATCGAATGAAAATATCTTTTAGAAGTGATATAGAAGAATTACCAGCGACTCCTCCACATATGTGTTAGACGAGAAAAAAATACATCGAAAGGGTTATATTTTTCATTTGACATATGCAACACATATGTTTTTATTTTCGACCAAATCGAATGAGCTATCATGGCCGATTGGTCAATGGCGAGGGCAGTGATCAAAAACGTCCGGGTTCAATTCCTGATCTCGCCAGAGATTTTTTTTCATTTTTTTTTCTTTTCATTTCTCGTTGTTGTATTTTCCGTGGTTATACCATTAATTATAATTTTGTAGAATATTTCAAAGAAATACGATTGATTACCTACTATTATTGTGTACCATATAAATACCTAATAATATAATATTTTCAGTTCTTCATTGTTTATTGGGTGTAGATAAAATAGCGTATGCAACTCTCGTGTAATGGTTATGAATACACTCGCATAAACCATACGAAACTCACCTTCGGCTCGTTTCGTATCCCGGTTTATGCTCATGTATTAATAACATCATTACACGATCGTTGCATAATATACTATTACCAAAATGCGAGCCAAATTGTAACCTTTTATAAATAAAAGACGATAGTTACAAAAATTAAACTAGTTCCAACTGTAAAATATTTAGGTTTATGTATTGACTCAATTTGGAAACAACTAATATCAATTACCTTTACATATCTTTTAACTCAACTGAAATTTTTTTCAACAAAAAGATAAAATCCCCCTTTACCTATCCCATAGAATCATTGGATTGGGTGGATTAAACACACCTTCCACTGGAGAATATGCAAAAGTGGTTTTTCAAAATCATTCTCCAAAATTCTCAGATTTTTTTCTTCATAGTTTTCTGGGTTTCTGACCTACCACAATCTGAGAAAATTAGTATTTCTATAAAAATCTATACAAGTGTAGAAGGGTAGACGACTTCTATTCTATCTACCCCGACAAATTGCTGCGTAAATTGAGAATTGTTCTTTTTGGATAGACATTTTGCCCATAAAAAATCAGTTTTCAAAACTCATGTGTAAATTCCTTGTCAAAGAATTGATACTGACCTGACATTCTGTCCTTCAGGAGGGGCAGCCATACATGACCCATATCAAGCGAACTCATAGAATTGCAATCTTCCCCAGACAGAATGATGAAAGCAGATTCCTTCAATTTTCGTTTCCTGCCATTACTCTCTTTTGTCATAATTTTAGTGTCATTCCATTCTACTGTGTGATCTCCATCGGCAGTAAGAATGTGCTCTGATAATTTAGATCCACCTATCTGTCTGTTCCTGAAAAATTTTGTGTTCACTCTCTCGTACTTCGAATGGTCGAGACGTTTCACAGATATATTTTTCACCGCACGAACTAGGAATTTGATTAATAGAGTTCATTATGTTTTCCGTTGTGTTATTTGGTTTGGTGTGTCAGTATTGACCATAAAGTATTTGTTGTTTTGAATGTTGATTTTAACATTATACCTGTTGAAGATCCGTTTCATCTTTTCAAACAAACGAGGGACATAAGGTATAATGTTTGATACAGGTTGTTAACTTTGTGTAGGTTGTATGTCTTCATTGTAGATTTTGTTCGGATTTTCAATTTCTGTCAAAGTTTTTTCTGTGAATTTTTCTGGATATTTTTTTTCTTTCAATGCTGATTTTATGAAGTTTATCTCTTCATTGATTCCTTCTTGTGAGTTACATACCATTTTTATTCTATTATAAAAGCATTTTACTATACCCTTCTATACACTATACACCATACTATACACTTGCGTGGTGGTTTGAGATGTAGTGGAAATATCTGTTGGTATGTTTTCTTTCAATATACACTTGTGTCTATATGACGTGTCGATTTCTTTATCATTACATCTAGAAATGGAAGTTCAATGTTATTTTATGTTTCTAAAATCAACTTTATTGATGGTTCTCGTTAATATGTTACAAAACCGTGTCAAGTTCATTTCGACCACGACTCGATATAGCAAAAACATCATCAACATATCTCCATCATACCTTTGGACCATTTGGATAACTTTCTATGAAAGATTTCTCAAAATACTCCATATAAATATTACTAAGAATCGGAGAAAGAGGTGAACGTACAGCCATCCCGAATTGTTGTTGATAAAAAACAATTTTGAATTGAAAATATGTTTTTCCTGTACATAGTTTTAAGATATCTATGATCACATCTGCATTCAAGTTCGTTCTATTAATCAGTATTCCATCATTCTCTAATTTTCACTTGACAATTTCCAACAAGTTTTGTTCAAAGTAACGTTGATGAACATACTTTCTACGTCGTAACTCACCAACGTGTCTTCAGCTAACGATAAGTATTTTTATATATTAGTTCTTGTAATTTTTTTCATGGACAAATTGAAGTTATAAGTGAAGTTGCCGACCAATTGGACTTGTTCTATCCAGAAGGACACGTTTTTCAATTTACGCCACAACTTGACAGGGTAAATAGAAGTCTTCCCGACTAAAGATTCCAATATTAAAACCTCTTTTTTTTCAGATCTTGGTAGGTTAGAAACCCGGAAAACTACGCGGATTTATCAACCACAAAATAATGACTCTGTTCCACAACGCAGTTCTGATAGAATTGGTCAAACAGTCAACATCCAAATAAATTGGAAACAACTCCTCCCTCCCTAGATATTCGTTAGAGAAACTTTATAACAGCAAACTAACAAAATTATGGTCGGTTCATACACCACACTTTTACTTTTACTTTATCTTTTACTTTTACTTTAAGAAAGTTGTCACAATGTAAATCAATCGAGGCGTTCATACACAGCACTTTTACTTTTAGTTTAAGGATGAGAACTTTTACTTTAAGAATCAGATGATTCAATAATTTTAGGGACTGCGCATGCGTGCATGTGAAGTCATCACAGCAAGCAGTGCCACCAACATTATAAGGAAACGTATTCTTCTGAATAGGTTTGTTCTAGCACCAATTTCCAAACGGTCTGAAGCAGTCAGAGGCATGCGCAAAATGAATTTTGCTCTCCAATATTCATCTTGCGCATGCCTCTGACTGCTTCAGACCAATTTCCAAACGGTCAAATGTGTTGCTAGAACAAACCTAATATTTCACAGAAATGATTTCAAATGGGTGTTCTGTGAAATATCTGTCATTATCCGATACAAAATAGCTAATTGCAAATCAAAACAATGACGTAACCCACGATTACTTCTTCTTCTTCGTTTGTTTTTGATCACTGCGCATGCGTCCTGTTTACTTTAACACTGGTGTATGAACGGTCCAATTCCATTCTTAAGGTAAAAGTAAAAGTAAAAGATAAAGTAAAAGTAAAAGTGTGGTGTATGAACCGACCATTAGTCTTTCTGTTACACGAGGCAATGTTTTTATAAAATAATAATGCTACCATTTATATTTTCAAGCATCAATATTCTAAAAGTAGTTCAGGAAACAAGATAAAACACCAGCAATAAGAACGGTTTCACTGTTCCACACATGACTGAGAGAATAAAGGCGGGTTTACTGAACGAATAGTACATAATTCACTGCATAATGCATAACGCAAAAACCAGAAAATTGCATCTACCAGTTGACAAAATTCGCATTGGTAACCTAATAGTTCAGGAAATGAAGCATTATGGATCGCAATTTTTTCGTCCACCATGGATTCACTTGAAATTTTCATAAAAGGTAGGGAATAGCTCAAGGATCATTTTCTATATCATGCCGCTGTAGGCTAGAGCCTTGGGGGGTGGTTGCCACCCCATCTCGGGGGGTGGAAATTTTTTATTACATTTTAACTGTAGGAATGGACGGAAGAAGTAATTCTAAGAAAAAAATGTTCCATACGTTATTTTCGTAAGAGTAATATTTTTTGAGTTATTCGAAGTTGAAAGTAACATTTTTTGACGAAAAAATCAACTTTTTTTAATGGTTTTTTACGAATAACTCTGAAAATATGCATTTTATCAAAAAAAGTGTAGAGAGTCAAATTGTAGCTGTTAAAAAAACAAAAACAATGCTTTTTTTATAAATTTCCTACGACAAATACGAACTGAGATACAGCAAATTAATGCTAAGCTTTTTTCGTCAAATGTATAAATTGAAAAATTTAAAGTGAACTAACGAGAAAAATTTGCATTTTCTCGAAAAAATCTCATAGAATCTTTATAAGTATTTAATAAGAGCTTTCAAACAAACAAAAATATGAAAATTGTCCGACTTATGATCAAAATAAGATCGCTACCAGCTTTTTTCTACGAAAAAAAACTGAAAATAATCCTTAAAGTATTCCCTAATTGAAATTGATCGCCACCCTTCTGTGATTCTCTTTATATATGTACTAATAATACACCCACGAAGTTTGACCAATTTAAAATGCCTAATTTTAGAAAAATTGGAGTTTAAAGGGAAAACTTTTTTTTTCAATTTCGTGTTTTCAACCCTTTTCTTAAAAATATCTCCCAAAACGAGTCCCAAAATACTCAAGATACGAAAAAAACGATATCGTACTAAATTGTAGCTTTTTCAATAACAAAAATTTCACTTTGTGCAGATTTTTTGTACAGTGAATATTCGGCGAAATATAACCGTTTAACACCTACATTTACGATCTAACATCACCTTATTCAAGCGCTCTAAACTCTCCCCATTTGAAAATTGAGGAATTTTAAGTAATTTAATTCACATAGTCTTATAGCTCCTGAAAAGCCCTAAAAAATCGTTTTTGAAAAAAATCTCGATCACCTAAAATGAAGGAGCTAAAAACCTTTCTTTTTTTTTGAAAAGTAAAGTTCAAAGACGTATTATAAAAATTTCAATGTTTTCAAGGGTAGTTTTTAACAAGGGTAGGTTGAAACATTATGAAATTGTATCCTAAAGCATGAAACAATCATCATTCTACTATTTCTACCCATATTTAAGTTTCTAATGTTATTTTATAATTTTTGACAATAAGGACTAGTTTTCACTCCTGAAAAACAAGAAGCGTACAACGACACAATATAGAAAATGAACTAGAGGGTGAAATAAGCCTAATCCAAAATTTTTGTAAAAATCAGTGCTGGACGAAAAAATTGGGAGGTTTTACCATTTTTTACGCTTCATTTTCTGGACTATAATATTTATTCAACATACTAAAGCAATAATCAAGTATTTGAAGTGCCAGTTATCAGCTGATAGATGAATATTTTTTCTCAATTTGAGTTACAGATTATACATACCTAACTTGAGCATTATGCGTTTAGTAAACTCAACTTGAAAGAGAAGTCTCACCTACTCATGTCTATAATGAATGTATTTCGTTTCGAACTCTAAAAATAATATCGAAAACATATAAGGATTCAGGAATACTTTGAAAAACTTAAAAAGTAAAATTGCACGGTTTTTAACCCTACTTATATTTTGTACTATTCTCATCTATTTTTTCCCAATATGTTCAACACCTGGCACACAAAGTTGAATATTTTCGAATACAAGATGCTCGCGAGCTTACTCCAACATTTACTTCTGTCCAACAATCACACAGGATTTATGAAGCAATTTCAAGTTATCAGAAATAAGTAATAAGCTATTAGAAGTTCAACCTTCACTTTTTAATTTGAAGATATATGCGCTTGTCATAAGAAAGCGGGATAATTTCCATCTATTATTGCTCAAAGTTTTACTTATCACTTAAAATTGCTGCATGAATCCGATGTTAGTGATACTTCAGTACCCAATGTAGATATTTGAAGAAATCATGTCAAGTGTTCTGTTACCTGATAATTCCTATATTCAAACGAATGCTTGGAACGCCTCAGAAAACCTCCATCTTGGGTTTGTACTTTGTACCTGCGAGAAAGAAAAGGATTAGAAACTCCTAGGTATTTCATTGGTTCAAGGATGTTATTTGTACCTTCCCAATTTCCAAAAGTTCATGAATTATTAATATCCTATCAACTCCACAATTCAAGAGACGAGAAAAAAATTATACCAAGAAGCATCTTGTGATGCGTATGTAATGGCGGCCGTTACTACTAAACAATCAGCTTGTATAAAAAAAAGAATAAATCTCACCTGACACTTGTGACAAGATTTCATAATCAATATTACATAATTAATCCACAGTACGAGGAAACTACTCGTCTATTCCTAACAGCATAGATAAACTAAATATTTCATGAATGCAATATAACGTTCTTCACAACGGTCTACCATTTTTCATCTTTCTATTCTAAAACTAACAACTAACCGCCAACGCGTCAAAGCTTGGATACCGCTAGTTGCAAGTATGCGTATGCAACCTGCAACCAATGTGCAGATGTGCAAGAGGCGTCTTCAACCAATGTTGCCAGTTGTCTCGCGACAGTTTGATGACTGGCCGTGTCTAGAAGCACGCTAACGTGGAGCTTGGTTCAAAAATTATACCACGCGAAATACGTCGTGTGAAGAATGTGACGTTAACGTTTCGCATGGATCTTTTGCTCGAGATTAATGCACGCTAATTTCGCGTAGAGCATTTTTTGTGATGAATCCACGACAACGTCGTCCAAAGTATCGATATCCTTGTTATCAATTCACGACAGTTTTACAGACGGTTAATCCAGGATAATATCTTATCCCAGTTTTCGTTACGATGATGCATTATTTATTATGACCGCGTGAACAAAAAATAGTAGTTTGTACAACAAGAGTGGATATGGTGGCCATATCGCACGAGGACGAAGTTTCAGCACGATGCCGTAGCAGGCAAGTGCTGAAACTTTCAGGGCGATGTGTGGCCAATGTCCATTGGAGTTAGATACAGTTAATTTTTTCTTCGACCAAATAAATATTCCAGAACTCTCGTCCAGATATCATAGGGATAATCAATTTTAGATACAGAGTTAAATTTCGATATTCGCGAAAAAATCAAAGGAAATAAACTATATTAAATTCAATATTGAACGAAACAAATTGAATTAGTAATACCAAATTGAAAAAAGGTAAAAAAAAAAGCCGGTTTTAGTGAGACTCGAACCCAAGACAAAATTATTTTTCTCTTCAAGTCCACATGATAAAAAATGTAATGATCGGAGAATATTTTGTTAACAAAGATAAAGGAAATAAAAATAGATTTCACTTCAGTTGTTCAAAAGCAATGGGAATCCTAGGGAAAAGACGATTGGTGATATTTCAGATTTTTATCAATTACAAAAAAATTAGTAAGTCTTTGAGTTGAGAACCACCAAGACAAATTGCCAAAAATGATTCTGTAATTTTTTTCAATGAATGTCAGTAGAATACCATTGATTCTTCATAGATATTACCATTTCTCTCCAAAAAACAAAATCTGGGGAATATTCGAGGACGATAAGATTTTAAGCAGCTCCTTTGGTTTTCAGACAGAAGAATATTAAATACAGATCTATTTCATTTATTTTTTTTCATGAACAGGTGAAAGTTATAAATAGCTAAAATGAAATATACCGGACAGGAGTTGAATTCCCGCTATGAAATGAGCGTGCTGAGATTCACACTGCGACAAAACACACTAAAAGCTGGTATTATTAAATCATGAGAGTCACAAATGGATACCATTCATCAAAGAATCGATTGTCTACAATATTCAGAAGGTGAATTGAATGATATATAGACATATTCAACATTTAAATTTTTTTATCATTGAATTGATTTGTTTACAATTGGGATTTCAAATTAAGATCGCAGTGCCACATTCAAGAAAACTCAACTAATAATCACCACTTCGACAACTATTGCTATTTAAGGTTAGGACTTTGACATTGTTTGAAAATATCAAACCGTAATATTTTGTGAGCAACTATTACAGTTTTTAATATTTTTTCACTATTTATGCGAACGTCAACCATGAATAAACGATGAGTTTTGGAACCTTTGGTGTAAAAGTTGAAACTTTTCCTAGAGACCAATTACCCTAACACCAAACTGATATTTTTGCACTCGACGCGCGTTCCGCTAACAAGGTTAGCATCTTCAGAAGTATCAATTTTCTTCTCCTGAAGATGCTAACCTTGTTAGCGAAACGCGCGTCGAGTGAAAAAATATCAGTTTGGTGTTAGGGTAATTGATCTCTAGGAAAAGTGTCAACCATGAACTGTACTTGAAAACAATAATAATTTTCATCATTCAAAAAATTCAAAATAATAACGCAGCGCCACCTCGATCAAGGCTTCAACTAATGAGCACCACTTTGGCAATATTTCAACATTGAAGCTTGTTACCAAAGAACGAATCGCTTATCTTGAAATCCCATTAGGTAAGGGATAAAAAACTACTCGCGAAACTCAAGGTTTCAAATTGAATACTATCATATCATATTTTGTTCAACATTTTCCGTGAAATTCACTAACACGAAGAAATTTCTTTGATGGTAATTTCCTTTTACTTGTTATCAAAGGTTCAGAGCTCAATAAAAAAGATTGAGTGTCCTCGTTTGATTTTCCGCGGCTGCATTTTCTAAAATGATATTCACGAAATCTCTTGAAATCTGTATTTCGAGCCTCTTGAGCCTCCTCTGTTAATTGGCCCATTGGCAGTATGTCAGAAGATAAAACATCTGGAGTGGGACTCTGTAAGCTCAAAATCAAAGCGAAACGATAGCGACTCCGTTAGAATGTGACTTAGTTGAAACTGTCATTGAGTAAGAGAGGGAAACAGAGTCGGTCTCTTTTGAATGTGAATTTTTAAGTTTTATGCTGTATTAATTTTTTTATATCTATTCGAAGCTTCACGAATACGATTGTATTCCTCAAAATTTGATACCATCCAAGTTCCATAGGATTTTAATAGCGAAATTATCAAAGAAATTCATTCTCATGCTCCTTTAGAACAATTACAGCCGAAGCACCATCTGTGGGAATGAATGAGAAATAGAATGAAGTGAATCATAAAATCTGTCAAAATTAACATTTCATGTCGTTTCCATATATTAGAAAGCGATAGGCACTATCTCTTTCTGGAGACATCAAAATCGCTGTCGCAATCATAAGGATTCCGAAGGTACCTTCGTTAAAGTCGATAACTGCCGATTGCGAAAAATAAGGACATTTCGAAGATATTTATCGCTATTAGAGAGACAAATTGTTTGCAAATCCTCTCTACGCGTATATTTCAATACATAAAACTCAGTCACAGTCTAAGTGAATCTCTATCGCTTCGCTTTGATTTTGAGCTTACAGAGTCCCGCTCCTGGTCTGTGAATTAGAAATTTAGGGTATGTCACGATTAGTTGACAAAACATTCGTCTACAAACGAATAGTCGACATGAACAACTAGTCGACAGTATTAATTGGTCGATTGTACAATTAATCGACAAAAGAGTATTCTAACCTAACCTAACGATCCCAAACAGATATTACTTTATTTTAAATCAGTTTTGTCGACCAATTGTAACCTAACCTGACCTGGCTTGGCCTGGCCTAACCTAACCTAACCTTGCCTAACCTTACCTAACGATCTTAAACCGATATTTGACTTTTTTTGAGAAATTACCCTTTCGTCGACCAATAGTTTTTTGATCAATCGTGGTTGACCCGAAATTTATGAACTGTAGGAGGCATGCATTACCAGTTATATTTCTCCACAAAATATCGGACAGTATTATGGGCAAATGAACGAAATTTTTCAGCGTTTATTGTATTGAAACTTTTCCTAGAGATCAAGTACCCTAACACCAAACTGACACTTTTGCACTCTTCTCCTGAAGATGCTAACCTTGTTAGCGAAACGCGCGTCGAGTGCAAAAAATATCGGTTTGGTGTTAGGGTACTTGATCTCTAGGAAAAGTTTCAACTTTCACACCGAAGGTTTCCAATCTTGTTTATTCATTTATTGAATGTCCACATGATTCTACCATTAGGATAACATGCATTTTCCTTATTTATCTCACATCAACCACAAATATGATTACAGAAGTAAAAAAACTTTCTTGCCGTGTTCCTATCATTGAAATTTCCAAAACCAGGCTTTGGAAAATCCACAATCAATCCAGTTTTCTCCCTAAACTGTTTTTGAATGTCTGTTTGTCTTCCAGCAACAATTGTTTTGTCATCGCCCTTAGCTTAACACTTTTACATTGGAATTTTATAAATCCAGTTTAAAGGCAATCAAAGATTCTCATCCATCCATATAAAACAGATATTCCATATTGCAAAGTCTCACTTGTGATCATTTTATCTATTTTATCTACACCCGTACTCTAATGATACACTTATATGCCCACCACCCGTTTTATAATGAAATCCATTACGATACAGATTTTCATTACGATACAGTTTTTCAACCAATAGAAACCCATTATTTTTCAATCAAGCATGATGTGCAAGCTTTGCATTTTGACGTTTGTCAAGTCAAAATCAGTAGGTATTGAATTTTTGAAGAATTCAGTCAATTTTCGATAATCGAATGAAAATGTCTTATAGCAGTGATATAGAAGAATTACCAGCGACTCCTCCACAGATGTCTCAGACAAGAAAAAAATACAATCGAAAGGATTATATTTTTCATTTGACAAATGCAATACATATGTTGTTATTTTCGTTCGAGTCGAATGTGCTTTAATGGCCGAGTGGACAGCGGCGCGGGCTGTCATCACAAACGTCCCGGGTTCAATTCCAGACCTCGGCAAAGACTTTTTTTTCATTTTTTTTCTTCTCATTGTTGTATTTTCCGTGGTTATACCATTAATTATAATTCTGTAGAATTTTCCAAAGAAATACGATTGATTACCTACTATAATTGTGTTCAATATAAATACCTAATATTATAATATTTTTAGTTCTTCATTATTTATTGGGTGTAGATAAAATAGCGTATGCAACTCTCATGTAATGGTTATTAATACACTCGCATAAACCATACGAAACTCACCTTCGGCTCGTTTCGTATCCCGGTTTATGCTCATATATTAATAACCTTCATTACACGATCGTTGCATAATATACTATTATTGAACTATTTAGAGGTTGTACCACAAATGTAACACCATTGAGTAAACATCTGTGAGAGCATACATATCTGACCATCTATCATCGTGAAAATCAAATTGTGACCTACTGAAAACCTGCCTTTTATTGGATATTATATCAGATTGGGAAATAAAAGATTTTCTGCCAACTATTTACTGAAAATAAGTGATCAGAATATAATACATACCTGAAGTCGATAGCTCCTTACCAAAAAGTAACGAAATTTCAAGAAGAAAAACTGGCACAACTGACAAATTGTTGTTTACAAACGAAAAAACGATAGCAGCCTATTACGGCTTTCTGGATTAAAAATGGATTTTTGAATAGTTATGACTGTTGGTTAAATTAGTAAGACTGTACCGAGTGTACCGCTTTTGATGTGTTTTGCCCGTGTGCAGCGGTATACTTTGTTCAACCATCCTTTGCCGTTACGTCATAATCGGTGACGTATTCTGCTGTTTTACGTTTGTCTTATATTAGTTGAATATTATTTTACACTCAACCTCAAAATTATTATTAGTATGTACCTATCTGCAGAATACATCGCATACACTGGTGTTCCTATTGCATATTGATGTATGATATAAATCCATGATCCTCGAGCAGAAACATGTCCGGCATGAACTTTGATTTTGTAGTCTTTATCTGTTTCCATTTCACTAGTAGCTAGTTTTTGATTAGTTCTAATAGATATTTCTGGAGCATCAGCAACACGCTATAGAATTAAATAAAATCAAATCAATAAAGACTTACATTTTGCATAACAGGTAGATACATACGTTGTAGACTGCATTTGACGGTAAAAGCGGCACTCCAGCATCTCTTTCTCTTCAGTAGTCAATTAACTTCAAATTTAAGCTTTGCTCTATCTCATTATACCAGAAAGGCATTTTGACAATGAAAAATTAACTGAAAAAGGCGAAAATGACCAGAAATACTAAACAAATCAAACTATGACAACTGAACTGTCAAAAATGACAAATAAAATTCACATCGACATTAGACATACGTTAATGACGTCATAATTCCGTCTCATCCATTTCATGAATGAGAGATAAAGTTGGACAACGTATGACGTAACGGCAAAGGATGGTTGAACAAAGTATACAAACGTACCTGAATTGGTGTAGGTCGGTGTTGCAAAGCGGTGTAGGGCGCGGTCCTTATATTTAACCCTTCAACGACTAACGTTACAGTATGGTAACACTTGCATTTACCTTTAATAAGATCAAAATCTCCCAACTGGAAGCTGAAGACATTTACAGAAGACTATATATTGGAACAATTTGTGGTGGGATGATATCTCAACAAAATACTACTAGTTTATTTGTATGTTGTGTTGAATATATAAAGCTTCAAAAGGAGTTATCAGCCTTTAGACTTTCGCCGGGAGTACCTAAGTATAAAAACGTCGATAGTTTCTCTAATTAATGGTATCGTTTGTATGGTTTATTGCACCAAAAAGTTTTGTTAGCAGTATCCCAGATAGCACAAAATATTCTCTGGATATTCTGAAATTCTTCCTGGAAAACATACTAAAGATAATTTTAAAAATTATTCCAATAGTATACCTACAATATTCGAATATTCATAGATCATTTCAGGATCAAATTTGGAAAATAATTATCGACCATTCTCGTAAGTATGTCCTGAAAATAAATTTATAATATGTTCTGAGAATATCCTCATTGGGTATTTTTGTAACATATTTTGAAAATTATTTTGGGAAACATTATCCATGGAATATTCTCTGACAATCATTTTTATACTCATTCATAGGAACATCTTTTGACAAATATCTGTCATCTGTGAAAGAGTGGAGTGAAAGACATCTGACAGTTCTGAGTTCTGACACACTTCATTTTTTCCCGGTTTTTCTTTTTCTGCAATGTGCAATGTTCGAGGTGAACTGCAATTCTGCAATGTGCAATGTTTGAGGTGAACTAATAGACATCTAAGGTGAACAAAGGGCAAATAGCAGCAAAGTGGTTACAGACGTTACAGTTTACTTTTGGAGTCCATGATGTGAGTAAATTTATTCAAGATTTCTTTTCTAAATGTAGATATAATGTGGTTTATTGGTTTACTTTGTTCATAAATATTAATTGACTTCATGAGAACATTGTTCAGGGCTTGTCTTGGTAATTATCCGTTAAGCGGGCTCCATCGTGAAATTGAAAAATTTTTGGTGAAACTTACGTATTTTGGCCTCCTGAACAAAAAATTCTAATAAAGTTTTTGGGGCTCGCAAGTAGTTTCGGAGATACGGCCCCCCAAAGACAGGAAATCGGGGTTTTCAGGGTTGACATTTATGTTTGTTTATTCAGCCAATTCAGCTCGAAATTCATCCTTCTTTCTATCAGCACAATAAACTCTCCACCTTCTTCATCACTTTCCATTAGAATCATAAGCATTTTTCACTGCAAAACTCTGTATTGTAAATCGTCATAGAAATTCGAGGTTAGCAAAACAGTAGAACGCGCATCGCTACTGTTTTGCTAACCTCGAATTTCTATGACGATTTACAATACAGAGTTTTGCAGTGAAAAATGCTTATGATTCTAATGGAAAGTGATGAAGAAGGATATATATAGAATGAGTTTATTGTGCTGATAGAAAGAAGGAGGAATTTCGGGCGGAATTGGATGAGAAACAAACATAGGCGTAAAACCCCGATTTCCTGTCTTTTCAAAGCAAGCAAATCAATGAACAAGTTTATGCACTACTAAATACCTAGTCTTATTTCTTAGTATCAGTTATGACTGCATAAACATGTTATTTGATTTGCTTGTGTTGAACTCTTCATTCTTGGGGTATTGTAAATGCCCAATTTGTCATAAGTATTCTGTTTTTTTCCTCATAATTTTTTTCATGTAGGTACAGCAAAAAGATTCAGTAATCATTACAAACACGATTATTTTTGCGTTTATGTATAATCTCAAAAAAAAACAACTGAATTCATTAATAAATTTTGTCCTTATATAAATAATGTGGATAATAAATTATTCATAATTTCTTTATTTTTCAGAGGCTGTGAAATTATCATCTACCGCCGCATCTGTAAAGGAAATTGAAAACCAAATTGCATTGTAGTTAACTATATCTCCAGAGAGGATTCGACAAAAGATGAAAAATATGTAGTACTCACAAGAAATTGTGTAATTATAAAAATTATAATATAGACTACAATAAATCTTCTTGTTTTACTTATAGCTGGATCAACCACCAATATCTTGTAATGTATATTCGTAAAATATTCTAAATGGGTGATGAACGAATGTCAGGTTACTGCAAAAACAAGATAACTTCATTTTTAGCATTTTCGAGTTGAGTGCAGTTTCGACTTCAACGTAGTTCAAATACTATACTGCATAAACAAGACAAGTGTAATGGAAATATGCAGTATATTATTATTATTTGACTTACGTTGAAGTCGAAACTGCACTCAACTCGAAAATGCCAAAAATGGAGTTATCTTGTTTTTGCAGTAACCTGACGGAATGAGATCATAAATAATTCTCGGAATATATTGAGGATAATACAAAAATAACCTGATCATATTGATATGGGGCAATTATAATTTATTTATTCTATATATGTTCATCGCATATCCCTAGAACAATTTCGGATGATTATTCTATAGATAAGTTACAAGAATATTCCTATCATTATTCTGAGAATATTCTCCGACTATTGAGAAGTGTCCCGTTTCTATAATCTGAGAATATTCCTAAAATCTTTAACATATTTTCGTGTTATTCTAGGAATATTTAGATAATTTTGGAGAATAATCCTTGGCTAACCTAAGAATATTTTTGTGGGATCTCTTTATATGGTTTTCTAGTACATATTGCCGTTTTTTATTATTTCCTGCCGATAACGGGTGCATAAAAACGGATCTTATTGATTCCATTCTAGCCGAGGTTGCACCTCCGAAGAGGCTCTGAATATTGGCTATGAAGAAGGTATCGATTTGGGAGATATTTCTATAGAACCTCCTGGATCCAATGTCTTCAGGGACGAAGAATCAAGTGGAGAAGACGGAGGAGATTTACTAGACAATCTCGACAGGCAACAACTTATTGCTCCCGATGAAGGAAAATTTCAGAATGACAATGAGAATTTCAATAACATTCGAAGAGAAATTTGCTGAATGCATAGCACCAATGATCAATATGATTCAAGAATTTTGCAGAAATCATCAAGTTTATAACATTCAGGATTTATTTGGACAACTTTATTAATACACGAGCTTTAACCGGGGAACAAAACGAGCCGAAGGTCAGTTTCGTATGGTTTATGGGAGTGTATTAATAACCATTACATGGGACTTGCATACGCTTTTTTTTCTACACCCAATAAATGATGAAGACCAATAAATAATATATTTATATTTGTATTGTGGGTTTCATTGATCTGGAAGTGGAAGGAATATTAACATTTATTTCATGATTCCTAGTCTCAATAGTTCAATATTGTACTGAATCGGATTTCCAATTGATTAAAAATCTGTGTCTTAATGAGCATAATACGATACGGATCTTTCATTATTGATGAATTTTTAATCGGTTCCATAATGGATCTCATTATGAAATGGATTATGGGCATATAAGTGTATTATTATTTTCCGGGTGTAGAAAAAAAATTGATTGATACCTATTGAAGAAATCGACAGAAATACGTCTGATCTAAGAATAAAAAGAATGAAATGAAAAAAGAGACAAAATCTTCAACAGCAGATATTCATAAAAAGGAAGAAAGAGTCCATCTAAAACAACTACCCCCCTGCCTAGTGCAAGGTTTATCACAGAAGAAATTGAAAAACATTTCGTATTTTTGAGGTGTGACGGAAACAAAATAAAACGTTTAATGTTACTAAATCAATGCCAGACACCATAAAATATAGAATCTGATTGATTTATAATGTCAAGTGGAAGAGCGCTACTCCTGTGACGGAGAGACCAGTCTGGGGAGTGCGAACTTTGCTTTTGCTCTGCAGGTGTGTAACTCATGTCAAAAAAAACAATTATTTTGTACTGTAAATGTTAGCCTGCAACAATAAAAGCGAAAGATTTAAATTGATTCTGTCGCTTTCAAAATATAACTACCAGGGAGAAATCCCATTTTTTCAAAATGGTGCCTCCATTTATTTGAAATGTGCGGCAACAAATTCAACATGAAAATAACTCGGGTGCTGCAACTTATCGCACCAAAATAGAACATGTTCTATTTCATGCAACTCAAATAAATTAAACAAGTTACATGCAACATTCTAGAGATACAGCGACAATTTGCATGAAGAATTTGGAATGTGATTGATCGCAAGGTGACTCATTTAGGCATAAGCAGCAACTAGTTTTTTGAAAACAACATCATGTTTTTGGGGAGAAGAAAGTTTTAAAGAACTCAATGTTGGCTTTCCTTTTACAAATAATTTTAGAAAGATAAAAAAAAAACTGTATAAATTAACATCAGAAAATTTGCAATATAATACCTAATAATAATAGTTTGCATATCTAGTAGTGATAATTTATTGCCCATATTACGTAGAATTACTGTGGCAACAAATCGAAAAAAATTTTTCAAATAGTTTCTAATTCAGAGTTTATGAAGGCATATGTAATGAAATGGTATATTACATCACTATGTGGAAAAACACTTTTGCACAAGTAATGTACAATAATTTTCCTACGACCACCTGTTTCATTGATAATAATAATATGCTTTATTATCATAAAACATAATCTTGTTGGCAAAGCTTGGGTAGTAAATACTTAAAAAAATGCGATATATACCAGAAGATAATAAAAATAAAACTATAAAAATACATACAAAACATGGTAAAATGAAGGTTATAAAAAGTATGAATATGTAAAAGAGTGGAAGTCAAGTTCATATAAGAATAGACATAGAAAGTAAAACTCAAAACCTCCTTAATGAAGATAAAAAACATCAGCTAGTCAATCAGTTAAATGTTATCGTCAAAAAATTCATTCAAAGTAAAATAGGGTCTATCAGATAGAAATTGTTTGACTAACTTCCTGAATGGGAAGTCATTTATATTGGCAGATCTTATGAACAGAGGCAAATGATTGTACATTTTTCCACCATTATAAAATATGGAGTCTCTGGTGATGTTTTTTTAGTTTACTGAATTCGGTTTTTATTTTACGAAAAAGAGCTTTGAGCTATTTATGCAAGGCTGCAGCTAGAGACCATTGTAGACCATTGTTCGTCAAAATATTGACTGTCACTAGCCTGTTCATTATATACTGTTTGCTTAATGCACAATAAGAAATTTTTACCACCAAATGTTACTAGTTACTATATATAGGTACTCGTAATTGTGCTCGTGACAATAAACTTTTTCTGTCAATTCCTAAAATGACTACAAAGAACTCTGCTTTATGAAAGCAAGAAAGTGTACAATCATCTGCCATCTCATTTCAGAGCTGTGAACCGTTTTATATGATTCAGAAAATTAGTTAAAACTTTTCTTAAATCTAAAAGCATACTATAACCTGCAGGAATATTACGATGATGACTTCAGAGATCCACATAATCCGATGTGATGTAATGCGGCCTTAAGCTCCAATTTTAAAATTCCCTAGTGTACACTATTTTTATTTATTGTTGGTCTTTGTGTTTTTGTATATATCTACAGTGTGGTCCACTAAGTCTGCAACAAATGGGAAACTTTTTTATTATCGATTTCTCAGAAAATTTTATTCTTGACAAAAGTTGGTGCATGTTCCAAAACTATACCAAGTGTACCTGAAATGGCTGTATGACAATCACCATACAGGATAGGCCAAAAAATATAAATTTCGTTCAAGAGTAAAGTACCCTTATTCAGAAAATATAGAAATATGTTGAGGAGAAAAGTTGCTTAGAATTGAAAGTTATGTTCAGATACGAAGTCATGGCCTGCTATTCGAATTTTTTTTTGAAATTTTGAAATTACCCCCGTATGATACATATTTTTACTATTTTGATTCAATATTTATTTGAAGTAGCTACAATCAAATCGGTTTGGAGTATTTCTTATCAAATTAGAGTGAATTTGTATAATTTACATGGATTTGTATTTTTTCAGGTGACCGTCAACTTCTTGTTTGTTGCAACGATATTTAACAGAACTCTAAAATAACACAAATATTTTTATGTAGTTAGTAAAGTATTTGCCTCGTTAAAAAAAGTATTTGTGTTATTTTAGAGTTCTGTTAAATATCGTTGCAACAAACAAGAAGTTGACGGTCACCTAAAAAAATACAAATCCATGTAAATTATACAAATTCACTTTAATTTGATAAGAAATACTCCAAACCGATTTGATTGTAGCTACTTCAAATAAATATTGAATCAAAATAGTAAAAATATCTATCATACGGGGGTAATTAAAAATTTTCCAAAAGAAAAAAAAATTCGAATAGCAGGCCATGACTTCGTATCTGAACATAACTTTCAATTCCAAGCAACTTTTCTCCTCAACATATTTCTATATTTTCTGAAATAAGGGTACTTTACTCTTGAACGAAATTTATATCTTTTGGCCTATCCTGTATGGTGATTGTCATAAAGCCATTTCAGGTACACTTGGTATAGTTTTGGAACATGCACCAACTTTTGTCAAGAATAAATTTTTCTAAGAAATCGATAATAAAAAAGTTTCCCATTTGTTGCAGACTTAGTGGACCACACTGTATATACATATTGGTATACATTGTGCAAACTTGATTTCAATTTTATTTCACTTATTGTACTTGTTTCCTTGATGTGTTAATGTATTTTTATGTAAAATTGTATAAGGACGCTGTGGATATACAAAACAATTTTATAATTTTATATCTCAATGCTTTGTCAATAAGAAATGTATTTATATATAGCCTACTTAACGTTTCAAATTTTCAAATAATGTACCTGAGCCCTTTTCTTTGGTTGCCTATCTTACCAACTACTGAAATAATTAACCGTTTTAAGGTTTAGTTGCAGAATAGATATTTTGTTTTAAATAAATAAATAAATAACGTTATTTATTGAGCGCAAGCACCCAACAGGCCATCGACCGAAGTCCTTTAGCCTATTGTATTACAATAATTGTTTGAAAGAGTATAATATATGTAAATGTGTTGAAAATGTACAGTTCAAAATGAATGAGAAAAAAAAAAAAAAAGTTCAAATGGGTCTTCATCCACGGCAATTTTCACCCTATCCAGCGGCATCTGCAATATCGTTAAGACATTCCCATAAAGTTCTTCTGGGGTGCTGGAATTTGGAAACATGATTTTGAGGTCTTTGTAGTATAGCGGGTTGTATGATGTCTAGGTTATCGGGTTTATTTGCAAATTTGCTGGACAATTCTTGGAGTCTAGTTGATATAGGAGTGATGTTGGTGAGGGAATAGAGCAAAGCATTGGGGGGGTTATGAAGAATATTCCTTGGATGTCTTATTCTTGTAATTGTTCGTAAGGCACTTCTTTCCGAAATTTCCAAGTTGTTCCTGGCAGGGGTTCTCAGATTCAGAAAAAGGGGGTGACCATATTCTAGGAGAGGTCTACAAATGCTCTTGTAGATTTTGGCAGCATTTCTTAGGGAGATTCCTTGATTTTTATATGTGAGTGCACGAAAGTGTTTCGCTCTTGCTGTCGTCCTCTTCTTCAAAGACTGAGTGTGTGTGTTGAAGTTGAGCTTCTGGTCGAAAGTTATTCCTAAATACTTCACTGACGGGAGGGGGCGTAGGTTTTTATTCTGAATTCGAAGGGCAGGTGATCCTGCGGAGATGCGATGATTGAAAATTATGAATTGGGATTTATCAGGGTTAATTTGGATTCTCCATTTGCAGAACCAGTTGCTCATGTGGTCAATTCCACTCTGCAAGTTGTGCACCACTTTTTGGACACTGGAATCGTGAGATATCAAGGCCGTGTCATCTGCGTATTGCAATAGATACGTTTTGGAATGTTCGAGATTTGGGTGAATGGGAATATGGCAACTGTAAATGTTGTACAGCAGCGGGGATAGAGGGGAACCTTGGGGAACATCTTTCTGGGGATGGAAAATATTTGAAAAATTCATATTAATCTTGATTCGCAAGGATCTGTTTTCTAGGAATTCTTTAATGATCAGTAAAAGAGGAAGTGAAATATGAAGGCTTTGCATTCTGAAGAGTAAACCTTTGTGCCACACACTATCAAATGCCTTCTGAATGTCGAGGAAGACAGCAGCCGTTTTCAATATTTTGTTTTAATAAAATGAAAATAGAAGAATTATAATTGCATCAATGTAAATCGACTTACGAGATGATAAAGTACATATTTCTGATAATGTTAATTGAATTCTGAATTAGCTCTGTTGAAAGAGCATCCGTAAGATGACTCCAAGGTTGTGGGTTCGACTTTCGGCGTCAACACTTTTTTTTATTTTTTATGAATACTTTGTTTTTAGTCCAGTTTATATGTTAAAAATATCAATAAGTGCAAATAATAATTACATCTGTAAATCTTACAGGATTCACGGGTTTTGAGGCTTATCGACAGCTGTGCGGAAAGTATTTTCCACACTAGTGGAAGTTAAGAGTGCGATATGTTGGTTTCCTATGTGGTCTTGAGAAATAATGCTTTAATATACTACCAATCAATGAAATCGAACATACTTCTTTAAATATAAAATAAAAAATTGGTTATTGAAACAAGATCGACGTATCATTCGTAATTCACCAAATACATTAAAAAAATTGAAAACTACCACACTTGCCCAAGTAGCACCGAATATCCTATGGATATCCAGTTTATGTCCATATCATGTACGGATATCCGTGGACACGAAATGGACATACATAGAATGTCCATCAGAGGACATGTTTTGGATGGACATAAATGGATATCCATGGGATATCAATAGTGGACATGATATAGGCTTGGATTTCAATGGATATTCATAGGATATCCATTACTGGATCTTTCATGAAAAATAATTATATAATGAAAATAAATATAGATGGACTCATGCAACAATATAGATCACCATAGATCATGTCATATGCATCGTGGAAAATGGCACTTTTTTTCAGTAGAAAAAAGTAATTTTCTTTCAGAGGCATGAACTCAATAAAACCTCATTCATTTTCTTCATCAGATCTTATTTATGAGAATTCTGCAAATTTTATGCAAAATTAGCAATATCTAAGTTTGATTTCTGTGGAAAAATTGAGGAATTATGATGCATAAGGATCTTCCTCGAAATTTATCATTAATCTCATTAATTGTGCAAGGTGCAAATTCCGAAGATAATATCATGCCATTAGTCGTGCCGATATATTTCTCATTAGTTCTACGTTGTAACCCCTTGAACGAGCAGAGCCAATAAATCAGAAGAAGAAGAAGTAGTAGGTTAGAATTTGTGATCGCCGGTTTTTGAATTCCGCTTGAGTAAGTAGCTATTTGTGATGAGAACCTACTCTACGATTACCGAACAGTTATTGATCGACTCTGGTGAAAAAAATGGAAAATAGAAAAAGGAAGCTTTTTCATAAATATTATAGAAATGCAACTGAAGAGGCAAGAATATCTGTTGCACCTGACTTCCAACTCCAACAGCTTCCAATGAGGCACAGTTCATATTGACATTTCGGTAACTTTCATTCGTCTGGGTTGGAATGAACTATTATCCTGGTGAGTGAGATTTTTCTACAAACAACTCTCTATTTTGCTTTGTGTAGATATTCCCACTATCAGAAATTTTCACAATTGAACTTTTTGTTTTTTGTTAGTTATTTTTGTTCTGTATTCAAAAACTTCCTATCTAATCAACCTACATTTATATCAAATTTTATTTTTGTAGTAGCTGCTGATCGTCAAAATTAGAACAGAAAAGATACTGAAGAATCAGTGGAAAAATGGCTACGCAGGGCCAAAGAGCGTAGCGTGAATGAAAATCAACCACTTACAAAGTTAAATTCAATAACTTGTAAATTATATTCCTAATACTGAACTTTAATTTCAATTTTTTGTTGTTTTTTGTTGAGTGCTAGATTTGATCCTTCGTTTTGTTTTTTGTACTGAATGAAGGAATGTATTTATTATTGGATTTATGTTATGTTTAAAGAGTTTTTTACATTATATACCTATAAAATAAAATGTTTTATATATTGTAGGTTTTTCTATATACTGTAACATTTCAGGTTGGAAGTTTGGAAATCAAGAACCATGAGGTATAACTCTATCTTTCATATATTATTGAAAACCCCAAAGTATTTTCCAATCAAATAATCAGCGGATTTAACCAATGTTCAGAGCGTGATCTCTTTAAACGTTTTTGGAATTTTCAGGGGATACCTATCTATCGGATATCCAATACTCAAAAAGATGGCTTTCAATGTCCAACAAATATAGGATGTTTTGAAACGTCCAATGGATATCCATAATCCAAAGGATGGATATACATTGAATATCCGTTGAAACCCATCTGGATGTTTTCCAACGTCCGATGGATATTCATTATCAAAATGTGGATATTCATCAAATATCCGATGTAATCCATTTGGTTGTTCTTTAACGTCCAGTGACTGTCCATATTTCAAAGGATGGATATTCATCGGATATCCGATGGGATCCATTCGGACGTTTCCGAATATCCAGTGTATATCCCAGATGGATATCCAGTGGACATCCAAAAGTGTCACAAATGGATATACATCGGATATCCTATGGCTATCCAGTGGAAAAGAATGGATGTCCAGTGGATATTCATCGGATGTCCGATGGGATCCATTCGGACGTTTCCGAATATCCAGTGGATATCCCAGATGGATATCCAGTGGACATCCAAAAGTGTCTCAAATGGATATACATGGGATATCCTATGGCTGTCCAGTGGAAAAAAATGGATGTCCAGTGGATATCCCCTCGGACATTAACGTATATCCATTGTACATACAGTGGATGTCCTTGTGTTAGTTGGGTGTATTCCTCAATAATATTCATTTGTTGAAGTTATTCTAGTCTCACTACAAGTTTAAAACGTCTTGACCATTTCTTTACTTTATGAAGATCTATGAATGTAGATTGTAATTTAAAACCATTCCTTGAATAAGCTTCATTACTATTATTATTCCTCTACAGGGTAGGGTTCGGGTTCAATAAGAAACTTCAAACAATTATTTTTTCACTTCCTGAAAAACGGTGTAAGCATTTGATAATTGGTGGCGATTAGTTGAAAAATGTTATAAATGATTGTACCAACTTCACAACAACTAGATTCAAAGGATATTTTTACACAAATAGAGAGTTTGCAATCAATGCCTGGTTCACAGACCAAACTTTTTTCACTTCTACTTTTATTTTAAGAATCCTCCCAAATCAATGGAGTCGTTCAAATACAAAATGTTCGAGTAGAAGTGTTTTGTATAAACCCTTCCATTGATTAGCATTGTGAGAATTTTTTTATAGCGTTTGAAGTCAGTATTCAGAAAGAGTTATTTCACTAATAAAGATTGAGCTAATGAGTGACTTTTCTCGAAATTTTTATTCCAACAGTTTTTTAAATCACTTATAACACAAAGTAATACATCGAAAAACATGATCATTTCTTTTCATGATAAGTTTTTATGTGGTATATTTAGTATACCACAAAGCTGTCAAAGTGAAATATAAAGTGAGGACAGAAGGACGTCGGTCCTTCCATAGCCAGTGGAGCAACATTGCATTTCGTTCAATGAAATGCATTTATTATTATTATAAAGTGAATGTATGTCTATGAACCTGGCATCACTCTCACTCACCAGAATAACATTTCATTCTCAGTCCAGACAAGCTTGTTCTGACGAGAGAAAACTATCCATTGAGCTACTCTATAAATTATTCAATCCTTCTGAACAGTTCAATGGGTAGTTTTAAATGAGCAAAACAAGCTTATCTGGGCTGAGAATGAAATGTTATGCAGGCGAGTGAAATTTAATGACTGAAAGGTTCACTTTACCTGTAGTTAGTGACGATGATTCAAACCATGTGCAAATAAAAGGTATTATTATAACTTGTTCCATTGGGTTTATGAGTTTCAAGTACATCTTCAGCGATTCTTGATTTGAACACTCCAACCTGAAACAACATTGAAGCTATTCAAAACTGTAAGACGAGCAACCAACGAAAGCACTTAGGAAGTGTTATCAATATTATTGAAAACTTGGTGAAAACTTCAAATAATTCCAAAATTGACTCCAATATTCAAATGATTCCTTACAAGAATGTCAAAAGTTGTGTGTTCCATAGAGAAATGTCTAGTTTCAACCCAGGCAACATAGACTATACAAGTACACATCTGCACAGGATTTCATACAGAATTTTACCATTTTGATGCTGTGGCATATCTATTTTGGCTCTGACATTGTCAAAAAAACAAGTTGACGTGACAAACAACTACTTCGTTTTCATTGAAAGAATTAAAGCCGGGTTTACTTATCAAATAGTGCATAATATAATGGATAATGCAAAATTCGTCCGAATAAAAAAGGATGCAACTGAAAAATGGCCAATGATATTCCAGTGTTCGATCTCCATCTCATTTTAATCGCAATTTTTTTCCGAAAAACGTGAATAGAATATTAGTTGCCAACTGAAAAATATCACTCCTGTCACTTAAATAATACTTATTCGATATACAAAGTGTATAATAAAGTACGAGAAGTGAAATTTCTCAACTGGAAAATAATATATGTGTTCTTGAGTTAAGCATTATCCTCTGAAGGTGGGTTTAGTGAACAAATGAGCACAATGTAGTGGATAACACAAAAAATTTAGAAATGAATCTTCCTGTTTTCATACCACCTACATTAATAATGTTTCATTTCTCAATTTCAATGATGATCTTCTACCACAAAGTAACCAGTATTTCCATATCATTTAGATGCTCGATCAACGAACTTTTTTTTGAAGACAGATCATTAGAATCTAAAAATAGCACTAAATTCCTAGGAGTGTTCATTGATCAGAATTTGAAATTTTTGGATCATGTGAAACAACTCACTAGCCTAGTCTCCTCTGGCTATTAAGCGGTTAGAGTAAATTGTAATGAATTGGGATTCGGCAGTGCAAAGATGGCTCAAGTACCAGGCACTCATAGATTCTCACTTACGCAACGGAATACTGGGGAGCATGCAGTCCAACTTTATTCAATAGTCTTCTAATTTTACAGAAAAGGGCAATAAGGTATATAGGAAACCTTAAACCAAGAGAGTCCTGTAGAACCTTCTTCAAAACAGCAGACACACTCTGCAACTCACAGTGCCAACTAAAAACATCACCAGAGATTCCATATTTTACAATGGTGGAAAAATGTACAATCATTTGCCTCTGTACATAAGATCTGCCAATATAAATGACTTCCAATTCAGGAAGTTAGTCAAACAATTTCTATCTGATAGACCCTATTATACTTTGAATGAATTTTCTGACGATAACTTTTAACTGATTGACTAGCTCATGTTTTCTATCTTCATTAAGGAGTTTTCAAGTTTTTACTTTCTATGTCTATTCTTATATGAACTTGACTTCCATCTTTTATAAATACATACTTTTTATAACCTCCATTTTACCATGTTTTGTATGTATTTTTATAGTTTTATTTTTGTTATCTTTTGGTATACATCGCATTCTTTTAAGTAGGAATTTACTACCCAACCTTTGTCAACAAGATTGTCTTATGATAAAACATATTATTATTATTATTACTATAGAGCAATCATAATGCACAATGCATAAGAGAAATGTGGTTTACTGAGCATATTATGTATAATTCTTCTGTCTCTTCGTGAAATGGTGCATGGTCATTGCTCATTGTCAGTTTGCTGACTTTACATGTGATAAGGGCATACTGAAAACATATTTGCGCGTTTTCAATTTGTGCGCATCTTATAACGCATAAAAGTTGAGAATTCAATATGAATTGAACTATACAATGAGTTATGTTCTACCATAAAATGAGTGAACCAGCACATTGAATACAATATATACAACCTTTATGATTATGAACTAATCACTAAAGTTATGAATTATCATAGCAAAGTCAGATTCTGATTGATGAAAAAAGTTTCCTGATCCAATCAGCATGCGGATTTTCTGTAATTGTTACTTGATAGTTGAAGTTGCATCAATCCAGCATAAATTGTGCTTATTCATTACCTAAACCCGCATTGAATTATTGTCATCTACTACTACTACTACTATCAATTCATCCACTGTTTCCATGGGCTGTTTCTTGGACAAAATCATTCAGGAATACTTCCAAAAACTTTAAAAAAAACAGAATTCCTTCAAAAACAAAAAAAAATCAAACATGAAATCTTACATTGCGAAAATTAAAAAAGGTTGTTTTGAATTATACCAACATTTCCTGCTATTTTTTCTATTTTCCCCCAATGTTTAACCAACTTCTCGCATACACAGTTGAATACTTACAAGACTTAAGGTGGATTCATGCAGCTTCAATTATCAAGGAACAATTAACAAGTAGCAAGTAACAATTGTCAATGATTAGTTGAACTGCCTAATTTACTGTAGATGATTCATGCAACCAAATTATCAACTATCAATTAACAAGCAACAAGTAAGAGTTGGCCAACTTTTAACTTTCTTACTTTAATTGTAAAATATGTGTCTCTAATGTGCAGGTTATGAGGGATTATGTGATCATGACCAAATTTTTCTTCAAATAATTTGTTTTTCTGAATGTGAGCGAGTTGAAATTGAAACTGTAGATGAGATTCTGGTAGAATTTCTCAGGAAAACAATGATATTTCATTTTCAATCTCAATCTTCAACTCTCCAAAACGAAGCTAGGGTAAGTATATAAAAATGAATAAAAAATTGTACTCAATTGTACAATACAATTACCTACAATTGTAATTGTAGGTAAGGTTAAAGTTGATCCCCTTCCACAAGCTTTGATCATTGTTCAATTCAATTGCTTGAATGCCTTCTTTTTCACTTCTTTCTATCACTACTACTTGTTCATTGTTATTTGATAATTGAAGCTGTATGAATCCACCTATATTGCTGAGCACCCCTATGTAACATTTAAAATTAACATTACCCCCAAAAAACCTAAATTGAAAATGAAAATGAATGGTCATGGTCAAGTTTTATCAAATAATTTTCTGTTACCTGAAAATTCCCTTGGGTTCCTATAATATTCAGGTCAACCTCTGGATAACTTCTAACTAAACTTCACCCAACCTCCATCTTGAATTTCTAGGTTTCTAGTTTCTAGCCACCTGCCTACCTGCGAGAAATAAAAGGATCAGAAACTAGGTACAGGTACTCCATTGGTTCACCCTTATAATGCGAAGCGTGTTATTTGTACCTCCCCGATTCCAATGAGTCCACCAAGTAATAAGTTTTGAATAACTACCATAACTTTCATTCAAAAGAAACGAGAAAAAATTCAACCAAGAAGCATGTAATGGCGGCTAGTTGGATTGTGTGAAAAATTGTTTCTCACCTGACACTTGTAACTAGTAACCATATCTAAATCATCGGTACATCCATAATTGATATTATATAATTGATATCAAGAGTACGAGGAAACTACTAGCTCATTTCTAATAGTATAGAATAAACTGAATACTTCATACTAGCAATGGAATGTACTTCTTTTACTCCTTTACCACTTTATCATTTTTTTATGCCTTCAACAGCGAACTAGCGAACGCGTGGATTGCGTGGATCCCGCCCACCGCCAAACCAATATGCAATACACAAAAATACAAATATGAAATATGCAACATGCAACCGCTATGATTGCATAAACTATGCAACTCGCGTTACTCTGTAGCTTCTCATATGCTCTGCCATCTATGTTAAATATGACGAAACAACATCAGGAACTAGTAAACATAGGAAATAGCATGGTGAATGAGAGGCTGCCTGTATAAACAGTAGGTACAGACATGGTACAGATGTCTAGAAGGATGGTGCTGGGACTGATGCGATATTGTTTAGAATTTTATGGCGACACTTTTCTGTCATTAGTGTCATTTTTACGTATCGTGGTGTGTTTCTCAAATTCATTGCTAGTTGACGCTAATTGGAAGTGCATAGTCAACCAATCGATCGACAAACTATATTCTTCGATTCGAGCAGCCAACAAAATGAGCAAAATCTAATGTCATACCTACTCATAAAAAACGAAATCGAATGAAAGGAACACAATTATAGGGAATTTGGCCAGTATTCTGAACAAATAATATAGGTTGTTGATCAGTCAGCGTCCAAAAATAAAAGTATAGCCAGCCGTCAGGTCGGCCTTTTATACATTTCCTAGGAAATTTGTAACTCTTTTCGTTGCAAACGCCATCTGCACGGGGACTCTGATAAATAACAATGCCTTGCTGAAACTACACCTAGAGCTCAGCAACCGAATGAAACCTGAAGATTGGGATAAATTAGATGGCATATCGTACTCAAAAGTGAGAAATGAACGGGACAGAGTGAATAACAACCACAAAGTGAAGTTTGACAAGCTACACAAGACTAGAAGTTCGGCCACCCCACGCTTAGACTTGTCCAGAGTGGTCATAAACCGAACAGACCGGGATCTCACTGAAGACGAGATGTCAGTGTTAGCACGAGGCGGTAATTTCGCAATCATTCCTCGGCAGGTACCAAAAGAGGAAATCATCGCCAATACGGAAGCAGCAATCAGGAATTTACCGGATGAAAAAGCTGAAGAAATCAGGATCGTGACAGCAAATATCCTGAGCAAGGCACGGCTTCCAAAATGCAATATCCCAAAAAGAGAGATTGCAGCCTTAAGAAGCTTGAATTCTGATGAGGGGATCACGATTCTACCAGCGGACAAGGGAAATGCCACGGTTCTTCTCAAAACGGAGGAATATAATAACAAAATTGAAGAACTTCTGGAACCTTCTAACTACCGCAAACTCGCAAGGGACCCAACACAATCAAAATTGAGGAATGTAAACAAACTCATTAAGTCGTCCTCACTGACCGAAACCATAAAGAAAACCATTCTCAGAACTGAAGCCGTTCCACCCAGACTCTATGGTCTTCCGAAGGTGCACAAACACGGCATGCCACTGAGACCAATAGTCAGTGCCCCAGGCTCACCTACATATCACTTGGCAAAACATCTGGCCTCGCTCCTACAGCCTCATGTAGGAAGAACAAACTCCTACGTCAAGGATTCGACAGACTTCGTGGGTAAAATTAGAGGCTTAACTTTGGAACCGACAGATATTATGGTCAGCTTCGATGTTGTGTCCTTGTTTACCAACGTCCCACTGGAAGACTCCCTGAAGGAGTTAGCCTACTTGTTCCCTAATGATATCGTTGGACTTTTCCGAGCATGTCTCACGGGGAGTTACTTTCAATGGAGGGGAAACTTCTATGAGCAATTGGATGGCGTGGCGATGGGAAGTCCACTTAGCCCAGTAGTAGCCAACTTCTTCATGGAACGGTTTGAGAAGAAAGCAATCGACGCCTTCGAATTGAAGCCGACCTTGTGGCTACGCTACGTGGATGACACATTCGTCATCTGGAAACATGGTAGGGACGCTCTAAAACTCTTTCTCGACCACTTGAACGCTCAACACCCCAATATTAAGTTCACCATGGAGACTGAACAAGACCAACGAATAGCATTCCTGGATGTTCTGATCGAACGATGTGGGGCTAGACTAACCCACAAAGTGTACCGAAAACCCACACACACGGATAGGTACCTGCACGCGCTATCGAATCACCATCCCAGCCAAAAGAGAGGAGTCATTTCTACTCTAACGGAACGTGCTCGAAGAATATGCGAACCAGAACATCTGGAGGAAGAACTGGAACATCTTCAAGTGACCTTGAGGTCGAATGGATACAGTGTACCCGAGATCAACAGGGCCATGAAACTGAAGAATTCCACTGTTCGAAACAAGGAGGACGTTCAGATAGTTGCACATGCATATTTGCCATACATCCCGAGGGTCACAGACAGAATTGGAAAACTCCTGAGTAAATACAACATAAAAACTGTATTCAAACCCACAAAGAAGATTCAACAGAGCCTCAGATCGGCTAAAGACAAAAGAGATCCACTGTCTGCAGCAGGGGTTTATCGCATACCATGCACCTGTGGGAAGGTATACATCGGTACCACAAAAAGATCCATGGGAACAAGGCTAAAGGAACATGAGAGAAACTGCAGACTAGGGCAAATTGACAAGTCGGCTGTGGCAGAACACGCACTTAGTGAGGGAAACCACAGGATTCTGTTTGAAAATGCAAAACTGATTGCACCCAACCAGGGATACCATAGCCGACTGGTACGGGAGGCAATAGAAATCCACAAACACACGGATAATTTCAACAGAAAAGAAGAAGCTGTCAACCTCAACCGAATATGGAATCCCATTTTAAGAAAATCGATAATAACTGCAGGTAGTTCTTCAGATATTAATGATGATTATTCTCCGAACCCACAGGAAGTAAACAAGGTAATCAATATTAATGACAATTCCACGAATCCGAATGGAATAATTAGCACCGCAAACTACCTGAATCGGCATAAATACAACTTGCGAAGAAACAATCTCCAGTCATCGGAGTGAATTCCAAGATGAATGAACCTCTGAAGAAGCTAGCCACTCGAGCCAGCGAAACGTCAGGAAGAAATTCCAAAAAACGACGGCCTTCGAACCCGAATAAAAGTAGTGATACTGAAAACCTCGGCCGCGAAAGCCTCAACTATTTTGTCTTTTTCAACATATAATTCCATATATCAAAGGCCGTCCCATATGTCACGTAAATATGATGATTCCCATAGTTTCCTTATGCTAACAGGTTGTTCCAAAAAAAGTTGCGTCGACTTACCCGGCGTAGTTTAGAAAAATTTTTTTTTTGATTTCTCAACACAATATTTCATATATCAAAGTTCGTCCCATATGTCACGCAAATTTGATGATTCCCAAAGTTTTCTCACGCTTACAGGATCTTCCATTCCGTCTTCTTACTCGGCGTAGTTTACAAAATATCTTTCGTTCAATTTTCAACACAAAATTCCATATATCCAAATACGTCCCATATGTCACGCAAAGTACAAAATGAAAAATCAACAGTTTACTGGAAACGGTGTCTTCATAAATCTTACCCGCTTCAAAGTACAAAATCTCGGTAATTTAACATTCCTGGTAGAAATTAATACATGCTACGGATGATATGAAAATCTGGCAACGCTGCTTGCAAATCAGCTCGTATCCCAATGGCGACCGACCGTACGTTAGAAACTGTGGATGAAAATTGTGGGTAACTTCACACTAATCTTCGGAGCGTAGCAATCTACATAACCGGTATACTCGGCCGATACTTTATATGTACCACTTTTTCCATTCATATTGGAAGACAGAGAAGAAGAAACATCTGCTCGCATGTGTGAGTGTATATTTCGTTGATTTCTCACCAGTGTATTCTAAAGTTCGAAGACATTATAAAAGTTTCAATGTTTTCAAGGGTAGTTTATAACAAGGGTAGATTGAGAGATTATGAAATTGTATCCTAAAGCATGAAACAATCATTATTAAACCATTTTTACCCATATTTAGGTTTTTAATGTTATTTTATAATTTTTGACAATTAGGGATAGTTTTCACCCCAAAAAAAAATAAAAAGCGTACAACGACACAATATAGGAAATGAACTAGAGGGTGTAATAAGCCTAATTCCAAATTTTTGTACAAATCGGTGCTGGACGAAAAAATTGCGAGATTTTACTATTGTTTTAGTTTCATTTTCTGAACTATTCTACGAAGCTCCAACGAAGGGAGCGAGTGAGTCTGTCAGCGAAGAATCACCAACAAGACGATTGTCTTTCTCTAAAAGAATCAAAAAGCTTCAATGAATGTTCTGGTGCCGAGCCCTTATAATAATGTCTTCAGTTTCCAATAAGCTTTGTCGAGATTTGATACTATGAATGCGCTGTATGATTTTGAATTATGGAAAGTAATCGACTTTACGTTGATGATGAACAGACGAGTGGCCAAATAGCCCGAAACTGGTCTTCAAGTGTCCCTATAATTGAAAGTCAACTCCTTTATTTGTATCGCCAAAAGCGAATGCAGGATTTTCTTCTGTGAGAAACTTGCACTGGCATCGTTTGGACATAATGCAATACCCCTCGTGGTATTAGCCGGGGGAGTAGTTGTTTACAGACAGGTGCAAGCCAAAACCTACTGTGCAGTTTGAGACTGGTCTGAACGAATTGTTCAAAAGATTATTTGATGAAGTCCTCTTTCATTTAAAACTAGATGCGTGGCGACACCTAGTATCGAATAGATTCACATACTATCACTGGTTAGGCAACCATAGGGAAATATCATTTGAAGGGATGGATACTACGGGCATTGTTTAAATGCTACGGGTAGTTGGCACTGGTGATTTCCTTTCCAAGTCATGTCTTTTTTTTTTCGTTTTTTTTACGAACGACGTAGCCTGAATCACACATTTCCTTGATTACTCATACATATTACCAAAAGATGGCAATGAATTCAGAAACAGTCGTAGATCAATAATGTTTTGAAGATTATTTTCATGCCTAAACCTTCATTTCATTCATAAACTTGTATCGTCAACTCTGTTTTGAAGCTTCATTATCCTTCTGTCAACATTTCAGTCGAACTGACAGACAGAACTCGGCACCTTTTTTTCCTAAGAGTAGGAAACTTTGTCATGCATTGTAAGTAAACGGAGATATCGACATTATTCTGTAGATGGCGTAACAAAAACGCTTAAAATCCTTCATACACAGACCATTGTCGAAGGATTTATAGTCAGTCGTCTGTCGTCTGTCAACCACAATGGTAAGAGTCTATATACAAAGGCGTAAGCATCATATCTCTTCCTACGGACTCGTGATTTTATCAATCGGTTTGTTTTCATACTTTTGCCAAATAAAAAATTTTTTGTGGAAAATGAAAATCTATCGATTAAATTTGAAGGACTCGTGGTATTACCTTTGATAATATCATGTTGAGTCGAGATATAATTTGCATTCGGATGTTCCGAATATCAGATTTCCTGAAAAATAATATCCAAGTAGGTATACATATATTGAGGTATAGAGAATATGATTTTGAGGCCACTTATTCAATCATCTTTAAATTTGGCAGGGGTACATATCATTCGAGTAACAATGTATTAACGACATTTACAATAGAAAAAACAGAGGTTGAGTTTGGTAGTATGAAAGATTTTCATCAACATTCATGCGGTAGATGAAGATTCGAGTATTGTAATTTATTTCGATTCTATAAAAAAAATTCATTTTGAAGTCCGAAGATGAGGAATTTTTTTCGAATTGAAGATGGCGGATGAGCTATGTGATTTATGGTCTAATTCCATTCAAGTTTGGTATACAGGAGCTTTTTGTGCCAGAGATCATGATTTTTTTACTAGGTTTTTATTGGCTTGGTTACTTGTCTGTCTGTTCGCGGTACAGATCTTGTGAAGTGAAATTTGACAACATCTTATTGAAATTGCAGATGTTCGTATAATTCCGGTGAAAATGCTTTATGAAATTTTTGTTACCAACGTGATTTGGGTTATGATCAGACTCTATCAAAATTTGGTTTGTTGGGGTTTTTGGAACAGGAGATTATGAATTATTAGTCAAAATTAGTAAGATCAAGATGGCGGTTCCAAATTGGCTACGAGTTTTGTGATTTTGTTCCGATTTAAATTTGATAGGAGGGGGTTTTAGGGGTCCGAGATTGTAAATTTTGAGACAATTCTCAAGTTCAAGAGGCGGACGAGTTTTGTGATTATGGTTAAATTCGATTCGAAATTGGTATGTTGGGGCGAGAAAGATGTCAGCGATTAGGAGTTTTTTGTCAAAACTCAGAATGGTGACAAGTTTTGTGATTCTATTCAAAATAATGCGATAAACGGATTGTCTGAATGAACTAATAGAATTAAATAAGAATTTAATGACATTTTTGGTTGTTGGTGTGGTCCGTCCAACTTTCCACTCCCAAAACCTTAATTTCTCGTTTCAATCAGTGATCTCAATGAAAATAAATCTTTAGTTTCAGACTTCTCCAAATTCTTTATGATCTCTATTCCTGAATGTTTGATTTTCAATACGAATCCCCTCCAAAGGAAACATTCTCAATTAAAAATGAAAGAATATTCCAGAATTAGAAATTTTTCATCATAGAGTTTTTCTAATTCTGAAAAAAAGTAATATGTTGGCTATGGTGTGTATGTCGGAACAAAAAATGATGATAAAATCATTGAAGCTATATGAGAATATTATTTATTTATATATCGCAACATTACAGGCAGGCCTAATTTTGTACAGAGGTGTGGTAAAAACAAAAACAACTTAAATTCTAAGTATGAGATAACATGCCATATACTGAACTATTAAATAATAAATACAAAAATACTTTTGATGAACAGGATGAGCACATATAAAATGAAATATAGCAATATGAATATGCACACAAAATTATAGTGAAATGGGGATTTTACATTTGACAAGGGGTGGTGTTTCTACATGGGGGTACTACATGACTTATAAGCTTGATTAGTTCTGAAGAGTGGTATTCATCTTGTGAGAAATATTTGTCTGTGACAGCATCTGATGGCAACCGTTTGCGTTGAAGAAATCGTGGGTCGAAATGCCTGCTGCACAAAAATTTGTTGCTTAGTGATGTTGGGCTCATACCAGGCAATATGAGGTTGCCTGAAAAAGAAAAAATACTAATTGGTAACTCGATAACAACTTGGCACAGTTTTTATTTTTTACAATCTTTCATTTAGTTCCACCTATCTCGGTATATATCTCTGTGTGTGTGTAATCAAATCTTGCAAATTAAATTTGACCTACTTGCTGGTTTACGATTGAGCTGAAATTTTGCTGCATATGTACATTAGATGACAAATAGTTATTCAACATCATAAACAGTAAAAAGTAAAAAATAATGTTAAGATTTTTCCTCTGCAAAATCTAACTTCTGACACCACTGTTTCGATATATCCTTGGGTTCGTCGATTAAAACACCAAACAACACTAAACTTCTTTTATTAAAACTCTCTATCACAGTACAATACAACACAATCACTTAAATCGCTCCGATAACTTTCCAATGCTCGGTACTGAACTCTCTGTACTAAAAATTCTACACACTTCTTGCACTTAGCAATATCAGATAGAAGCTTTTTCCACTTAGATCTCAATAACTCTCTCCACTTAGCTCTACTAAACTCGCTCCACTTAGCTCTGGATACAAACTTCCGAATAACTAACTCTCCGAATAAAAACTCTGTCTCCGCCGCGATATCACGATGCTTATATATACCTGCGTACCTATCGAGAATCCTCGAGCGAAGCCCCCATGACGTGTCTCGAATTCTCCAGGCGGCAGTCAACAGTTGAAAATGACGACGCGATTCGTAACAATAAGGAAAAGAAAAGCCCATGCACCAACCGTGAATGGGACCATAAACATAAATCTTGTCCGCTATCTTGAATTTATTAATTATTTTCAAGCTTGTATGTATGTTCGTGTGGAATTTTGCAAGTGAATTTTGACCTACTTCTAGTGGTCTGATTAACTTGAAGTTTGGCAGGTGCTCCTTACCGAAAGAGGTTTTTCCTGAGGCTTACAGACTTCAGTAATTCAAAGTGAATGTTAATTCGTATCTCCTGTCCCTTAATTCACGCTGTGTTCTTTGAATATTACAGGGCCTCCCTTTCGTGTGAATCTGCATATAAAAAAAATCACCAGGAAAGAACCTTCAGCGATCTGACATGTTTTTTCTATGATAATTACTGATCGTAATTCCCAGCATCGTGATACTTGACTCTGTAGGAATAGTTATCCCTAATATCCGAATATCAGATGAAGACAGATCGGCTTTCTTTGAAAGAAATATGTCTGGGTTTTCCCATCACCAAGTAGAGGTTACCCCATTCTATTATTTTCGCCAAGTCATTGTTAATACAATTGACAAGTAAACGATCTGGTGAAAAAGTTGAAACTTTTCTAGAGATCAATTACCCTAACATCAACCTGATATTTTTGCACTCGACGCGCGTTTCGCTAACAAGGTTAGTATCTCCAGAAAATGTATACTAAATCTAAATACTGTTGTGAGCTTTTTACATACCTACTTCACAATCTGAGAGAGTGCAAAAACTATCTGCAATGTTTTTTGGGCTAATATGGAGTTCGTCTGTTTTTACTAATTTTTCTGATTAATTTCTGAACAATAAACAAAAAAGCGCGTTGAAAGGGATGTTTAAAACCATTCATACTATTTTTTATGACCTTAGCTAGTCACCCATTCAGCCAAAACTAATTTTACATTTTGCTAGTCCTAGACTCTCGAATACATCTGTTAGACTTGTGTCACGCACATCCTGTAACTGATTAAGGATGTGGCTATGATCCATGTTCCATGTAACGGCTCTTCCGTTGATGTGCCCTATGTAAGCGGTCTTCTCTACGTGGCGTTGCGCCTTGGAGCTTTACACCATCTGCACCAGATTCAGACTTTTGTTTCGTAAAGAACAGACCCTTCGAAACGTCTTGTGTTTGCAAACACAGTCGAGTGTCACTGAGAAGACCGATGGCGGTTCGAAACACCAGTCTGGTATTCTATTTTTGAATGAAATCATTCCGAACATGGACATTCTGAAGTTTGATAGGGTTGGTGTTATAACCCCTTTTGGAACTTCCAGTGCCAGATAATGTTAGTTCTCTACGTCGTGCAATGGGTATGTTCTCACATTTTTCTAAATGGATACCAAAGTTCTCAGAGAAAATTCAACCATTGGTGCAATGCAAACAATTCCCAATGTCACATGAATCTATCTCAGCATTCGAGAATTTTAAGCTGGAAACTCCTCTGTAATTTCCATCGATGACAATGAGATGTTGACAGTAGAATCAGATGCTTCAGATTTTGCCATTGCAGTACAACTTTCTCAGCAAGGTAAACCGGTTGCGTTTTTTTCAAGAACTCTCTCAGAATTTGAAAGAAGATATTCCGCTGTAGAAAAAGAGGCATATGCTATAGTAGAAGCAATAAGAAAATGGAGACACTTTCTTATTGGTCGTCACTTCAAGCTTATTACAGATCAGAGATCAGTTGCCTTCATGTTCGATACTAAATCATATGGAAAAATTAAAAATGAAAAGATTATGCGATGGCGCTTAGAATTATCTTGCTACAAATACGACATAATCTATAGACCAGGAAAAGAAAATAAGGTTGCAGACACCTTTTCTAGAATTTGTTCAGCAGCTGATACCAATAAAACTCTGTATAATTTGCACAATTCCTTGTGCCATCCTGGCGTAACACGTATGTATCATTGGATTCGTAGTAAAAATTTGCCATATTCTGTGGAAGAAGTCAGAAAAATAATTTCGTTATGCCCAGTTTGCGCTGAATTGAAACCAAAGTTTTGTAAGAGTCAAGGTTCATTGATAAAAGCTACTTCAGTATTCGAAAGGTTGAATATAGATTTCAAAGGACCTTTACCATCCGCAACACGAAACAAGTATATACTGACAATAATCGATGAATATTCAAGATATCCTTTTGCTTTTGCTTGTCAAGATATGACTTCTCAGACAGTCATAAATTGTCTAAGGAAACTTTTTGCACTTTTCGGAGCCCCTTCTTATATACACTCTGATCGAGGAACATCTCTCATTTCATCGGAATTGAAATCATTTTTGGACAATCATGCTGTGGCTACAAGTAGGACTACTCCATACAATCCTCAAGGAAATGGACAATGTGAAAGATATAATGGAATTATTTGGAAAACTGTATTACTCACGTTGAAATCTCAGTGGGAACTTGTTCTAGACGATTCTGTACATTCGATTCGGTCGTTGTTATGTACTGCTACAAATTGTACACCACATGAGCGTATGTTCAATCATCAGCGTAGATCACCGAATGGATCTTCTCTTCCGACATGGTTATCTACTCCAGGTCCAGTTTTCTTGAAAAAGAACGTTAGAGTGAGTAAAAATGATCCACTTGTAGAAGAGGTCGAGTTACTCCAAGCAAATTCTGAGTATGCCCATGTAAGACTCCCTAATGAAAAGGAAACTACAGTGTCTATTCGACACCTGGCACCACGAGGGGATGTAATGTTGCCGAATGAAGATGGCTCAACTCAAGTTGATTCAGAAATAGATGTGAAAATTATAGAGTTGGATCGTTCAGATATGAGTGCTGATAGAAATGGAGGGGAGAATAAAGAACAAACGGAAGAAAGAAGACCAGCCCGTGATCGCAAATCTCCTGAATATTTGAAAGATTATGTTTTGAACTGAGAGGGAAAGAATGTTATAAATTTATCACTCAGTGTATCAGTTTTTTTAATCAGTTGAATGATATAACTGTCATTGTCACTAGTTGCATTGTACGTTTATTAAAGCCTTCGATCTAAAAGGTTTTTACTACAGTTGGTTTGACTATTTGTGACTTCAAGTTCTTCTCGTTGAATGCCACTTTGAAGGATGCATGTTCTTCCGGGTACCTCTGCATAATCGATTGGTAGTTGTGTCTGGCAGATGTCTCTTCAGGATAGACGTCAACCCCTCTGCCGTCGTCTGTTTTCCGAAGTTGGTGAGTTTGGTTCACTTCCAGTTACATTCAAGTTTGAGTCTTTCATTGAATCAATCATCTCATTCATTTTATAAAAATAATTGAAGTAAAAATATGGAATTGAAACAAAGGAATATATAGAAGTAGAAAATGAAAATTAATTATAGAAGATGGTGATTAATGAAAATCAAAAATATAAAAACAATAGCTGAGATGTAGAATGATGAAAAATTGAAAATTATGAATAATAAAAAACATTTGAATTGAAAACAAAATCACCCAAAAACATAAGATACCGAGGAGGTTGAAATATGTTATACATTGCAGGATTGCTGCAGATGAGCAATGTTTGAATTACTCACTCAAATTATGGCGTCATTCACGACAATGAGAATGCATTGGTACTGGAATTGAAGGTGGTCTATCAAAAATAATATTGTTTGAAGACTATTGAGATTTTATTTTTCACCACTTATGTTTTCAAATAACAGTTTGTGGCATATTTTTTTCCAATATCGCTCGAAACTCCTGTTCATTGATCAATTATCTTCTATGATATCAGTAGACTTGAAGCAGAATTGATTCAACTCCCCTACATACAATAACCTACTACTTTCCTTTGAAAATCAGCCTCTTATCCATTTCACAATAGGTTTCGACTCAAATAATAATACTTCAATTCTAGCTATTGATATGCTGCATAACTGGTAGATAAACGTATTTCTTACAAAACAAATATTTTCAAAAGCATAACAGTAACAATAATATTGTTATCATCTTAGGTGATTTCAAAATGTCTGATATAAAATGGAAACCCATAAACAATAAATTATACTTGGAGCCTCGAAATGTTGAACAGAAATGTGTTGAACTGATAGACTACTTCTCTCATCTTCAACTCATGCAATTTGATGCAATTTATAATAGAAGCAATAAACTTTTAGATCTCGTGTTATCAAACGAAAATTACTTCAATCCGTTGAACATTCCGATGACCCACTGGTGCCAGAGGACTCTCAGCACCACCCTTCATTACATATTACATTTGTGTATGATAGGCTGAAACCTTTGAGAAAATCACTTGAAACTTTCAAGAACTTCAACAAAGCGAATTTTGACGAAATACATGAGCTGTTGAATAATACCGATTGGGAAAGAATATTTCATAAGTTAGGGGTTGATGATGCGGTTGCTGTTTTCTACAGGGAATTGAATAAAATTATTGATGAAAATGTTTCGGTCAGAAGATCTTACAGCAGATTTCGTTCATATTTCGAAAGTGAAACCATTATAATAATAAAACAAAAAAAAATACTAAAACAAAAAATTTAAGATATATCTAAACCAACAGGACTATACCCTTTTTAAAGATTTGAGAAAACGATCAAAATATTTGATACGGCAGGATTACTGTGACTACATAAACATAATTGAATCGGAAATACCAAACAACAACGAAAAGTTTTGGAAATTTTTATCTAACAAAAAGAAAACAACTGTGTGCATTCCCAATAAAGTAATTTACAACAACTCCTCTGCCAACAATGGCAGTGACATGTGTGGTTTATGTTCAGATTTTTTTCAATCCGTATATACTCAACCAAAAACTCTTACTTCATCCTCATCAAAGTTACCCAAAACCAAGTACTTGATTTAATCAACACACTGGACATTACTGAATGTCCTGGACCAGATAATATTCCCCCATCATTTATTAGAAAATGCGCGTTGCACCCGAGCAAACCCCTTGCAATTATCTACAATCTATCACTCGCATCTACATTTCCTGAATTGTGGAAAACAACTCATGTAGCCCCTATTCACAAATCAGGTGAAAAATCAAATGTCAAAAATCATAGGTCCATCAGCAAGCTATCCATAATCGGTAAACTTTTGGAGAAAATAATTTATTATCTTTTATTATACGAAGTAAAAAATGTTATCATCGAACAACAACATGTTTTTTCTCCAGAAAGATCCATAGAAACCAATTTAACTGTCTACATAAGAGAAAATATGGACAATGGTGTCATATATTCAAATATGAGAGCTGGCAACGCCTCAAATCTAGAAGCCCGCTGTCAATGTCATGTCAGTCAAGTAACCTAGTTCTGAAGTAAATATTGACAAGCACAGTTGTTATTGATTATTATTGAACGCGGGAACCTGTAAACCACTCCAGTTGATTTGATACCTTTTTGTAATTAAACACTAGGAAAATAACGTCTCCGTTTTAATTGAAACGGCCTCAAGAACAAACATAACATGGTGGCAGCTTCAGAAACAAAACGCCTTGTGTTTGGAAAAGGGAAAAACGAGTGTGGTGTGAACTTGTGCAGAAAATAACGCGGCAATAATAAAAAACTGTTAACATGTCTGAATTCAAACCGCCAGAACAGATGAATTTCAGAGGAAATATCGCTACTAATTGGAAGCTCTGGAAGCAAAAGTTCGATGTGTATTTGTTGGCTAGCGGAAAAACAAGCAAGGCAGATGATGTAGAAATCGCAATTTTGCTTAGTTTGCTAGGAGATGAGGGATTACTCATTTTCAACACGTTTGAAATTGAAGCGAACGAGGACAAGAACAAGCTAGATATTATCCTGAAAAAATTCGACGAATATTGTGAGCCTACAAAAAATTTGGTTTATGAACATTTTAAATTTTTCAAACGTGATAGGCTACAAGGTGAAACGGTGGACCAGTTTGTTACAGCGTTGAAGCAACTTTCACCGACTTGCGAGTTTAAGGAGAAATACACCCTTATTCGAGATAGGTTAGTGTTAGGAATACGTGATTCGAGAATTCAAGAAAAATTGCTAGAACATTCCGATCTGAAATTAGCGGACGCGATAACAATTTGTCGGTCAATGGAAACAAGTTCAGTGACTCAAAAAGAAATATTAAAAGACCAAAACTCTCAACCTGTTTTTCGTGTGTGCAATGAAAAATCGAAGTGATATCCGGAGAAATTGGAATCCCTCTGCAGTGCAAAAATCTGGAGCTTCGACTTCGACATCAAGGTCAGGTAGCGAACATGGCACATCCTTGTCAAAAGGTATTTTCTGTAACAATTGTGGCTTACAACACGTAGAAGGTAAGTGCCCAGCTCAATTTCGATCTTGCAGTCGGTGTCACAAGAAAGGACATTATCGGAAATTTTGCAAATCCAAATATGTTCACGATATTAACGAGTTTCAAGGACATGATTGTGCGAATCAACTTAACGAATCCGATGATGAACTTAGTGTAGAAAATCAAATCGTCTGGACTATAACGAGTAATGTAAACAAGTACAATGTGAATTCGGTTGAATGGTTCGAGACTGTCTTTATTTCGGGTGTTGGAATCAATCTGAAAGTAGACACCGGGAGTCGAGTGAATATTTTAAATCGCAGTGACTTCGGGAAAATAGGACTTGCACCTAAGGAACTATCGAACACATCAACAACTCTATCTTCATACTAGGGTCATAAAATAGACATTATAGGTAAGACAAGATTACGTTGTGTTTATAAGGGACTATGTAAAGACTTTGTTTTCTATGTACTTAAATCTAGTACTACTTGTTCGATTTTGGGACTTGAAGCTGCTCAAAGCTTGGATATGTTTAATAATGATAAAGTGACTGTCAAAGCGATAAATATTTCGGATGAAACTAAGCCAGAAATTTCGGTTGAAAATATCCTCAAAAAACATCAAAGTGTATTCACGGGGATTGGTAAAGCATGTAAATCATATAAAATCACACTCAAAAGTGATGCCATTCCACGAATTTCAGCTGCTAGAAAAGTTCCTTTGGCGCTGAAGGAAAAAGTCGAAAATAAATTAGATGAAATGGTTAGGGAAAAAATTATTGACCCTGTAACAGAACCAACTGATTGGGTCCATCCCATAGTGGTAGTTCCTGAACCCAATAACGACATTCGTTTATGCATGGATCCGCGTTCTCTGAATGCATACATCAAACGTGAAAATTTCAGTATATCAACTCTTGACTGCCTTTTTAGTCAATTATCTGGTGCAAAGTTTTTTACATTATTAGATGCGTCCCAAGCATTTCTACAGATTCCTCTGGATTACGAAAGCTCGAAAATCTGTACAATAGCGACTAGTTGGGGTAGGTTTCGCTACTTAAGATTGCCATATGGGATCTCATCAGCACCTGGAATTTTTCAAAGATTCGTCTATGAAATTTTAGTGGGAGTTCCTGGAGTCATATCATATTTTGATGACATCTTAGTCTTTGGCAAAACTCTACCAGAACACAATCAGATTCTCGAAATTGTACTTGATATAATAAAGAAAAGTGGTTTGACACTCAATTTACAAAAATCACAAATTTGTAAAAAATCGGTTCGATTCTTAGGCCACAAAATTGATTCAAATGGAATAGCTTCAGACGAAAATAAAACGAAAGCAATTCGTAATATGTGTCCACCAAAGAATAGAAAAGAACTTCAAAGGTTTTTGGGTATGGTTGTGTATCTCTCTAAATTCATATCCATTAGGACGCCTTCTGAGTACCAAAAATGAATGGGTTTGAACAGAAAATGAAAATAAAAGTTTCGATAGGCTGAAACAGCTTGTGTCCAGTACACCTGTACTGTCATATTTCGATACAACAAAAATGACCACATTATCTGTAGATGCATGCCCTTATGGAATAGGTGCCTTGATATCTCAAGAAGGTCATCCGATAGAATTTGCCTCAGTGTCCCTAACTCCTACTCAGCAAAAGTACAATCATATAGGAAAAGAGCTGTTAGCATTAGTGTTTGGATGTGAAAGGTTTCATTTATACCTTTACGGAAAACGATTTACCCTGGAAACAGACCATAAGCCATTATTAGGTCTCTTGAAGAAACCACTCGATGATCTCTCTCCAAGAATCCAAAGGTTGGCAATGAGACTGCTCAGATACAGCTTCAACCTCATACATATTCCTGGAAAAAAAAATGGTTGTAGCAGATGCTCTTAGTAGAGATCCAAATCCGCATAATATCGATACCACCTACTTGGATGAAAACTTGAAGGTAAATTCCATCATTGCTACATCCCCTGACAATGAAAAAAGCTTGATTGAAGCCATTGATAATGATGTTACATTTAAAACCATTAAAAATTACATTTTGACTGGATGGCCAACTCACAAGGCTAATGTACCAACAAATCTCAAATCTTTTTGGACAATAAGACAGGACATTTATTTAAACAAAAATGTGTTATTTTACAAAAAACGACTTTTAGTTCCAGCAGCCTTGAGATAGGAATTTTTAAACCTGATTCACAAAACACATCAAGGTATAGTTTCATGCAAGAAAATAGCACAGGAATGTATATATTGGCCTGGTATCACTTCCAATATAGGAAACTTAGTTCGTATTCTATACCAACAATATGCTAGGAATAATCAAAAAGAACCATTGACACCACATGCTATTCCTGAATTGCCATGGGAGAAAATTGGTATTGATTTTAAATCATTTGGAAATCTAAGTTTTCTCGTAACAGTAGACTATTACAGTAAATTTGTCATAGTTAACAAGCTGAACAATAAAAATAGTGAAAGCGTAATAACAACACTGAAAAATATTTTTTCAAATCATGGATTACCACTTGAAACATTTTCGGACAATGGACCTCCTTTCAATTCTTTGGAATTCTCAAAGTTTTGCAAAAATTACCACATCAAACATTCCACATCAAGTCCGAACTATCCTCGTTCAAATGGAATGGTTGAGCGAGCGATCCAAACAGTGAAAGCGATCCTTGTAAAATCCGCAAAAGAAGGAAAAGATCCATTTATTGCAGTGCTCAATTATAATGTGACGCCAAAACAAAACCAACCTGCTCCTTGCGATTTATTAATGGGGAGGAAACTTAGATCGTTACTGCCGATACACAGAAACTTGCTGAAGCCTAAATTCCCTACTTCAGGAATAAGTACCAAGCTGGGAAAGAATCAAGATAAACAAGCTGCCTACTATGACAGGTCGTCAAGAAAGCCTAATGAATTGACCCCAGATCAAAGTGTTATGTTGCAAAAGCAACATCGTTTTTGGAAACCAGCAGTTGTCGTGAATAAATCTGGTCCGAACGATTACATTGTTAAAACAGAAGACGATGTCCTCTATCGTCGAAATCGTTCATTTCTACGATCTTATATTCAGCCGACTCCACGCGATGATACACCTCGTATAGAACCTGATGAAGGAAGAGACAATATTGAACCAGATCCTGCACCAGAAGATGAACCCCTTAAGAGTCCGAATAACTCTTTAAATGTTGATAATCATATTAATGTAACTAGGAGTGGTCGCGTCATTAAACCTCCTGTTAAACTCAATTTATAATTTTGACGTTCACAAATTATAATTTTTCTCTTTAGAAGGGTCGTGTCAAATATTCAAATATGAGAGCTGGCAACGCCTCAAATCTAGAAGCCCGCTGTCAATGTCATGTCAGTCAAGTAACCTGTTAACCTAGTTCTGAAGTAAACATTGACAAGCACAGTTGTTATTGATTATTATTGAACGCGGGAACCTGTAAACCACTCCAGTTGATTTGATACCTTTTTGTAATTAAACACTAGGAAAATAACGTCTCCGTTTTAATTGAAACGGCCTCAAGAACAAACATAACAAATGGTATACAGATTGATGCGATATACACCGACCTCAGTGAAGCATTCGACAGAGTAGATCACCTACCTTGATGGACAAACTTGCTGAGGTGGGTGTAAGTGAAAATTCATCAGAGTGGATTCAGTCGTATATAACAAATCGCAAACAAAAAGTTTCAATGAATGGATTCGAATCTAGATCGTTTCCTTGCCCTTCAGGGGTACCTCAAAGCAGCCACTATTGGGTCCCTTACTGTTCATCAAATATATAAACGATGTCATCAAATGTTTCAAAAATTCCAAATTTCTAGTGTATGCAGATGACCTTAAAATATTCCACAGGATTAGGGATCAAAGTGACTGCAGAGCCTTCCAGAACGACTTGAACACATTTTCCATGATTTGTGAAAAAATGCACTCTCCTTTTATCTGGAAATATGTCATCACATGAGCTACACAAATAATTATCAAAATGAAATAAATTACCAGTATGCAATCAAGCAGAAAGAAACCAATTGAGAAAGTAAACGAGATTTGGGAATTATAATAGATGACAAACTCAACATCAAAAACACATAAATAAAATTGCAAACGAAACAAATAAAATGATGGGATTCATTATCAGGAACATCAAATATTTCAAAAATCCTAAAACACTAATTTCATTATACAATGCTTATATTCACAGTAAATTAAGATTTTGCTCTATAATTTGGAACCCAATATATGCAATATATATCAACAGACTGGAAAAATTCCAAAACAAATTCTTAAGATTCCTGGGATACAAAACCAATTTCCCTGTACAGGTTAGCAACTATGACATCATCAGAAAAAAATTGAATATTCTCTGACTGGCTGATAGAAGATCTCTCGGTGACGTATTATTCTTAACCAAAATCATTAAAAACCAAATTGACTCGCAAGAATCACTGTCACAATTGCAATTCAATGTTCCACCAAGTAGCCTTCGGAGAAAGGAATTTTTCAATTACACGAAAAAAAGGCAAATTTTGGTACAAACTCTCCTGGTACAAACTCTCCTCTCATAAGATCGCAAAAAGAATTTAATGTATGTATGCAAGAAATCGATGTAAACATATTTTTCAAAAACTATTTATCACTAAAGAAACTTATCAAATCTTCATACTTTTAACTTTGCCACAACATGTTTGACAACTTGTCGGTCACGTTCAATTACAATTTCAAAAATATATATTTTAAGATACTTGTGTGTATATGTGTCGTATTTGTATGTGAAATACTTGTATTAACATTTTTATTCATTTTTTTTTATTTCAACGTAATGTCATCCAGAATAACTCTATGTAAATTTGTGATAATCTCCATAAACACTATCATTTCACTGTTTCTAAAATTAGTGGACACTTTTTTTGGACGTATCTGTATGTGTACCCCAATCTGCTAAATAAATAAATAAATGAATTCGTTTTCAAAAAATACTTCTTTAAAACGTTTATTTTCCTTTCAGAATATCATTGGATTATCGAAAGACTTCTGAAATATATAATTTTGTTGAAAATTTGTTCTATATTCATATTGTTAGAAATCTCCTAACGACGTCCCTGTCGCTCGTTAATTCAAAATTTTATGAGAGGTCGAAAAAAAAACGTCATTTTTCTGAGGACTTTTTATTCGCGTCGAGAATTCGATCACAGATATATATATATATATATATATATATATATATATATATATATATATATATATATATATATATATATATATACGGAAAGGATTCATCTCTACGGCAGAAAGTTGATCAGTGTTTTAGTACAGAGCGTTGGATAGTTTAGCTGAGCAATTTAATAATAATAATAATAACAGTTATTCATTCCCAAGAAACTACAGTTTATATATAGGAAATATTTATATAATACATTTATTAAAAAGCTCAATCACAATTGTTTATTACTCGAAAATGAAAAAAAATTAAATAATTTTTCAAAAAAAATTATTCTAACAAATAATAATAATAAGTGATTGTATTTGTGATAAAGAGTTGTAATAAGAGTAGTTTAGTGTTGTTTCAAGTTTTAATAAACGAACCCAAAGGAAATATCGTAACAATATGAATGATTTTGCAATTACAAGTTTAATATCATCACCTCAAGTGCTGAGGTCTATTGTGGTGAATCTTGTATAACTTTCGATATTGAGAATTGGTTATTGGAAGAATGTCATGATGCACCATCGACCTTTCTGTAGGTACTGGTTTTTCGATATGATATAATATTCAATTCCCGAAAAAGTTTCAAAAATATTGACTGCTGTCAATTTTTGACGAGCACCATGATTGCATTTGTGAATATTCAAGAATCAATAGGCCACCAGAATAGACCTAAATATTATAGTAAGAATGTGTTCGATATTAATTAGTGTGTTCTGAACAGAAAACAAGCAATTTTAGGGTCATATGTACTCTTCGAACTGATTTGTGAGCACCATAGTTTATCTGTATTCCATCCACACTTTCGGGGCTTTTACCATTCTCAACAATGGAATGACCATCAGATCTATCTCTTCAACGGACTTGTCCTCCGTGAAAATCACATATTTCCTGACGAGAATCGCTATGAGTGTCTTCATGTTTGCAATAGCATATCTCCATCCTGAAAAATATATCACATTATTATTGATAGCTGTGAAATATTTTTTAATTTCTATTTTGAATTTCACAACAGAATTGATATGTGGTAGAGTGTTATAAATTTTTATTCCAGAGAAGAACAACGACTTTTTTCCAAAATCGCTTTTTATTTGTATGGTTTTCAAATTATTTAACTATCTGGTTAGATGATTATGGCTATCAGAACATATTATGAAGGAAAGATTTGAATATTCATATTTACTCTTAGTTGAATGGATGAAAACACAAATTCTTGACTTGAACAAAGAATCTATATTTAATGGTTCCTCGGTTTGTAAAATTTACTTGGCTCTAGAAATGTTAATTTATAAATACATTTAAGGGTTTTATTTTGTAAAGATTTTAATGGATTCAATATATATTTTGATGCAGTTCCCCAAACAGATATCAAATAATGTAATTTTGAATAAATAAAACTGAAGTAAATCATTTTTAGATATTTAGTTGACAGTAAAGACCGTATTCTATATAAAACTTCAATTTCAGAGAAACCCAGTTGTCTTCTTCGTACTGAATGACTGTATCATCAGCAAACCCTATAGCATTTCCCTCATCCTGAATCGCAAATAAGCCATTTAAATAAATATCAAATAGAATAGGGCCCAGGACACTACCTTGCGGGACACCATATTCTATGCTGGATTTGTTACTGAGCATTTCATCAACTCTCACGACTCGATGTCTATAAGATAGATAGCTTTCAAACAATTTGAGAGAATTTCCTCTGATACCAATATCCTCTAGAGACTCCAAGAGAAAGGGATGACTCACCGTGTCGAAAGCTTTCGACAGATCTATAAAGAAGCAGAGGCATGTTTTATTTTCACTCAAAGCATTGTTAATATTCTTTCTGAGCTTGTGAATTGCGTCTTCTGTGGATGAGGTTTTTTTAAAGCCATATTGTTTCTGTGGGAGAATTTTGTATCTATCGACATAAGCTGTCAATCTGTTTTTCAATGATTTTTCAAATACTTTGCTGAGATGTATTATTAATGATATTGATCTATAGTTTTCCACGATAGTTCTATCTCCTTTTTTATGAAGAGGTATGACAACAGAATGTTTGAAGGCTGATGGCCATAAACCAATTTTCATACTACAGTTGAATATATGTGTGAGTGGTTCGACTATTTGGGAACATACTGATTTCAGAGTTTCTGATTTGATGTTATCCAATTCCACTGCTTTTTTGCTTTTCAATTCTTTTATCAGACATGCTACTTCTCTCTCATCAGTTGGAAACAACACCATAGAATTGAAAACTGATGTGCGGTTCAATTTGGGCTTTGGATCAAGTTTTATTTTATTAGCGAGTGTCTTACCCATGTTGGCAAACTTGAAGTTAAATTAATTCGATATTTCTTTTTTTCTGTTAATAGATTACCCTCATTATTATTTAATGAATCGATTTTATGATTCTTTTTTTCCGCCTGTCAATTTTTTTACTACATTCCATAATTTATTATTATCTGCGGTGTTATTGCCAATTTGCTGTCTGAAATATTCATATTTTGTTTTTTTTATTAAAGAAGTTAGTTTATTCCTATAATTTTTATTTGTCGTCAAAACAAGCCTAGTCGGGTCCGTACTCCCCACTGCTCCGACCCAGTGGGCGGATGCGCTAGTATAATTAACCAATGATCACTCCCCGCACCGCGGGGTAAGTGGTCACTGGCTCCGAGAATCGTGAGTCCTGAGCAGACGCAACGAACCGAGAATAACGGCCTTCTGCATGCGGCCGGCCAAGATCTCTGCTGCATTACGGCATGCCGGTATGATCTTGAGCTCCGAGAGTAGCGTTGGTCTGGAACCACCGAGAAGACCTATAATCAGAACCACTAACTTGACAGAATAGTCTGGGTGGAACCTGCGGAGTTCGTAAAGTAAATCCTGGTACTTTGTCCGTTTTTCCTCCTCTTTTCGGACGATATTCGTTTCGGCAGGGGCCGAAAACTCAATAACGAATATCGTCTTACTTCGGTGGTCGAAGAGGACTATATCAGGCTTATTGGCCTGTATTTGCCTGAGGGTGGGGAATGAAAAGTTCCAACGGACTCAATATCCCCTGAAGCGTGAGGCAGTACCGGTGTCCTGTCATACGAGTGCCGAAGAAAATAGTACAGCACTCGTAAGGCCGCGTTATGGCGATGGATATAGGCCGAGACCGCATAAACTGCACAAGATGACAGCAAATGCATCAAAGTCTCGGGCGCCTGTTGGCAGGCCCTGCATCTGGTATCAGGGACCTCTATACCCATCACGCGGCTCCGATAGACTAGGGTGTTGAATTTTTATATGGTATACTGATCTCAAGGTCGTAAGGATTTCGTATGTCGCTTCAAATAGTTTATTTTTTGTGTGAATTGATTTTACTAGAGCGTTTGTTATCCTAGGCGCAATTTTCGTGTCTTTTCTGTATTTCCCTTTGGTTGTTGTACATGCATCTATCACTTTTTGTAGAATGTCAATGAATATATCTGTAGCATTGTTCGGATGTATTTCACTATACATTGGTACCCATGAAATTTTATTCAGGCAGTCCTTAAGTTTCTCATGATTCAAGTTTATGATACAATCGTTTGTTTTCGGAGTTATATGAGGGTAAGCGAAAACTATCTGGAGCACGGTTGTGAAATGATCACTAAAATCAGTTTGGATGACGATGAAGAGGAAAAATATTTTCTGTAATTTCTGATTTTGCTTATGTATATAGCATTATACTGCATAAACCATAAGTATAATACTTACATGTATCAGCCGTAAATAATGTTATTGGCTCATCATCCTATTTATCTATGAACAATCCGAAAAAGAAATGGAGATACAGGAAGCTCTCTTGCTCAGGGATCTTTTTTTGATAGAACAGCTGAGCTTTGGAACTCCTTGCCGAGAGAGGTTTTCCTGAGGCTCACAAACTTCAAAAATTCAAAGTGATTCACGCGGTGTTCTTCGAACACTATTGGGCTTCTCTTTCGTGTGAATCTGCATATAAAAAAAATCGAACCACCACGCCAAACGGGTTTAGAGTTACTAGATCATTCACCTTAGGTCACTTTTCAGCAAAAAAGTATATTTCAGTGTCTCACAAGATCTGTTTTCCTACTCCCACCCGTAAATATGTTCATTTCTTTATAGTTCACTAAACGAATAAGTAGGTGATTCCAGTCAACTGAATCGTAATGATTTCATATTCACACAAGGAAGGATATGAATCCCACCAATCACAGAAAACAAAATACTTGGTTATCATGAACAATATTTTAGAAACGTCACAATTCTGATGTCTACCTGCAAACACGAAATCCAAGTTTTTTCATATAAACATAAATGACTGTACCTACTCATATTTGAAATATTTGCTAGTTTATTGAGTCGGGTTTGATTTGTCACAATTGATATTTTTTTTTGGAATCAAACGACTTACATCTACTTTTCACACCAATAATTAACTGGAATTATACAGTCCAAGTGGCCTGTTGGTAAGAGTGTTAGCCCTCTGTGGCGATCCACTTCATGGTGGGTTCGAGTATCACCAAAACCGTTTTTCTGCCCTTTTAATTTGACATTACTAGATCAATTTGTATCGTTCAATTCTGAATTCAATGATGTTCCTTCCTTTCGAGATTTCATGAATATTGAAAGAATACTCCATATCAAAAATTGATTATCGATATGATACTTAACAGACAGTTCTTGTTGTACAAAGTACTATTTTCAAACAGCAACTCACCTATACAGTTTCTGGGCCCATATGAAAAGGGAACATATGTGCACGGATGTCTTTTGGCTACTTCTTCTGGTAGAAATCTGTCGGGGTCGAATTTCAGTGGGTCGGTATAGTATTTGGGGTTGCGATGTATAAAGGGGATGTTGATGAAAATAGAAACTCCTCCTGGTAAGATGACATCACCTGTAAAGAAAGTTATGGTACAAGTAGCATTCAATGCAATGGTTACAATGAAAGAACATAATGAGGTTCTGGAAATATCCAAATATCCATTCTCGTAACTTTTCAGAACTATACAGTATTCTGTCTATCAGATCTCCATGATGAAGATGGGAGTCGAAATATCGAACACTTCAACATCTCGCTCAAGAAAAGACTATTCTAGTATTCTATACTAGAGCGTCCATTTCAACAACACAGGTGGTGTTTTCAGAAGGCGAAAATTTATTCAACAAGACAGATACCCGATATAAATGTATTTAATAGTGATGGATATAGAACATTGTACAATTATGGCAGTAACAACCAAAATGACGGAGTGGTAATATTCATGAAATCTGATATATGTCTCTCACCAATTAATAGAATTATCGAAAAAGAGTAACCTTCTTAGGGTGAAATTGAACTGTGAGAATAACGTCTTCATAATAAATTCATTTTACAGATCACCTGCTAGTGATGTGAACACGTTTATCGAAGAGTTGAATGACATATTAGAAAAAGATAACGAAAAATGTGACTATAAGTTTTTTTTAGACTACAGATTTTCATCGGTAAATTAAAAAAACGGTTTAGTTACCATTCGGTAGCATCGAGACTACTCTTCCGAACTATGATATAGCCATACAAAATTCTTTCGCAATGAGACCAGTAAATGAAATCAAATATTTGGGAATAATATTAGATCGTTCATTCAGATGGAAACCTCATGTGGACTACTTAATAAAAAAATTGAGGTGTATTTCGTATAGATTCAAAAATTTATTGAATTCTTGAATAAAAAAAAAAGAGTAATGGTCTATCAGTGTTTGGTGGAGTCACATTAAAGCTATGGAATCATAGGATGGGGAGGTGTTTCGAGAGCACTCTATAATGCAAAATAAAATTTTTAAATTACTACTTAACAAAAGCCATAGGTATCCCACTGATCAACCTTATATCGGAGCGAAAGTATTAGATATTCGACAGATATATTATATCCAAGTCAATATAAGACAATATTTAAATAGAGGTACATTACAGCGTCGTACAAATGACTATGGAACCAGAAATAAACAAAAGTATGTTACACCAATTATGAACAAATACATCGGACAGAGGAGTTATTTGTACTTGTACTAAAATACACTCAAAAGGTTTGAGACTGAAGTTAAAAATTATATAATGAGCAGACCAAGAAGGGATATACATGAATTAATTGACAATCCTTGATTGAAAATTAACTGATTCAGTACATTGATTGTGATGCCATGGTTGGACAATGATCTTTCTTTCCTCATGTGATATCACCTTTTCTTTCTTTTTATCACACTTGAATCATCATAACATCTACTGAAATCTTCCAATGGATTTCCGTTAAGTAAGTTCAAATATTCTTGATATAAGTATTGCTTAAGATTTTATATATTCCAACTATTTATTGTATTTTATTCTAGAATTGTCACACCATGTACAAATTATCGCCCAGATAGTTTCTGTGCTTTTATGTGTTTATTGAAGTGTTTTTTCTTATATTTCAAATTGTACCTTTACCATATTAATGACAATAAACATAAATACATACGTACATGTATACCAACAGAGTATGAATTTGATCATAAATCCGAATCCTTCATTTCCAAAGGAATGATTCGAAACTTGATTTTTCAGCAAGTAGGAGACCACAAATGAAAATTCTTAATATCATATGAATGATCAAACAGAGTTGAACGATTCGCCTCTATTAGTACAAATCTATTAATTCGTTGACCTAACATAACTAAAACCTATAAATTATATTTTGGTAGGTGGGACCATGATTTCATTCTAGGATATGAATAGAATATTCAGGTGTAATTGTGGTTCTCGGTAGTGTATAGGTTAGCACATTCGCCTTTCAAGCAGGAAGATCGGGGTTCGTTAAAAGGTAAGGCCTCGTTGATCCATTGCTCGCATAAGTTTCGACTTCTGAGGGTTGACGTTCGTCTGCTGGTTAACGGAAACAAACAATTTTGAAAGAATTTTTAAAACAATTCACCATTTGCCTTCTGTATAACGAAACGCATGTGGTTGATGTATTTCCATCGAGTAACGATCACGTCCACTCAATATTCTTATTGTTTCAAAAACCTTACTTATTGATACTAACCTAAATCTATGTCTTCCTCCACTGACCTAGCAAACATCCCTGCTACGGGGAAAAGTCTCAAGGTCTCCTTTATCACTCGTTCTGTATACTTCATTTTGGGTAGATCTGATGCTTCTACGGTACGATCAGTACCAAGGATATCGACAACTTCTTCATAGACTTTTTGCTGAAAAACAGTGGATGTCGGTTTCGTATTTTTTTCAAATGCAGATTTACACGAAAAAGAAGCCCTGTAATGTTCAAAGAACACCGCAGAATCAAAGAACAGGAGATTCGAATTAACATTCACTTTGAATTTTTGAAGTTTGTAAGCCTCAGGAAAGACCTCTTTCGGCAAGGAGTTCCAAAGCTCAGCTGTTCTATCGAAAAGAGATCCCTGAGCAAGAGAGTTTGGCAGGTCTCAAAATTCACAACAAAGGGGTGGCAATTCTGTACTCGTCGAGTCATCGGTGTAGATATTGCCAAGGGTGGAACGATTGATAACAATTTAGAAGAGCACCGACCGTGAAAAAATCTATAGAGGAGAGACAAGTCTCCGACCCTTCTACGATGCTACAATGAAGTGAGCGAGTCTGTGAGCGAAGAATCACCAACAAGACGGATTGCTTTTCTCTGAATAGAATCGAGAAGCCCCAATGAAAAATCAAGCGATTTTTTGATTCGATATGTATTGGGAGCGTACGAAGTACGTGATAGGAGTATCGAAATCGGCTGCAGCGCGTGATGAGGACAAAACGAGCATTTTTTGGGGACTTTAATTTTCCGCAATGCTTTAGGCGTGAATATTAGAATGAATACGGCCTTATGCACCGTGAGAATTTGACTTTACTGATGTTTGTATGACACTTTTTTGTGCTATTCCATATGGAAATTTCGATTGGAAATTATTGGACTGAAGCCAAGAGACTAGACATGTTTAGAAGATTATGCACTTGGGTAAAACGAAGAGAATCCCGCTTTTTCAGAAAATTGAGCAAGCAACTTGAATAGCTGGAGTGAATGAGGTATCAGAAGTGAAGAAGATTTTCCCCAATTGTTCCGATTCAGTGGACGCCAGAATTATTGTAAATTAGGTGAGAATATCGAAACAGCTGTTTTCTGAAAGAATTTTTTCCGCTATTCACCTATATCATATATTTATTTAGTTGAATAAAGGAATTTTATCACAGGTATCTCTCACATCAAGAATTATTTCTAATTTTGAATATGGTGAAGGCCTATAATGGCTTGCCTATCAAAATGTGGTCCAGACTATATAGAGTGAGATTCAGAAAATTGGTGTGATGCAGTATACTTGTAGAATTTCATCGATTTTCATTATAACTGAAATGATACATTGCATAAATAGTATTTACCTGAATTTCAGGATGCATTCCCATCATTGTCAATAAACAACATAGGGCATTTGCAGTAGTTTCAGCACCCTGGAATAAAAGTAGAACATACAATTACAAAATCATCATTGACCAAATTTTTGCATACACTTCTCCAATTTGTTCAATGTTCCATTAGAATATATATATATATATATATATATATATATATATATATATATATATATATATATATATATATATATATTTGATCGGCTAGGCTTCCGCGGTTAGAAATGTGCTGGCTGAAACTTCCGGTTGATCCGCGTCTGGAATGATTTACTTGTCTACGTTTCGGCTCCCATTTCGGAGCCATTTTCAAGACTTAGTGACCTTGCGTCTAGGTCTGAGTTTTCTTACTAGCTGGCTATCATCACTGGAGATCCTCGATCTTGCTTTCGCAAATGTTTATTTCCTTCTTCAGGACTTTTTTAAAATGATACACAAAAAACTTGGAAACGTTTAAATTCTTAGTGTGGACAAGAGTACTTACTGTCATGAGTTTTTCTAAAGTTAATCGCTTCACAACACTATTGTTGTGAAGCGATTAACTTTAGAAAAACTCCAAGAAAAACCAGATTTCATTTTTACCACAATATTTGAAATCTGATTTGTCTTTTTTGACCGAAAAGCATGGCCAAAAGGATCACTTCTTTGTGCTTCTTTGTAGATTAAGCACGTTGAACATAACTATAAGTTCGTTTATTAAGCTCGGCTGCGCTTACTCCACTTAAAATCGTTCGCGCAGAGCGATAACTTAGGTGTCCTTTTATTCATAGAGCGTGCATATTGAGCAGCTCATTTAGCTCAGACCATCGTTAAAGAGAAAATCGAGCGAGAAAATGTGACATAACCGACGTATGATGAAGTATAAATTCGACATTGAACAATGAAGTGACGTTATTTATCACTGTTATGAGAAGAAAAAAAAACTTTTTTTCAAATTCTTCACATGTGAAAGTCATACTGACGAACGATACCTGTTGAGAAGAAGATTTTGAAAACGAACCTCTCGAAGTACCTACCTACCTAGTCTCGATTTTAGCTGCTTTTAAAAATATTCATAGAGTTTTGAAGAAATTACTGGTTGAACAATAGACCTAAGTTGATCATTCAAACACTGAGGTAGTATGTCATTCACAATCATCTTGGTAAAGAAGAACTGAATAAAACTTATCCAGATGGAGGCTTCATGATCATAATCGTCTTGTCCAGGAGTGATAAACCATATGATGGAAGTTCAGACCTCAAGAGTGTTAGCTATGTATCGATGTGAATATGTCCTGAAAATGGTCGAGTTCCAAAGTTTACCTTGGAATTAATTGTTGAAAATATCAGCATGGCTATTGATCCTTATAATGCTGAATGAGAAATGTGATCTACCAAAATATCAATATTTCCATTATGTTATCAGATATCTTCAATTACCTGGAATCACACAAGAATTGTAATCACAATCAAAAATCAAGATATCAGAAGATGAGACATTTAAATAATCAGCGCTATTACCAAATCTGCATGGGATTAATAAAAAATAATTTTTGTTTTGTAACGTAAACAAAAAAATGTAACCAAGTGCCCTTCAGATAAGACCTTCGAAATGAGAAAAGTGAATATCTTCAAAATGAAAACATATCATGACATATGCAATATACTCGATAAGAAGGCTCTACAACTCCAGCGTTAGTCATGCCATGAGTATATTTCACTTATCTTAAAGGTGATGGAATAAACCTTATGATAGAATGAGAATTCATCAACTGCAACGTTCTTTGGTACACCTTAAATGTATTGGATAATTGAAATTTTTGACAACGTATGGATTTGTTAAGATTTTAATGGGGACGATTATAAATAGCTCTCAGGACATTTTTTTCCTATGTACCCACGTTTTATTTTTCGAAAAAATAAACTATTATCGTTTCGACTTGTCCTAATTCCATTGGAAAACTTGGATCCCTTTTGAACAGTTTCATAGTTTTTCTTCTCGTCCCGCGGGAATCATGTTCATTATACAAAACGAAACTTTTCCTTACTGGTTATGACATGAATAGCATCTATTCAAATTTCTCTACCATCTGCTCAAGTAGGTAGAACGGACTAGCGACAGTCAACAATGCAGCGTATCAATGTTGATATACTCTTCATTGGTGATTGGAATGCCATGCTAAGTCTGAATGTGAAAGTATCCAAATCTTGAATCATCCTGATCTCATACCTATAAACACATCATTCTGAAAAAAACATAAAAATTCAACGTACATTCTTATTCAACAAGAGCTCCATATAAACAATCCACATGGCAAATATGGATGAAAGATACTTGGTAAACATTCGAGTATAAATTACTACTATTGCTCGTCGAAAAAGATGAAATAAATACAAAAATATCAGGTTATGTTAGACGCTCCAAAAGCTCATAAACCGTTCGTTTTCATATCTTAAGCTCCATGCGCTCAGTGATCAGCTGATCACGGCTCAATCTTTACTCGATCCATGAATAATCGAACTTAGCTTGAGCAGAGCAAGAACTTGGGTTGAAAAAGAAGAAGAAAGGTGGAGAGTTTTATGGAATAGAATTTAGTATGCAGTGAAGCACCACTAATGTCAGCTCGACAACTCGTACAGTTCATAGAAACACATGTCTGTCAGTTTTTTCTTGAAGAAATCAATGAGCACTGAAGGCTGTGTTGTTTGACAAGACTGTTGTTCCAATGGTCGCAGGAGTCGGAAACATCATCATCATCAGTTACCCCAAGGAAAGAGAAGACGAGAAGTTTGAAATTATCCGTGTGTTTGTGGATTTCTATTGCCTCCCGTACCAGTCGGCTATGGTATCCCTGGTTGGGTGCAATCAGTTTTGCATTTTCAAACAGAATCCTGTGGTTTCCTTTGTTTGTCTTTTCAACAGAAAAGAAGAAGCTGTCAACCTCAACCGAATATGGAATCCCACTTTAAGAAAATCGATAATAACTGCAGGTAGTTCTTCAGATAATAATGATGATTATTCTCCGAACCCACATGAAGTAAACAAGGTAATCACACACACACAAGACTAGAAGTTCGGCCACCCCACGCTTAGACTTGTCCAGAGTGGTCATAAACCGAACAGACCGGGATCTCACTGAAGACGAGATGTAAGTGTTAGCACGAGGCGGTAATTTCGCAGTCATTCCTCGGCAGGTACCAAAAGAGGAAATCATCGCCAATACGGAAGCAGCAATCAGGAATTTACCGGATGAAAAAGCTGAAGAAATCAGGATTGTGACAGCAAATATCCTGAACAAGGCACGGCTTCCAAAATGCAATATCCCAAAAAGAGAGATTGCAGCCTTAAGAAGCATGAATTCTGATGAGGGGATCACGATTCTACCAGCGGACAAGGGAAATGCCACGGTTCTTCTCAAAACGGAGGAATATAATAGCAAAATTGAAGAACTTCTGGAACCTTCTAACTACCGCAAACTCGCAAGGGACCCAACACAATCAAAATTGAGTCATTTCTACTCTAACGGAACGTGCTCGAAGAATATGCGAACCAGAACATCTGGGGAAAGAACTGGAACATCTTCAAGTGACCTTGAGGTCGAATGGATACAGTGTACCCGAGATCAACAGGGCCATGAAACTGAAGAATTCCACTGTTCGAAACAAGGAGGACGTTCAGATAGTTGCACATGCATATTTGCCATACATCCCGAGGGTCACAGACAGAATTGGAAAACTCCTGAGTGAATACAACATAAAAACTGTATTTAAACCCACAAAGAAGATTCAACAGAGCCTCAGATCGGCTAAAGACAAAAGAGATCCACTGTCTGCAGCAGGGGTTTATCGCATACCGTGCACCTGTGGGAAGGTATACATCGGTACCACCAAAAGATCCATGGGAACTAGGCTAAAGGAACATGAGAGAAACTGCAGACTAGGGCAAATTGACAAGTCGGCTATGGCGGAACACGCACTTAGTGAGGAAAACCACAGGATTCTATTTGAAAATGCAAAACTGATTGCACCCACGGCCTTCAAACCCGAATAAAAGTAGTGATACTGAAAACCTCGGCCGCGAAAGCCTCAACTATTTTGTAAAAAATTGTTCGTTTCTGTTAACCAGCTGACGAACGTCAACCCTCAGAAATTGAAACTTGTGCGAGCAATGGATTAATGAGGCCTTACCTTTTAACGCGCGATCACCCAGCACGGTGGCCCGGAGGGGAGTCGGACCCCAGTCTTCTGCTTGAAAGGCAAATATGCTAACCTCTTCACTACCGAGAACCACGAATACTACATCGAAGCTTACCAGGATGTCTGTGGGTCAGAAATGAAATGGAATGAGTTTCGATCATATGATGGATAGATATTTTTTTTAGATAGATATTTTATTTGACCACATTACGTTTACACTGGATGGAGACTATTCTGCTGGGGGTTGGTGAATATTTGCAAGAAATTAAGCTAGACCTTGTATTGGTGAGCCGAATGCACTGCGGAGTGGAATGTTCGGCTTGTGTATTTTGGGAAGGCCATTTATTCGAGGTGTACGTGAAGATTTGAGAAGAGTTCAGTAACGTCGACAGAATAACGATTCCAGACGCGGTTCAGCCGGAAGTTACAGTAATCACATATCCGACCGCGGATATAAAATATATATATATATATATATATATATATATAATATATATATATATATATATATTTTTCTCTCTCCTTTTTTTTTTTCTCCTTTTTTTTTTTTTCCCCTTCCCCCTCTTTTTTTTTTTCCCCCCCCCCCCCCCCCCCCCCACACACAAAACAAAAACACCCCAAAATATATATATATATATATATATATATATATATATATATATATATAATAACAGGTCAGTTACCAGTATTCGTTTGAATACTGTGATAAAACAATATTGGAAAATATATTTCTCATTTCTCGTGAACAGTCTTCTCAGGTTATAGAAAGTTGCGTGTCCTGTCGAAATTGCTCACGTTTGGCAATAACTGTATTGAAAGTTAATCTGCGAAGCTTCAACTCACCGCTATCATAAATATATTGACTTCATCTTGTAACTCAGTAGCTGAGAAATCCGATTTCTCTATTACCATGTCCAGGAATGCCAGTCTTTTACACACAGGCTCTGAAAATGAAATGATTGAAAATTTGAATTTTTTTGCAAGTATTGTTAGAATTCATGAAACCAGAACATACTCCATTTCTTCTTCTTGATCCGAGCTGACAGAATTGAATGGAGAAAACATAATTACTGTCACTTTGGAGTTCCCCTTCGAATTTGGTCTTTTGGAAGACACAGAAGAACAGAATGAGCAGCGTGATCTCCAGCCCTCACCCCGTTTACAATATTTTGAAGATAGTAAAGTCCGAACTTTATTCAAACTGTCTAACCAATTCGAAGAAATGAATAAAGGAATTGAAAAAATTACAACTGAAACTTTCTCAAACGTTTCATGAGATATTCGATATGGTTTTGAATATCGCCAAAGAAAGAATGGCATACTTCAATTGTCACCACTATGAAAGAATTTGATAACAATATACTGTACGTTTTTATTCGAGACATGTTACTCAGTATCACTCTAAATCGTATCTCCTTGTATAAAAGTAGTATTATGATTAAAATCAGAAATGAAATCTAGTGGACCTGTCCGAGACATTCTTTCGAAATCATTTCGATTCAGAATTATGAATTTCAAAATCATGCAACAAAGTTTACAAAAAACCTATTCTGCTCTTCGAGTTGCCCATTTTAAGTTTCGATAAGAACGATCGATCTAGAAATAATGCAATGTTCAACATCACATGAATCCTATCATCAGTCAGAGCATTCTGGACTTCTGCCCTTTCCTAACCTATGCGTGAATTATGTTCCTCGAAGCGGGTTTTTATATCTCTTCGACTTGGACCAATGTTCTTTTTTTGCAATCTTGAAAACTGATTTCGTATATTCCCGACTCTTCTGGGACTTTTCGACATATAGTCGGTGAGCATACTTGGAGACTGACTATATATCAAAAAATCCAAGAACAATAAGTTCAGGTTTTTGTTCATAGCCCCTTCTGTAAATGACGTATTCTGTACATGTGTACTTTCGGAAGAATGAATTAAATTAAATTTTATACTGTAGGTATTTGGATTTCAAACTAAGATCGCAGCGCCACATTGAAGAAAACTCCAACTAATGAGCACCAGTTAGGACAAACCGTAAAATATTGTGAGCGACTATTACAGTTTCCACTGCTTTCTCACTTCTCGTGTGAAAGTTAACCATGAACGTTAAACTTTAGTAATAATTTGAATCATATATCAAAAGAATATCGCAGCGCCATTTTGACCAAGACCTCAATAATAATAAGCACCACTTTGACAATACTTTGACTTTGTTCTGATTTTCAAAAGAAGGCTTATCGCTCATCTTGAAATCCCAATAGCATATTGATGAAAGTTTCTGATGATCATATGAATATTTATGAAATATGAAAAATACCTTCTTCGATTTCGGCTTCTTTGAAAGTTTGTTGGAGCGCCTTCTGCTTTTCGTGTGCTGCTAATTTTTTGTCGACCACCTGGAATAATTGGTAATATTATTTCAATAATTATGCCCACATGAATCAACTCACGGAACAACAGAGAGCTTGAAAATCTTTCACTATAGCTTCTAATTCCGTCTTCAATGACGAAAATTTCCACACCAGATTTGAACGGTACCATATTTTGAAAAGCCTGAGTGCAAAAATTTCCATATATCTGAAAATGAATTAAATAATTGCATTTTTTCAGTAATGAGAATTTTGTTTTCACCAAATTATTATGAGAAAAAATAAATGGGAGTTTGGAAAAGGTCATAAAAATGCAAGATCTGATATCCAATACAATTTTAAGTCAAAGATATACAGAGTCCAATGAAAAGTATGTACCTACCCTTTCTCTTGTGTGATTTAAAGCAAAAATGCTCGCATACGTAGAGTTTCATTGTGAGGAGGACACATTCTGGACATATTCTTTAACATATGCATCAAACCCCCTAGCGAGCAGGTGCCACACCCCTAGAGTTTTAAATGGATAGTGAGGTCGAGTGATACATCATGTGAAAAGATTCCTTTCTAATGATTCCCTAATTACTGAAATTTATTTGAAGAATTGATGATAAAAAGGGCTTAAGAACGTTAACCCAATAATGTTGGTATTGTTAAAACATACAAATGAGTTTTAGATATCAGGAATCAGAACATTCACAATAAGTGGTAGGTTTCGATGTTTGTTATTTTGGTAACGGTGCTCGTAAAAAAGTAAACAAGTTGCTGAATTGATTTTTTCGAACGTTACTTCAACAAGAGTTGAAAATGTGATCCATTTGCTTATATACAATACTATAGATTTTGTTGAAATTCATTTCGAAAATTTTGTTATGATAGTGATGACCTATATCTTTTTGTTCATTTGGCACTGAATGAATGTAATGTACTGTCAGAGTTCTTTTGTATTGTTGAACTGGTGCGTACATGTTATCAGGAATCCAATCACTTTATGAACTCTGTAGAGCAGAATGAAGTTACGAATGAAAGAGAGAGAAGAGGTCGGGAAAGTGCAAGTGTTTTGGATACCTCGTCTTCCTCCGAATGAACAACTGGTCACTTCCTAACCGAAATGTTGGATAGAAACTAGTAGCACATTTTCGAATGATGGTGAATAATAGTAGATTATACCACTAGTCAACAATGATAGCTATTTGCTTGAAATTGGTTGACAATGTTCCTTGTTGAATGTAATGGTTTGGACTTCCATTGTCTATATTTTAACTCTATTGAAACCGGTTGCTAAGAACGGAAGGATCAAAATACAAATCAAGTGAGAAAATCAAATCAATATAAAATTTTTGGTCAATCATGAAATTAGGGATTGATTGATCAAAGAAAATACTGTTGTCACAAAAATCGAGATATCGAATATGAAACTTGAGTCAAAAAAAATTTTTTAATAACGAAATAAATTAAATAATATTGTGACAATAAAATTGAGGTATCGAATATGAAATATTAGTCAAAAAATTGAATGAAATATTATGAAAAAATGTTGAAGCCAAGTTTCAAGTTGAATGTACTCACGACGTTTCGATTGCTTGTATCCGCAATCGTCTTCGGTTGATGATTTCGAGGTGAGGTCGGTTATAAAGCCCCCCGATTTCCCTTTGGTGGGGGAAAGGGTGGTACTACCAAGGAGGCGAGCGGGTGCTACTACTAGAAGTGTGCCGATCGATCTTCAGCGGGAAATGGATGTATTGGCGCGAGATTCTCCCTCATCGAGCCGCAGCCGGTCCATGCCTTGGATAAGCGGCCTCCACACATTCCGGATCTCCACGCTGGGATGACTGAATTCGTCGTTGTTGACGATGTAGGTGGCTTCCTTGAATTTCCTGTTGAACCAGTGCTCCTCCTGGTGTATGACCTCGGCTTCAGACCATTTGATGCTGTGATGATTTGTACAAACATGCTTCGCTATTTCTGATTTCGTTGTTTCACCTCGTTGTGTCTTTTTCTTGTGTTCGCCTATTCTCACTTCCAATGGTCTTTTGGTTTCTCCGATGTAAGATTTGCCGCACTCGCAAGGTATCCCGTAAACGCAGTTGTTGGTGTCGCTGTTTTTATTCGGTGGTCGAATTTTTGTAAGCTGGCTGCGTATTTCTTATTCGATTTCTCGATTTTTGTAACAACAGTATTTTCTTTGATCAATCAATCCCTAATTTCATTATTGACCAAGAATTTGATTTGTTGAATGAAACCAAAACAGAATTGATCATTTTTTCGACTCGCGAATTGAATAAAAGTCTCCTAGTAAAATTTCATAGCAAAAGTATCGAGCAAAAGCAATTTGTGGAGTTTCTTGGAGTTTTCCTAGATTCCCAACTCTCCTGGTCAGTACACGCTAGTCATGTTCTCAGGAATCTCTCAAAACATTGTTTTGTTTTGCGGCAGCTCCGATCTAAAGTCAATATCGATTTGTTACGATTATATTACTCCGGATATATTCACTCATGTCTGAGCTATAGCGTCGTCTGCTGGGGAAACTGTTCGAAAGCACAAGATATTCTTAGCCAACAAAAACGAATAATTAGAACGATGCTATTCAAACCACGCATTTCCTCTTGTAGAACACTCTTTTCTGAATTAAGTATTTCAACCTTCCCCTCTATTTACATTTTGAACTGTGTGAAATTCGTTAAAACAAATGCAACATATTACACAAATAATAGGGAGCGACTCCAGCACGAGTACCACCTAAGAAGTAACAACAATTTTCAAATACCTCAGCACAGATTGTCCTTGGTTGAGAATAGTCCAGTTGTCATGCCAATCAAGCTTTATAACAAGTTACTTAACTATATCGATTGAGAATATTGAAACATTCGAAGCCAAAGTAAAGGGACTACTTCTTCGCGAGTCATTCTACTCTCTGTCTGAGTACTTAGCATATAAAATGTGATACTCGTATCTCAGGAGTGTATCTATTCAAGTTTCTTTTTTTATTTTTCTGTGATATTTTCAGTAATTTTGTGATGTTTGTATATACACTATCATTTGACGGATCCGATGCTTGTATTCTCAAGTCTATGGAAATAAAGGATATTATTATTATTAATATTTTAATTTGATTTTCTCACTTGAATTGTATTTTAATACTTCCGTTCTTAGCAACCGGTTTCAATAGAGTTGAAAATATAGACAATGGAAGTCCGAACCATTACCATTCAATGATAGCTATATAGTATGTATTGATACTAATATTTCGAGAGAATAACAGTCATTATTGCGAGTAGTATACTCTATTTACGATTAATTTATTTATCATAAATGAATGATCCTTCAGTTTCATTCATCTCAATGCAAATACAGACACTACCTACGCGTTTGACACTGATATTTTGGATTTTGGGTATATCGTTTCGATGGTAATATTCAATTCGACTAATTTTGTGACAGGACTTAGGGCTACAACAGTGAATAAAGACTATTACTATTAATCCCTCGCCATTATTCCCTAAGGGAGTACTATATGGCATTATAATACTTACATTATGTACTAGTCGTAAATAATAGTATATTATGCAACGATCGTGTAATGATGGTTATTAATATATGAGCATAAACCGCGATACGAAACGAGCTGAAGGTGAGTTTCGTATGGTTTATGCGAGTGTATTAATAACCATTACATGAGAGTTGCATACGCTATTTTATCTACACCCAATAAATAATGAAGAACTATGAATATTATATTTATATTTGTATTGCACACAATAATACTAATTTAACGAATTTCTTTGAAAAATTTCACAGAATTGTAATTAATAGTATTACTTCGAGAAATAAAACGATGAGATATAAAAAGAAGATCAAAAATCAAAGAAAAAAAAATTATTCGAGACCGGAATCGAACCAACGTCTCCTCCAGCTAGACTAATCAATGTCAGCGCCACAGACGGCTCGGCTACGGAGAGCCCACAAAAGGTGATGAACAAATAGGTAATGAATCATGCATTTGTCAAATGAAAAATTTTATCATTCTAACTGTATTTCTGTCGGTGGAGGTGTCGAAGGTGATTCTCCCATATCGCTGGTATCAGACATTTTGTTATGATTATCGAAGTTTGGCTATATTCTTCAAAAGTTCAATACCTATACCGATTTTGACTTGACAAATGTCAAATGCAGAGTATGCACATCATGCTTGATTGAAAAATAATGGGTTTCTATTGGTTGAAAATCTGTATCGTAATGGATTTCATTATAAAACGGGTTGTGGGCATATAAGCGTATTATTAGAGTACGGGTGTAGATAAAATGTCATAAATATTGGTTGATATATTCGAATAACTGGTTAAAACTGATGTGATATTTTCTGTATGCGAGTATATACCGATGTGCAATTTACTTTTTGTTTATTCATTTGGTGAAATTTAATTTTGACAAACCTATCGAGTAATGCTCCATAGTCCTTTTCTTTGTTCTGAAGGTTCATGCTCACACCCATCGACGTTACTGAAACAACAACGAATTAGTCAGAGTATGAGATAGCTAAATATCGTTGAAATGTTTTTCGGTGAGATAGAAATTAAATTCTCATAATGGAATGATGTGTCTGCCCTGTATATATTTTCATAAGTGTATTATTTTATTCATGAAGAGATTTCATACACATCTCGATAAACCCGATTTTCATATCTATCCTAGCAGACAACGATTGGTAATCTGGACATTCCACCGCATCTTTCGAAAATTTACCCCTCCTATGTAGGAGCAAAATTTCATAATAATCTTCCGAGTAATATATGAAATGAAAAAGTACCAAACGCTTTCAAAGCGAAACTGAAACAATTCTCAAATCGATTCTCGATTGTTTTTACAGTCGATCAATATCTGAATAGAGGGAACTTTATATTTTTGTGTATGTATTGTCTATACCTCTATGCATATTAATTTATACCTATTCATTTTGAATGATTTAGATTTCTAATTGATTCGTGCCGATTGTGGCATTTGTGATATATGAATTGTAATACGAGCGGCGCCGCGGCGCCCCCCCCGGGGGGCGGGGAAAAAAAAAAAAAAAAAAAAAAAAAAAAAAAAAAAAAAAAAAAAAAAAAAAATATTTTAATGTGGGGATATAGGGTAGTAATTCCAAACTCAGATCTACTTTATTGAGAGAATTGCATGTGAAAATGAAAACTATGGCTAGATCTTAATTTTGGTGACCACCGTTAGATGAGGATATTGTAACAAAAATTAAAAAATACCGCCCTGAACCAACCAAATGTATTTCACGTCCCTGGAATAACTGTAATCGAGTATATGAGCGTATTCATTGCGATTATCTTGGACCATTCAATAACAAAATGATATTAATCATAGTAGATGCCTATTCGAAATGGGTTGAGGCTTTCGTTATGAGAAAATATGATGCTAAAGAAACTATTGAAAAGTGTAGGGAATGTTTTTTTCGTTTTGGGTTACCAGATGTGATAGTAACAGATAATGGTTCTTCGTTTACATCAAATGAATTTTCAAATTTTCTCAGTTTGAATGGTATCAGACATATGACCTCACCTGTGTACCATCCATCTAGTAATAGACAAGCAGAAAATTCTGTTAAAAGTTTCAAACTTGCATTATCTAAAGCTTTGAAAGATCCAATTAATAGGAATGTAAGTTTCGAGACATTGATGCGTAAATATTTACTCAGCTGTAGGAATAGCGTGCATAGTGCAACTGAAGTTACACCTTCTAGCAGAATTCTGAAGTGTAAACCTGAGATGAGATTCGATTTGTTGAAAAATTGTACCACCGGAATCAAACCACTCGAGTTTGATGGGGAAACAGTCCTTTTTCTGTGGGGATCAAGTCTACTGCTGAAATTTTAGAAATCCTCATAAAAGAACTTGGACAAAATGTATAATAGGTGAAATTTTTGGAAATAATATGTATTTTTGTAAAGTGGAAGATGAGGAAACTATCTGGAAACGTCATTCTGATCAGATTTTGAGAAGAAACGATTCTGGTAATTTTCCCTATGATCAACCAACGACATCAGTTTTAGGTATGTACTTTTCGAATTGTGATAACGATTCTAGTATACCTGTTGGTAATGCAACAGGAAATGAAAGTCAAAGTTTTCCGAAAAATGATAATCCTCCACCTTCATCAAATAATGTCGAGAGACTAACAATTCAAGAAGATAATCATTATAATCTGAGACCTATGTCACTTCTGAAGCCACCTGATCGTTTAGCTTTGTAGCGGGGATATTGTTATGTATTGAAACATACTGTGAATAGGATAAGTAGTTGTTGCTATGGTTAATGAAAATGAAAGAAAATTGTGTATTGTTTAACAAATTATTACTGTCGAAAGATTTCAATAAAGCTCCTCATGTCTACCGATTTCCTTCTAAAGTTATTCAGTTCACGTATATTAAGACACGACAGTCCTAGTCTATACTAATAATGTGCAACTGGAAAAGTATCTGAGTTTGTGCCAAGATGGATTGGATAAGCTCTAGAAGGATATATTAGTTCAGGAAAAATATTCAATTATGGAGTTCCACAGGGAACTGTTTTAGGATCCGTATTATTCAACATATTCATCAACGACATCTTTCCCTCCTTCGGGCAGCTGACGGACTCCTATGAACATGAATTTTGCCTAGATGATTCAGTTTAAGTGAGGCAGTAACTAGGCAGTAGTTTGATTCAGCTTCCCAAGGCAATGAATACACCAGGAATATTAATTCTATGATTGTATGTAGAACTGTTATTTTCGATTTGATCTTGTAAAATTTTAAAATATTCTTTGTAGCTTTTCTCCTGATGAAGCTAATAAGCATTAGCGGAATATTGAGATCAAGAACAAATGAGTTTTATTAGTAAACATACCGCAAACCTGAGAACTTCCAAATCTAGTATATATATATATATATATATATATATATATATATATATATATATATATATATATATATATATATATATGTTAGCATGAAGATTCTCACGGACGAAGTATGATGAGTTGTTTTTTTTTTCGGGTTTCATTCCGTGTTCTTTGGTTTTGATCCCCTGAAGGATAATTGTCACAACGTTTCGGCAAAGTCTCATTTGCCATCTTCTAGGTGATGATTGAGTTTCGTCCTTCAATTATCCTTCAGGGGATCAAAACCACAGAACACGGAATGAAACCCGAAAAAACAACTCACCATATATATATATATATATATATATATATATATATATATATATATATATATATATATATATATATATATATATATACTAGATTTGGAAGTTATTCTGGGAGTTTATTCGTTTGTTTGTCGGTACTGAGTTCCGACGTTTTGCCAACATCTCAGTTGGCATTTTCAAGAATGTTACTGCTCCTACTTGGTGCTAGCAACTGTTGTTCGAAAAACTTTTGCCAATTTTAAATAGTTTCTCGGTCGTAAACTGGCAGAAGTTTTTCGAGCAACAGTTGAATTGTTGAAAAACTTACATTCGAATCACTATATTATCTGTCTGCGAATGATTCGCCAATATTCAATTATATTTAGCAAATTTATTATACGATTGCTGCCCTGATAATTAGTCAGATGAAAGCTATATCCACATCTGTATTTTTGACAATGGGTTCAGAAATATCAATGTTAAAACGAGTCCTTACGGCAAATCACATCCATAGTGCACTTAAACACGAATTGGGGAAGATCGAAATCTCTTTGGCCGACCATGGTCTCCAGTTTTTCAGCAAGTAGCGTGCCTCCTTCTGCAAAATGCTCCACGAAAGTATCTAGAATTTTCTGATTGAAGGATGGTGCTATGAGTTTCCTGTGGTACTTCCATTTTTTCACTGTGAACAGATCGATATGTTCGTATGAGCATAAGAGAAAAGCACTCAACATTTGTTGATACACTTCTTCAGTACGAATATAGCATAGTTAGACCTAATGTCCGATCTTTAGCAGATTTTCCAAAAACCTCTAGAGTAGTATGTGTTATTTGTTTTGAAAACGGAGAAAGATTCGTTTTCTGAAACGTTAACGAAGAAAGAATTTCTAAAGTTGTTCTTGTATTTTTGTGATTTTTATCAACTCAGCAACATTTCTGGGAAAGAAATCTACATTTGTCTAGATTTCAATATTGATTCTTGTTTTTTTCCAGACTTCAGTAGGTTGAGAACTCAAAAGACTACAAAAAAATGTGCAGATTCTGTTCATTACCTGAAGCCGTTAGCAAACCATGACCCATGTGATCAGCTAAAAGTTTGTAAGTATTTTCTTTTTCCAAGGCTTTCGGATGATTCAAAACTGTCTCTATATACTCCGGTTTGGAAATAAAATATACCAATTTGGGTCCCATCCATAATTTCAGTAATCCTGAGGATGCTTTGCCTTGCATTTTCACTATAGTTTCATAAATATCTGGAAAGGAAATTGAGTTGAAGAATTTTAGTTGTACAAAATAAGTGAATATTGTCACATTATTGGGAAAAAACAATTAAAACCAAATATATGTTCAGAAACACCAATTCCTCTTTATCCCTTTAGCGATCTCTGGTAGCAATATTTACCGCAACGTACTTTGTCCCAGAGTGGCTTGACCGTTCATCCGAATTTGGTCCTATCGATCCTAGTCGCCTATCGACGTGAACCAAGAGGTGAACTAATGGTTAATATAGATACCAAGCACGTGTACAACACGCTAAATTGGCATTTGTGCCCAGTCTTGGTAGCAGTGGATACCACTGTCCATTTGTGACATACACTAGTAGTTTTTTTCGGTGTTTTGCCATCGTCTGATAGGAAAATATTTGTATTTCGTTCATTTTATTGAAAAGTAATAAAAGATACGCCTTCTGTACATGGTTCTATAATATTGCCATCATTGAATTGAAAAAAACGTAATTTCTCGACAAGTGTTACCTATCTTTGGAAAGCTGCTGTTTTCATTTTCCCATTGACCCAGTTCAAATAACGTTGGAGCAATTCTGTCTTATGCTAGATCATTCACCAAAAGACCTTGATGACATCTGAATCAGCATTTTCTAGAATACAATTTGCGACAAGATATTATTTGAAAAAAACAGTAGAAAAATTCGGGTTTCCATGGAATATTTATATACTTCCACGTGTAGAGGATAATATTGTTGACTCAAGTCGAGTAAGACGATATAGAAGAACATCTGATGGACAGATATTATTTTGACTCGTAATTCGAGGTCAAGGATTATCTGAAAGATGATCTGCCCCCCGAAACCTCTGTACCAATACAATTTGCCAAACTTGTAAAGTCGCATTATGTACAGGCTCTTTTGCTCCTTACCACTCATAATGATGATGATTTTATCAGTTTCGTCTTCTGTCATCAGTATGAAATGTTGGTTTTATAAATTTTTTTCTTGGTTGTTATATTTACCACTGCTCACTATGTATTTTTTATAGATCCCAATGGTCTCTGGTAGCAATATCTACCACCATTTATACCCCCCCTCAACCCACTCCAGTACTAGAATTATATAAGTGCAAATGGAAAAAAAAACAGTTACTCCATATTGTACACATTGCAATAATGTACTCACCAGAATACCCTTTTCCTAGGGCCAAATATCCACAGCCGATCAATGGAAATGCTAACGGACCTTCCACTGACCAGGAGTGGATGTACAGATATCTCCTCCCCCACAGGTACTGTGCATAACTGATCACGAAGGTCACAGTGAGACATATGATGATATATTTCTGGACATCGTATTCTGACTTCCCTTCAGTTGTGTCGATGATGTCCATCTCTGCCATGAAGATGGAAAAAATCAGCCAATGTTGTATATTTCGGCAATATGTTTTTTTCGTCTAAAGAGTTTGTCCCGGTACTTGAACTGAAGAGTAATCAAACCTCCACAAAAAACTCTGAAATGCTCACAATCGTATCTCTTATAGTCCAGAAGTAAAAACTGTGAATAAATCGAGAAACATTTCCTTTTGTATATGAGCACCTTTTAAGTTGGGTAATTAATGAAATTTTTTTTGACAAATTGGAGTGCACAAAGATACTGGCATTATAATACTGTATCGGACCAATTTTCTCGTAATAGATTCTAGAGTGGGATGAAATTTGAGGGGAAGAGTTATAAATATCAGTATTTTTGGCGAACAGACAACGGAGGTCTTTGCTTCGTCTTGCTTGGTTATTTCGTTAGGGGAGTATTTGGCCAGGACGGTATGGATAAATATTCGATAGTTCTCGAGAATGACTTCAAAATAGAAGTCGAAACGTTGAACAAATATAGAAATATAGATAGAAATCCTGTGAAAACCATCCTGCACATATATAAATATATATATATATATATATATATATATATATATATATATATATATATATATATATATATATATTGTCAGTCCACCACGAGATGGCGTTGAGTTCACACTCATCGTGAGATAGTGGAGGGATGAGCCAAGTGGCGTTCGCCACTTCCCATTCTTAGATGTCCTCATCACAAAAACCAATGACTCCTTCACCCACACGGTCTATAGGAAACCTACACACACAAACCGATACCTTAACGCAAACTCCCACTATTATCCAGCACAAACGAATTCCGTTGTAAATTCCCTCATCCACAGATCCATCAACCTCACAGACCTCCATAACAAACCACAGGAACTAGCCCAACTCAAATCAGCCCTTCTTCAAAATGGATTCACAGACCATCAAATTGACAGATCCATCCGCCGCCATCAAACTTCTCCTTCCATCCCCAGAGAGCCAACAGACAACAACTTGACAAAATGGTTGAGGCTTTCGCGGCCGAGGTTATTAGTATAACTACTGCTCTTCGGGCTTGAAGGTCGTCGTACTTTGGAATTTCTTCCTGACGTTTCGCTAGTGCGAGTGGCCAGCTTCTTCAGAGGCTTATTCATCTCCGATGACTAAACAGTTCGATTTCTCAAGGCGTATTTATATTGATGCAGGTAGTCTGGAGTGTTAATTACTTCTGTCGGGTTCGGGGAATAATCATCATTATTAGTTGCCGCACTACCTGCTGTGATTTCATTAGTTATTCTTGTTTTCTTTAGAATCGGATTCCAAATTCTGTTTAGAGTCAACGTTTCTTCCTTTCTGTTAAAATTGTCCGCATGTTTTTGGATCTCTATTGCCTCCCGTACCAGTCGGCTATGGTAACCCTGGTTGGGGGCAATCAGTGTTGCATTTTCGAACAGAATCTTGTGGTCGCCCTCGCTCAATGCGTGTTCCGCCACCGCCGATTTGTCGGTTTGCCCCAGCCTGCAGTTCCTTTGATGCTCTTTGAGCCTTGTACCCATGGATCTTTTCGTGGTACCGATGTAAACCTTCCCACAGGTGCACGGTATGCGATAAACCCCTGCCGCTGACAGTGGGTCTCTTTTGTCTTTAACCGACCTGAGGCTTTGCTGGATCTTCTTGGTCGGCTTGAAAACTGTTTTTATATTATATTTCCCCAAGAGTTTTCCAATTCTGTCAGTGACCCTCGGGATATATGGCAGATATGCATTGCAACTCCTGAGAGTCATCCCTGTTATGAACCGTGGGACTCTTCGGTTTCATGGTCCTGTTGATCTCAGATACACTGTACCCATTCGACCTCAAGGTCAGTACAGTGTATCTGAGATCAACAGGACCATGAAACCGAAGAGTCCCACGGTTCATAACAGGGATGACTCTCAGGTAAATGCGAATGCATATCTGCCATATATCCCGAGGGTCACTGACAGAATTGGAAAACTCTTGGGGAAATATAATATAAAAACAGTTTTCAAGCCGACCAAGAAGATCCAGCAAAGCCTCAGGTCGGTTAAAGACAAAAGAGACCCACTGTCAGCGGCAGGGGTTTATCGCATACCGTGCACCTGTGGGAAGGTTTACATCGGTACCACGAAAAGATCCATGGGTACAAGGCTCAAAGAGCATCAAAGGAACTGCAGGCTGGGGCAAACCGACAAATCGGCGGTGGCGGAACACGCATTGAGTGAGGGCGACCACAAGATTCTGTTCGAAAATGCAACACTGATTGCCCCCAACCAGGGTTACCATAGCCGACTGGTACGGGAGGCAATAGAGATCCAAAAACATGCGGACAATTTTAACAGGAAGGAAGAAGCGTTGACTCTAAATAGAATTTGGAATCCGATTCTGAAGAAATCAAGAATAACTAATGAAATCACAGCAGGTAGTGCGGCAACTAATAATGATGATTATTCCCCGACAGAAGTAATTAAGACTCCAGACTACCTGCATCAATATAAATACGCCTTGAGAAATCGAACTGTTTAGTCATCGGAGATGAATAAGCCTCTGAAGAAGCTGGCCACTCGCGCTAGCGAAACGTCAGGAAGGAATTCCAAAGAACGACGGCCTTCAAGCCCGAAGAGCAGTAGTTATACAGACAACAACTTTCCCCACAAAGCTTTCCTTCCCTACTGTTACTGACAAAATCAGCCAAATTCTCAAAAAACAGGACATAAAAACACTATTTACAGCCAACAATAAAATCTCCACATTCCTCCGCTTTCCCAAGAAGGACAAAATTGTCAACGAATCACAGGGTATAAATGAAATACCATGTTCTGATTGCCATAGAATATATGTAGGCCAGACCAACAGACGTGAGTATACGAACATCAACTTGCTGTCCGAAAATCAGACCCATCTTCAGCTCTGTCCAAACATCATCAAGAGACCGGACACAATATAGACTTCGAGAACACTAACACCATCGCGACAGCAAAAACACTACAAGCTCGTATAATTCGCGAGGCCATCGAAATCGGAAAACGACCTTCCTGCTTAAATAAACGTGACGACGGTCAGAGACTTCCAACTGCATGGAAACACCTAATTTCCAGATGCCCAGTCCCCACCAAGACATCCAACGGTGCTTTAGCAGCACTCGCTGCTATAAATACCACCCAACATCCCTCGATACCTCAGTTCGATCTTAGGAGTAGGCAGATTGAGACCTTAGAAAGAACTCGTGACGAGACCTGGGGAGTAGGCAGATTGAGGCCCCGGCGTCAAGTCACAAACCCTTGCCCCCTGTGGCAACACCTGAGGAGTAGGCAGATTGAGACCTCAGCGTGAAGTCACATTTACTCTTGAAAATGGCTCCTAAATCGGAGCCGAAACGTCGAGAACAAAACTCCAGACTGGTTCAACCCGAACTCAACAAGAACATACAACTGACCGCGGAAACCTTTGCAGTTTTTCCTGATGATGGAATAAAATATAGTTCCGAAAGCTTGGACATACTTAAAAGAGTTTTTTTTTGACGTGCTACACTCCCCAATATTCACTAGTTTGTATATATATATATACATATATATACAGGGCCTTTCATGATGAGCGTTAAATAGCCGTATCTGACAAGCTATTTAACGGATCAACATGAAAATTTTAGACGATGCGGCGTTGTCGCTTCTACTATAACTTTGTCAACAAATTCATATACTATTTCCCTAGACCTATCTATTACCGTTCAGAAGATATAAATTAGTTTCTATTTTTTTTTTACCAAACATGAACTTTTGTAAATGCTGATAATCTATCTTGAACTCTCTTGCACTAAAACGATCAAATTCGAAACAGAATGGAGTGATAGTATGAGGATCTTCACTCCGAGTCATATTTTCATTTGCCTCATACAGGGTCTTCAAAAAATGCAGATACTTTGATCTCATGAAAAAATGAGAGAAATTGAAAATGTTTTCGAATGGAACACCCTGTATATTTCAACATTTGTATACATTGAGGTATTGGTCTATAACGTACAACAGTGCACATTAATATTTTTCAATAGTGTGCTTTGGAAAAATAAATTATCCAATTATTTAATGTCAGATTTTAGTTGGTGGTTTTGACTGATTGTGATAACCAAGTACAGAGGTTATTGATTATCTGAAAAAACATTATAATCTTTTGTACACTGCTTTCTATTCAAAAGGAAACTGTTGAACCAAGCTAGTGCAGTGCCTGCTATGTTATAGTTTTCAAGTTTATAGATCGGCTTTTCTTGAGAGAGACATGCCTGGATTTTCCTAGCATTAAATTCAAACAAGTTCATGTTACCCCATTCCATTATTTTTACCAAGTCATCGTTAATTTTATTGAAGTGAATGTTTCTTTGAATTTTTGTTTCTCGAGCTGGTATAGGGACTCTGGAAGAGAAACTAGTATGGAGAGTACTGTCCATCGCAAAACTACGAACTGAGCAAGATGCTTTCTCGAGCAAGTCATTGATATGAAGCAGAAATAAAGTGGGCACCAGAACTGAATCCTGTGGAACACCTGCATTCATTGGAAGAATATCAGATGATACTCCATCAACTACCACATACAGAGACCTATCAGACAACAAACTCTTCAACAAAGCACACAACTGAGGAGGCAAACCAAAGCAGTTCAGAAAAAAGAGCCTGATGCCAAACTCGATCAAACGCTTTTGAAATATCGACTGCAACAGCTATCGTTTCTCCGAATTTTTGTGATTGAATGCTGCCAAAAATGAGAAACATGAGCCAATTAGTCAGTGGATGATCTTTGATGGCAAAATTCGTATTGTCGATCATTAATTATTCCTGATTTCTCTAGATATTTTATAAGCTTCATATAGATTGCTTTTTCCATGACTCTTGGTATAGTCTACTATTATTTCTCACCTTTTCTCGTAGTAAATATTTTCTTACTGCGCACAATATGCTATGACACTTATATGAATGATAACATATATTCAACTCTTCTACAAATGAAGCTCTGAACAAATTGAATCGTTAATGTAACTCATTTTTCCCCTTCCCACATTGAACGTTGAAAGGTCGAGAGGACAGTGGAAAACTACTGGAATTTCGTGTTCTGGGTTCAAAGAAACTTGTCCACAAATGCCAAGGACACTTGATAATTAAAATGAAAATGTTGAACATATCAAGGCAATCAGGAAAGATGCTTGCTCTTCATGAGGTCAGAGAGGTATTTTTTTACATTTCTATTAGCGAATTTTTTGTGTTATATATATATATATATATATATATATATGTACAAAGAACACAAAAAATTTGCTAATAGAAATGTAAAAAATATAATATAATGCATATATATGTCGTGACTTGAGACTTTTAATGATTCATAGGACATGTAACAATTTACTTGTTACAGGAGAGAAAGAGGAGTCAAAGTATGTCCAAGCTCCGTCGCCCACCCACATCATTGCTGCTCGGAGCATTGCTTGACCGCAAATACTCGACTGAACTCAGTGGTCCCCTTTGTTTCTGTAAAAACAGGAATAGATTTTCAGTTTGTTTTACAATGATTTCAACTCGGTGTGGTCTCTGGGGGAGGTGAGATGTTTAATCACTATTACCAAAACACATCAAAGAAATGTGTTCCGTATAACATTTCAGAAAGGCAGTAAAAGCCCTCCTGTTGGATAAACCTATTATAATTTACAAGAATTTTATACTGATGCATTCTGACTAAGGCTTGTTCTAATATGTTGTAAAATATTTCTCATGTGCTAGATTTTATATATCGTAGGTAGTGGACATTCTAGTGCAATATTGGTGTCAACGTATTGTCCCATTTATTCTCAAATATGAATCTCTGTACTTACACGATTACTGTTCGAAATCGTTGATTTCAATATGCATCTTTGTTCGATATTGTACTCATAAAAACGTTTTTAAGAAAGCTCAACTTCTGAAGGTGATAATTTCGTTAGTGTTAAGTTAATTAGTGCTAAGGTAATTGATTTCTTTAAGAGTTTTCAATTTACAGTTCGAAAGGTTTCAATCTTTTTATTTCATGTGTACTAAGTGAAAAACAGAAACAATCATACAGTTAATATCAAGAAAACTATATAAAAACACTTTGTGTCCTGAAAAAAAAATCCTTTCTATGTTCTAAATGGTCATGATTTCATGATTGATGACTTGTTGCAATTGCTTCCGTGACGCAACAGTTTTCAAGAATGTTTCTATTTCGTCTTGAAAACTGCTGCATGAATATTTTTATAGTCTTATATAATCATTTTTACTCATATATCTCAAAATTTCAAATACGTACTCAATTATTTTATCTACATCATTTCAATTATTTGCGAATTTCATTCTTTCATATTATGCATTCAACTCTGCCCAACAAAAACTACCCTGGAGATATGATATTAAATCTCTATCATGTTGTCATGAGTGACATACTCAATCTATATTATGTAATATGTGCAGGTATTATTAGGGTTAAGTGGAAGAGCAAATCTTGTGGTAGAAATATCACAAGAGTTGAACTTCGCCCTTTATTTCGATGTTATTCTGAACAAAACTTATTATTGTGCTTACTCAATGAAATAATAAAGACGATATTATTATTATTATTATTATTATTATATAATAACTGACAAAAGAGACAAAATGTCAAAACTCGAATCTGTGACATAGTACTTTTTTTGAATATCAGTTCATATAATTTAATATTGCCCATAGTTGCTGTAGCAATTCTCCTACACAATATTAATTATTTTCCTCTAGTATTACTGCAAATGTCCCTCACTTAATGATGATTAGAAAATCACCTGGCGCAGATTTACTAAAAATTTTCTATAGTAGACATCATTCAGGTATTGATGCTACAAAAAAAGCAATATATTAAAATTGAATGTTCATTTCCATCGTTTTGTTTTTTGGTATGCATTTTGATGTTCTCTGAGTTTTCTAATTTATCTTTTGGAGAGAAGTCAGGAATTTACGAAATCAGTCATCAAGATTGCAACAACAAATTCGTCGCACTATGTTCATTATAAATTAATTACAATAATCAGCAGTAACAATTAAAGTCCTATCGGACCGGAAAACATTACAGGGCTTCACTTTCACATATATATATATATATATATATATATGTACAAAGAACACAAAAAATTCGCTAATAGAAATGTAAAAAATATAATATAATGCATATATATGTATAATTAAAGTTATTATGCCCTACAAAAGCATGAAGCGTGACAAAAAAAAAGTTCGTGGCCTAACTGCAGCCATAATGGCATGAGCAATAGAAGTGCCCTTCCTTTGGTTGAAAGCGATACTTGCATCTCCTTTCTTATCCTTCAAAATTCTTTCCCGGAAAAGTTTTAGCAATGCGCTTGGTATTGATTCTCCCGTAAACATACTTTTGTTTTGATACTTCTTCGAAGAATCTCGCCAGCAGCTCATGAAATGAAATTCCTCTTCCTCGTAATTTTTTAATCGTTTATTATATCATCCGTCAAGATTTGATCACCTTCATTAGTATAACAGATATTTGAGTTGCCTCCGGCTTTGGTAGTTATGATTATATGATCTTGGTATTTCTATAATAGCCTTTTTTATGGTTTTTTCATCAGGGACACGCAGGCCTGTGATTATTTCTTCCAACTGTCGAAGACTGAATTGATAATCATCGTTGTCTCCAATGAACTTGAATGTCTCTTCCGTTTCATCGACTACTACGACATGGGCTCGTCTGGGGATTTCATCTTTCGATTTCATATACAACGTATTGAAACAATCTGCACGATATCGAGCGTCATCTGCCGTCAAGTCAATTATACTTGTTCGTTCGTTCTTTGAATATATTGAGAATTGTTTCTTTGAGCTCACATCTCATTTCCTTTCGGGATATACTTTTAACCAGATCTGCCTCATTTTTTTCAATGCAGATTCACACGAAAGTGAAGCCATGTAATGTTTTCCGGTCCGATAGGACTTTAATTGTTACTGCTGATTATTGTAATTAATTTATAATGAACATAGTGCAGCCACTAGCAAAGTTTGTTGGTCCGTCATTTGTCATTAATGATTATTCTGATTACTTTCTCAACGAAAAATTGAAAAGCGGGCTGAAAAGGATAGGTCCCTTGTCACAATTCATGCTGTTTTTACATTTTGCTATTTCTAGACAATCAGTTTAAGATTGCTTACACCAATTTTGTGGTCATTGTCTAGAGAGTGTTGAGCGACACTGGATTTTTCTACCCTTCCGTATTTCATGTGTGCAAAATGCTCCTTGAAACGGGTTTTGATAGCTCGTCGGCTCTGGCCGATGTATTTGTTGTTGCAATCTTGATGACTGATTTCGTAAATTCCTGACTTCTCTCCAAAAGATAAATTAGAAAACTCAGAGAACATCAAAATGCATACCAAAAAACAAAACAAATGTATGGATGGAAATGAACATTCAATTTTAATATATTGCCTTTTTTGTAGCATCAATAGCTGAATGATGTCTACTATAGAAAATTTTCAGCAAATCTGCGCCAGGTGATTTTCTAATCATCATTAAGTGAGGGACATTTGCAGTAATACTAAAAGAAAATAATTAATATCGTGTAGGAGAATTGCTACAGCAACTATGGGCAATATTAAATTATATGAATTGATATTCAAAAAAAGTACTATGTCACAGATTCGAGTTTTGACATTTTGTCCCTTTTGTCAGTTATTATATAATAATAATAATATCGTCTTTATTATTTCATTGAGTAGGCACAATAATAAGTTTTGTTCAGAATAACATCGAAATAAAGGGCGAAGTTCAACTCTTGTGATATTTCTACCACAAGCACATATTACATAATATAGATTGAGTATGTCACTCATGACAACATGATAGAGATTTAATATAATATTTCCAGGGTAGTTTTTGTTGGGCAGAGTTGAATGCATAATATAAAAGAATGAAATTCGCAAATAATTGAAATGATGTAGATAAAATAATTGAGTACGTATTTGAAATTTTGAGATATATGAGTAAAAATGATTATATAAGACTATAAAAATATTCATGCAGCAGTATTCAAGACGAAATAGAAACATTCTTGAAAACTGTTGTGTCACGGAAGCAATTGCAACAAGTCATCAATCATGAAATCATGACCATTTAGAACATAGAAAGGATTTTTTTTTCAGGACACAAAGTATTTTTATATAGTTTTCTTGATATTAACTGTATGATTGTTTCTGTTTTTCACTTAGTACACATGAAATAAGAAGATTGAAACCTTTCGAACTGTAAATTGAAAACTCTTAAAGAAATCAATTGCCTTAGCACTAATTAACTTAACACTAACGAAATTATCACCTTCAGAAGTTGAACTTTCTCAAAAACGTTTTTATGAGTACAATATCGAACAAAGATGCATATTGAAATCAACGATTTTGAACAGTAATCGTGTAAGTACAGAGATTCATATTTGAGAATAAATGGGACAATACGTTGACACCAATATTGCACTAGAATGTCCACTACCTACAATATATAAAATCTAGCACATGAGAAATATTTTACAACATATTAAAACAAGCCTTAGTCAGAATGCATCAGTATAAAATTCTTGTAAATTATAATAGGTTTATCCAACAGGAGGGCTTGTACTACCTTTCTGAAATGTTATAAGGAACACATTTCTTTGATGTGTTTTGGTAATAGTGATTAAACATCTTACCTCTCCCAGAGACCACACCGAGTTGAAATCATTGTAAAACAAACTGAAAATCTATTCCTGTTTTTACAGAAACAAAGGGGACCACTGAGTTCAGTCGAGTATTTGCGGTCAAGCAATGCTCCGAGCAGCAATGATGTGGGTGGGCGACGGAGCTTGGACATACTTTGACTCCTCTTTCTCTCCTGTAACAAGTAAATTGTTACATGTCCTATGAATCATTGAAAGTCTCAAGTCACGACAATTTATTCTGAAAATCTACAAATATTTTGATAACATATCTGTAAGACGCAAACAAATGCCTACCTTAACGCTCACAAATAAACAACTATTATCTGATGGCATGTCATAATGACAACGTAATGTCACTCAATTTTGATGACATAAGGAAGCTCATTATGGGACTAAGTACCATAATGAAATTCTATAAGGAAAACATGTTGTCAAGGAAATGGCAAAGCACAGCTCACTCACCTACTAATATTTGAAACTACACAATACTTACTCCTTTAAAAATAGTTGTCATTGTGACATGTCGAAAATGCAGTTTTTAATTTTTCGAAAATGTTTTGATATAAATGCCATCAGATAAAATTTTGTATGTAATACGAATCATAAACAATCATTATGGCACACGCCGTGTTATCGGACTCGGCTACGCCTCGCCCGATAACATTCACGACTTGTACCATAATGATCGTCTTTATGATCCTTATTACATAAATAACTATTTCGATACTCGTCAATAAACTAATAAACGGCTATCGATCGCAGTTCTGTGACCTCCGTCAGTTCTGTCAGAATTTCTGCGTTAAGATGGAATTATTAAAACCGGTGAGCACCTTGTTTCAATCTCTCTTTTGACTGGAGGAATTAGAGGCATATTTGCTGTGTGTTTGTGCACTGAGACGCCATTTTCCTGAATGAATATCTGAAGAAACCCCATTTTTTTTGCTGAATAAATATCTGAAGATTTGGTTCTTCGTATTCCTAAAGGGACTAATGAAGGTTAGTTCGAATCATATTTTTATATTGATTGCCCGTATATAAAATTCTTTCCAGGCACTAAATAAGGTTAGTTTTATTATTGAACACATTTTTTTATTTGAGATAGCATCACACAACTTTCTCATATTTTACCTTACCAAATCCCTTGCTTATTCGATGTGGTTTGATTTCATTGAGATTATTTAAGCTAATTTTCAACGCTTCATGTATATGTGTGGTTATTTTCACATGCTTTCAGTCGATCCCAGAGCTTCTGTTTTTACATTCAATAGATATAATATTCAGATCTCTGTAAGCTTTCTTATGTACATGTTATGATCATATTGTATTAGTCGTAACTATTAAATTTGTGATAATGGGACACAGAGCTCGAGTCGAATGGAGGTGTGTAGAAGTGGTACATTTCTTAAGGCCTATAAAACTTACAGGTCCCTTTTATGCCGGGGCACACCTGGAAGCACAAACATCTTTCGAGCCTAGGCATATCTGGAAACACATTTCTTGAGCTGGGACATCTAAGTCGGGCCATCTCCAGAAACATCCAGGAGCACTTCCTTTTGGAAGATAAGTACAGAAACGGTGTACTCTCAATGTTCAATCAAACTCCTCATATTCATGTAGTATTTCATAGGAAATAAATGTCATATTTTATTTGTAGAATTTGTTAATTTTCTCATAACTGTTCATGACTGGTGGTGGCGCCCTTGGAAAAATATAAGAATTTTAAGGTCTCAACGACGGCAGTGCAATGTCCACCAAAAGATTATATTTTGATGAAGTCCTCTTTCATTTACAACTAGACCTAAGAGTAGGAAACTTTGTCATGCATTGTAAAGTAAACGGAGATATCAATATTATCCTGTAGATGGCGTAACAAAAACATCTATAAGAGCCATCTATAATTTTATACTAGAAACTCAGAAAAATGTATCTTCTAATGTGGCGCCTTCATCGGAAGGAATGCAAAATGAATCTTAGAAAAAAAAGCTGCTGTCAGTCAGTTCGACTGAAATGTTGAAAGAAAGATAATGAAGCTTCAAAACAGAGTTGACGATACAAGTTTATGAATGAAATGAAGGTTCAGGCATGAAAATAATCTTCAAAACATTATTGATCTACGACTGTTTCTGAATTCATTGCCATCTTTTGGTAATATGTATGAGTAATCAAGGAAATGTGTGATTACGTCGTTCGTAAAAAAAACGAAAAAAAAAAGACATGACTTGGAAAGGAAATCACCAGTGCCAACTACCCGTAGCAATTAAACAATGCCCGTAGTATCCATCCCTTCAAATGATATTTCCCTATGGTTGCCTAACCAGTGATAGTATGTGAATCTATTCGATACTAGGTGTCGCCACGCATCTAGTTTTAAATGAAAGAGGACTTCATCAAATAATCTTTTGAACAATTCGTTCAGACCAGTCTCAAACTGCACAGTAGGTTTTGGCTTGCACCTGTCTGTAAACAACTACTCCCCCGGCTAATACCACGAGGGGTATTGCATTATGTCCAAACGGTGCCAGTGCAAGTTTCTCACAGAAGAAAATCCTGCATTCGCTTTTGGCGATACAAATAAAGGAGTTCACTTTCAATTATAGGGACACTTGAAGACCAGTTTCGGGCTATTTGGCCACTCGTCTGTTCATCATCAACGTAAAGTCGATAACTTTCCATAATTAAGAATCATACAGCGCATTCATAGAACAAAGCTTATTAGAAATTTAGATTTCTATTTCGTGCGAAGACATTATTATAAGGGCTCGGCACCAGAACATTCATTGAAGCTTTTTGATTCTTTCAGAGAAAGACAATCCGTCTTGTTTGGTGATTCTTCGCTGACAGACTCACTCGCTCCCTTCGTTGGAGCTTCGTAGAATAGTATAACTACTGCTCTTCGGGCTTGAAGGCCGTCGTACTTTGGAATTTCTTCCTGACGTTTCGCTAGCGCGAGTGGCCAGCTTCTTCAGAGGCTTATTCATCTCCGATGACTAAACAGTTCGATTTCTCAAGGCGTATTTATATTGATGCAGGTAGTCTGTCGGACTTTTTAGAGCATGCCTTACGGGAAGCTACTTTCAATGGAGGGGAAACTTCTATGAGCAATTGGATGGAGTGGCGATGGGAAGTCCACTCAGCCCAGTGATAGCCAACTTCTTTATGGAACGGTTTGAAGAGAAGGCAATCGACGCCTTTGATTTGAAGCCGACCTTGTGGCTACGCTACGTGGATGACACCTTCGTCGTCTGGAAACATGGAAGGGACGCTCTGAACCTTTTTCTGGACCACCTAAACGCTCAACACCCCAGCATCAAGTTCACCATGGAAACCGAACAGAACCAGCAGATGGCCTTCTTAGATGTTCTGATTGAACGATGTGGCGCTAGACTAACCCACAAAGTATACCGAAAACCCACGCACACGGATAGGTACCTGCACGCACTATCGAACCACCATCCTAGTCAAAAGAGAGGAGTCATATCTACCCTAACTGAACGTGCTCGAAGGATTTGTGAACCAGAACATCTAGAGCAGGAACTGGAACATCTTCAAGTGACCTTGAGGTCGAATGGGTACAGTGTATCTGAGATCAACAGGGCCATGAAACCGAAGAGTCCCACGGTTCATAACAGGGATGACTCTCAGGTAGTTGCGAATGCATATCTGCCATATATCCCGAGAGTCACTGACAGAATTGGAAAACTCTTGGGGAAATATAACATAAAAACAGTTTTCAAGCCGACCAAGAAGATCCAGCAAAGCCTCAGGTCGGTTAAAGACAAAAGAGACCCACTGTCAGCGGCAGGGGTTTATCGCATACCGTGCACCTGTGGGAAGGTTTACATCGGTACCACGAAAAGATCCATGGGTACAAGGCTCAAAGAGCATCAAAGGAACTGCAGGCTGGGGCAAACCGACAAATCGGCGGTGGCGGAACACGCATTGAGCGAGGGCGACCACAAGATTCTGTTCGAAAATGCAACACTGATTGCCCCCAACCAGGGTTACCATAGCCGACTTAACCACTTCGTAGAATAGTTCAGAAAATGAAACTAAAAAAATGGTAAAACCTCGCAATTTTTTCGTCCAGCACCGATTTGTACAAAAATTTGGAATTAAGCTTATTACACCCTCTAGTTCAATTTCTATATAGTGTCGTTGTACGCTTTTTATTTTTTTTTGGGTGAAAACTACCCCTAATTGTCAAAAATTATAAAATAACATTAAAAACCTAAGTATGGGTAAAAATCGTTAAATAATGATTGTTTCATGCTTTAGGATACAATTACGTAATATCTCAACCTACCCTTGTTATAAACTACCCTTGAAAACATTGAAATTTTTATAATATGTCTTCGAACTTCAGAATACACTGGTGAGAAATCAACGAAATATACACTCACATATGCGAGCAGATATTTTTTTTCTCTGTCTTCCAATATGAATGGAAAAAGTGGAACATATAACGTATAACGGCCGAATATACCAGTTATGTAGGTTACTACGCTCCAAAGCGGGTAATTCAAATTTTTCAAAAAAAAAGTTGATCGTTTTTTAAGCATAGCTCCTTCATTTTAGGTGATGAAAATTTTTTTTCAGAAACGATTTTGTAGAGATTTTCAAGAGCTATAATACTATTAGAATAAAATTACTTAATATCCCTCGATTTTTAAATGGGGATAGTTTAAAGCGCTTGACTATGGTAATGTTCAATTTCTAAAATTAGGCATTTTGAATTGGTTGAACTTCGTGGATGTATTGATAGTACATATATAAGAGAATCACAGAAGGGTGGCGATCAATTTTAGTCAGGGAGTACTGTGGGGTACTTTTCACAGATTTTTTTCGTAGAAGAAAGCGGGTACCGATCTCATTTTGATCATAAGTCGGTCAATTTTCATGCTAGGGGGAAGACATTTTTTCATTTGTTTGAAAGCTCTAATTGAATACCTCAAAAAAGACTCCTTGAGCTTTCTTCGAAAAATGCAAATTTCTCTCGTTATTTCACTTTGAATCTTCCAATTTATACATTTGACGAAAAAAGCTAAGCATTAATTTGCTGTATCTCAGCTCGTATGTGTCATAGGAAAATTATAGAAGAAGCATTGTTTTTGTTTTTTCAAACGCTACACTTTTTTTTGATAAAATGCATTGTTTTAGAGTTATTTGCAAAAACCATTTAAAAAAGTCGACTTTTGTCAAAAAACTGTTACTTTCATCTTCGAATAACTGAAAAAATATTAATTTTACGAAAAAAAGTATGAAACATTTTTTCCTTAGAATTACTTTTTCCGTCGATTACTACACTCGAAATGTAATAAAAAATTTCCACCCCCCGTGATGGGGTGGTAACCACTCCCAAGGCTCTAGCAGCGTACAGCGGCATGATATAGAAAATGATCCTTGGGCTATTCCCTACCTTCTATGAAAATTTCGGATAAATCCATGGTGGACGAAAAAATTGCGAGCCAAAATGCTTCATTTCCTGAACTAGAAGGGTCGGAGACTTGTCTCTCTTCTATAGATATCTTCACGGACGGTGCTCTTCTTGAATTTCGTCCATCATTCCACTTTTGGCAGTATCTGTTAATGTCAGCAATTCTGTACCTACTTTTTTACAAGCAGCCTCTCATTCACCCTATGCTATTTTAGACCGGGAGATCATCACAGGTGACGTTCCACCATTTTTTCGTGCATGCCTTTGTAAGGCTTGATAAATAACCCTAAAATATTAAAGATAGTCGGGTTTTTAGCCCCCCCGTGCGTCCTCTTCATAAGGAAAAACGCTTTTCTTTCTGTAGCGAATTTTCGTGTTTTTCCGTGATATTTTACTGCATGCCATTGTAATATACGGAAGTTTAAACTAATTGAAGCTCTAATAATTGATGGTATGCACCCCGCAGCGGCCCAAGATGATCAAAGGGTTGTGAAAACCTGAAAAAAAAAATCAGGAAAATTCCGTGTTTTCAAATTGCATGCCGATGTGAAGAATTGAAGTTTTTGTAATAAAAATACTATGGGAAAATTGGCATGCACCCCTCGTAGGACCAACGGTGAAAAATTTCCGGAAAATCCTGTAAAATTCTAACACCGATTTTCCGTGATTCCAAATCACTCCTAATAGGGATGAATATTAATTTTATTACGGAATAATTATCTAATTCAAATGGCATGCATGTTGAATAAGCCCATCGTATTATAAATAATAATAAAAGTTGCAAAAAAACAATGCAAATTTAGGTGACTTGTTTTTGCATGCCGTTTTGTATTTGATGAATTTACCTTATTTCAAGTCATGAATGTAAATGGCATGCATGTAGCTACAGCCCAATACTCAAAAATCGTGAAAACATTGAATAAACATCAATTTTTTAATTGAAAAAAAAAATCTAAAAAATGCCGTGACTTCTTCTTGCATGCCACTTTGTATTTCGTTTGTAGATACTATTTTAAGTTGAAATACGAAATGGCATGCATGTAGCTCCATGAAAATTGTTTGAATAAACATTATTTCAAGTTGATGGCTGGAATAACATACATGTTATCACAGTCTAAGATTCAAGAATTGTAAAAAAAAATAAATTCAAATGACTCGAATCTCCCGGTCTCTAGTCTGAACGTGGCCTATCATACGTCGACTAGCACGAGAGGTTACTACTACCCTATTGTTACGATCTCTCTTCAGGAAAATATTAATTCTGACACCACCGTTACGATATATCCTTTCAAAATCCAACTTCTGACACTACTGTTACGATTTATCCCTGGGTTCGTCGATTGAAACACCGAACAACACTGAACTTCTTTTATTATGAGTCTCTATCACAATACAATACAACACAATCACTTAAATCGCTCCGATAACTTTCCAATGCTCGGTACCAAAACTCTCTGTACTAAAAATTCTACTTCCGCACAAAGCTCTGCTCCACTTAGCTCCCAATAACTTTCAGCTCTTGGCTCTGAATAAAATTTGTCACTTAACTAACACTGTCAATAACTAATTCTCCAAATGAAAACTTCTCTCCGCAGCGATATCACGATGCTTATATACCTGCGTACCTATCGAGAATCCTCGAGAGAAGCCTCGATGACGTGTCTCGAATTCTCCAGGCGGCAATCAACAGTTCTTGGAAAATGACGACGCGATCCCTCATTTGCGTTTACGATCTGGTCAGGGCCGGCGCTAGCACCTAACCAATTGTCATAAAGCTACATGCATGCTATTTTGCATTTCGGCTCAAAAAAGTACATAGCGGCATGGAAAAAGAAGTCACGCCATTTTTTAGATTTTTTTCAATTAAAAAATTTATGTTTATTCAATTTTTTCACAATTTTTGTGTATTGGGCTGTAGCTACATGCATGCCATTTACATTCATGACTTGAGATAAAGTAAATTCATGAATTTCAAAACGGCATGCAAAAACAAGTCACCTAAATTTGCTCAGTGTTTTTTGCAACTTTCGTCACGCATATGCCTCTATTTTGCAACACCCTGGTGTGCATGCCAAATTTCCTTCTATTGAATAATGGTACGAATTAAGGTTTTTTTGTCAATGGCATGCAATTTGGAATCACGGAAAATCGGTGTTAAAATTTTACAGAATTTTCCGGAAATTTTTCACCGTTGGTCCTACGAGGGGTGCATGCCAATTTTTCCATAGTGTTTTCATTACAAAATCTTCAATTCTTCACATCGGCATGCAATTTGAAAACACGGAATTTTCCTAATTTAATTTTTCAGGTTTTCACAACCCTTTGATCATCTTGGGCCGCTGCGGGGTGCATGCCATCAATTATTAGAGCTTCAATTAGTTTGAACTTCCGTATATTTCAATGGCATGCAGTAAAATATCACGGAAAAACACGAAAATTCGCTACAGAAAGAAAAGCGTTTTTCCTTATTAAGAGGACGCGCGGGGGGGCTAAAAACCCGACTATCTTTGATATTTTAGGGTTATTCATCAAGCCTTAAAAAGGCATGCACGAAAAAATGGTGGAACGTCACCTGTCATGACCTCCCGGTCTATTTGCATATGTATACTCGTTCCTGATGTTGTTTCGTCATATTTAACCTAGATGGCAGCGCATATGAAAAGCTACAGTGTAACGCGAGTTGCATAGTTTATGCATCTTGGATCTTGGTTTTTGGTTAATGCCTTCATGCAATAAATCGGCAATAATTGTAGTATGCTGTGTGTGGTAGGTACTGTTGCAGAATTTATTCCATTAATTCCTTTTGAGTTTCAATCAACTCTAGAAAACGATGAACGAAGAAAGTGGCACCGACCAAGACTATTGAATAATGATAACCCCTTATTGAACAATGTATCACAATGGGCATTTTCTCTACTGATGTAAAATATCTCATAGCGCGATTTTGAACTTTTTGAAATGCCTCAATATGCTCATGGTTCATAAAGAGCAACAGTGTACCACAAAAATCGATGTAAGGTGTTATAATACATTTATAGACTGTCAATTTGGTAAAAACAGACACTTTATTGCTCAAACGATATGAAAAATGTAGCTTCTTGGCCTTTTTTTCTTTGTGTAATCATAGTGTGCCTCGAATTTCAATTGTTGATCAATATATACTAAGTATTTGTAGTTTTGGTCTTCTTCAATTGCGTTATTGTTAATCATTATGTTACATTTTGTTCCCTCTGTTTGCTTCAGAATATTTTTTTAACCAATCATCAAACATTTTGTTTTAATAATATTTAATTTTAGTCTGATACCCTGATTCCATTCCCATATATTTTGCAAATCTTCATTTAGCTCAACCTCAATTTCTTCGCATATTCCCGCGTAATATAGCATTGTATCATCCACAAAAAGTCTGACTTGACAATGTTTCACATGCTGACTCATATAATTTATGAATAGGGTAAATATTATTGGCCCCAAGACTGAACCATGTGGTACCCATGTTTAGTTTTCAATTCAGTTGAGAATTCATTGTTAAAAATTGTTAAAAATCTAGGAAATCAACTCCAATAGATTTTCTGTCAATCAGATATACTATCAATGACGATATTAAGAATTGTAAAGCTGTTTCACAAGAGAGTGACTGTCTGAAACCTGATTGTTGTTCAATGGGAATTGGGAATATTATCAACATCAAGGTAATCCAGAAATTGATCCTTAACTGTCAGTTCAAGGATTTTTTCATGAATTGGTAAGGTATTAAATGGACGAAATTCTGAACAATTCGATGTGTTCTTCAGTTTTTCAATGGGTATGACAGTATACACTTTCCAGGAATCTGGAAATGTACCTGTTCTCAAGGATGTATTTATGACATTCAAGAACCGATTTACAATGTTGTCGAAAGATGATTTGATTATTTTTAGGTCAATACCATCATTTTAAGAAGTATTTTCATGTAGGGATTTTATTGTTTTTTTTCAAATCAATTAGTCTGAATGTTGAAAAATTTGATGCATTTGAAGGTATGAAACTGAGTACATGGTTTTAGTCATTCTTTGGTGTTATGCCATCTATTAATTGTTTAATGCTTTCAATAAAGAAGTTATTGAAATAGTTTGCTATTTCCATGCCTGTTTTTTTTGTTCCATTGAAATCAATATTACGTGATTCACCTTTGAGCAGCTCTTTCAGTGACTTCCACATAGCCTTGCTGTAATGTTTATTTTGATCTATTTGTTTATGGTTTGTATTGAGAAAATCACATAGAACGCGAGATAATTCTGAGGCTTATGAAAACAATCTTCACCTTTGAACCAAGAATGATCTCGCGTTCTAGTATATTATTAGCCATTTTATCGACTTGCCATGCACATCGTTTTGAAGCCAAGTACTCTAGTTTCCGAATACATATATATTTTTTATGGCTTATAATTTTTTAATTCGCGGTTGTTCCGCAGATTCTACATAACTCCGAAATCGCATGAAAAATGTAAATAAACAAATGGATCATTTATTAGAACGCGGGGAAAGTACAAAAAAAAATTCAGAGATCATTCAAGACCCCCCAAGGACCCATTATAAAGAAAAATTTCCGATAAAAGACTATTTTTGAAAAAAATGTAAACAAATTGATGAAACATTGTCGAAATAGTGCGGAAAAAACTTTCACAGCTTATTAAATCTTTTTGCCAAATAAGAAAGAACTTCGAAATACATGGAATGATAGCTACGGGTTTCCTCATTATCTTGAACTTTGAATCATTGATAAATGTCAGTTTTTGCCTGACTTATGAAACAATTCGTCCGCCCGCCTCCAAGCGAATGCATAGACAACAGAATTCCTATAGAGAAAGCGGCAACTGAAATGAAGAGAGTTTTGGGTCCCTTTATCTCGAAAACTGTTAAGTTTTCGGAAAAAATGATGAGGGTCATTTTTGTAGATAATGAGACGATCTTTAATTGTTGTATGAACGAAAATTTTCTAATTCGTATATTTATCCAGATATTGGCGGGAAACCCATTTTTTTGGGTTTGGGGGGCCATTTTCGGCCATTGCCATGAACGCAATCGTGTTAAGTTTTGGGTCTTTTGAAAACATCTGTGACGACCTACAAATTGAGCCACAAGTGAAAAACGCATAGACTTGTTCACAGCTTTCCCGAGTTTCGGATCTTTAGTTACTGGACTAATAATCATAGCTGCCAAATCCGGAGGCAACTCAATCATCTGTTTTGAAAGTGATCAAATCTTGACGGATGATATAATGAACGATTAAAAAATGACGAGGAAGAGGAATTCCATTTCATAAGCTGCTGACGAGATTCTTCGAAGAAGTATCAAAACAAAACTATGTTTACGGGAGAATCAATACCAAGCGCATTGCTAAATCTTTTCCGGGAAAGAATTTTGAAGGATAAGAAAGGAGATGCAAGTATCGCTCTCAACCAAAGAAAGGGCACCTCTATCGCTCATGCCATTATGGCGGCAGTTAGGCCACGAATTTTTTTTTGTCACGCTTCATGCTTTTGTAGTACAAAATAGCTTTAATTATCCATATATATATATATATATATATATATATATATATATATATATATATACCGGGTGTCCCACATTTTATGTGACAGGCAATATCTGGTTTGTTGAAGGAGATACACAATAATGTTTCATACAAAAGTTTTAGGAGTTCATGAGAGCTATATCTTGATATAATTTTTAAATATACAGGGTGTTTGGTGTAGGTGTTACAGACCAAAATTCCATTTTTTAAAATAGAACGCCTTGTATATCATAACATATTCAGATGCTACGTTAAATTCTGATATCATTTCATGTTTGGTTTCTGAAATTTGGTTACGGCGATGTTGAGTTATTGCTTAAAATGTAAAGTCTTGGGAACGACTATTATTTTTAAAAATATCTCATACAATTATTCTCTCTGCATCAGATCACATGAAAATAAGTCAAAATTTTGGGTGTTCGAAGTAATGGTTTCAATTTTGAGTTGTGGAATTCAGTCAGGAATCATTTTGAATATGAAACAATTGCGAAATTGAAAGAGGTGTATTTGAAAACAAATCTTTAATAACAATGTAAATAATATAACTTTCATAAATCATTTCATAAGAATGGTACCTACCATTCTAGAAATAAGTCATAAAAATTGTTCAAACTGATGACCATTAGATATTATACAGGCTTCGAAACGTCGAATCACTTCTCTCGTACAAGTCGCTCTTATAATATCAGGCCTAATATCACTGCACGCTAGTCGAATTTTCATATCATCCACATTCAAAGGGGAAGTAGTGTAAACAATATCTTTTGAATAACCCCATAGGAAAAAATCAAGCGGTGATAAATCTGGGAAACGAGCCGGCCACCGAATTGGACCCTTTTTACCAATCCATCTATTTGGGTACGTTCTATCTAGATATTCAGTAACAACCTGTGAATTGTGAGGAGGAGCACCATCTTGTTGCCACCAAATTCCTTGTCGTTCTGCTATGGGAATATCTTCCATCAACAGCATCAAATAATTTTCTAGAAAATGTAAATATCGCAATCCATTGAGATTTTCATTGAAAAAGTGAGGTCCTATGATGCGGCCATTGAACAATCCACACCATACATGAATATCCCAAGTAGTTTGAAAATTACTTTCGCGGACCCAGTGGGGATTTTCTTGAGACCAATAGTGACTGTTATGTCGATTCACAACTCCATTATTGTGGAATCGCGATTCATCGCTCCACAAAATTTGACTGAATATGTTAGGACTTTCATGTAATATTACCTGAATACAAGCAATGAATTCAAGTCGTCGTTCAAAGTCCGTGGGTTTCAAACCTTGTACCAACTGAATTTTGAATGGGTGGTATTTATTTTCTTTCAGAATTCTCTGTACATTAGATTTACTCACACCGACTTCTTCTGCAAGAGTACGGATAGAAACATGTGGATGGATAATGATATAAGCCAACACATTGATCTCTAAATCTTCAGTTCTAACAGATCTCGTATGATGACGATGCTTTAAAGTAGAAGGAAATGACCCAGTTCGCAATTTTTCTTCAACTCTCGAAAAAGGCATTCGTGACGTTACTGTTTTGCAAAGAATCACTGAATCGAACTGACAAGTAGATACAATTCAACAACATTTGTTACTATGGCATCAACAAGCATAAGCTACTTGATGAAATTGTGCAATATAAAGCAATTCACCCTCAAGTTAGTCACATTCTCAAGAATTTGAATATTATATTCAACTGATATCGATATCGTATCGTAGAGATGAGAATAATGATTTGTATTCAGTAGTAGTCTAGTTCAATTTAATAAAAGATATAGACTGGATTCGTGTACGAGTAAATAAGTTTTTTTGAAACTTTATATTTAAGGAAAAGTGCAATAACTCAACAACGCCGTAACCGAATTTCAAAAACCAAACATGAAATGATATCAGAATTTAACGTAGCATCTGAATATGTAATGATATATAGGGCGTTCTTTTTTGAAAAATGGAATTTTGGTCTGTAGCACCTACACCAAACACCCTGTATATTTGAAAATTATATCAAAATAAAGCTCTCATGAACTCCTAAAACTTTTGTATGAAACATTTTTGTGTATCTCCTTCAACAAACCAGATATTGCCTGTCACATAAAATGTGGGACACCCGGTATATATATATATATAAATTTATATATATATATATATATAAATTTATATATATATATATATATATATATATATATATATATATATATATATATATATATATATATATATATTATATGCAGATTCACACGAAAGGGAACCCCTCTAATGTACAAAGAACACAAAAAATTTGCTAATAGAAATGTAGAAAAAAATATACCTCTCTGACCTCATGAAGAGCAAGCATCTTTCCTCATTGCCCCGATATGTTCAATATTTCCATTTAAATTATTAAGTGTCCTTGACGTTTGTGGACAGACCAGACAGACAGACCAGAACACAAAATTTCAGTAGTTGCCCTCTCGACCTCTCAACGTTCAATATGGGAAAGGGAAAAATGAGTTACATTTACGATTCAGTTTGTTCAGAGCTTCATTTGTAAAGAGTTGAATATATATTATCATTCATATAAGTGTCATAGCATATTGTGCACAGTAAGAAGATATTTACTACGAGAAACGGTAAGAAATAATATTAGACTATACCAAGCGTCATGGAAAAAGCAATCAATAGGAAACTTATCAAATGTCTAGAGAAATCAGGAATAATTAATGATCGATAATACGATATTCGCCATCAAAGATCAACCAGTGACTTATTGGCTTGTTTCTCATTTTTGGCAGCATTCAATCTGAAAATTCGGAGAAACGATATATTTCAAAAGCGTTTGATCTAGTTTGGTATCAGGGGTCTCCTTTCTAAACTGCTGTCTTATGGTTTGCCTCCTCAGTTGTGTGCTTTGTTGAAGAGTTTGTTGTCTGATAGGTCTCTGTCTGTGGTAGTTGATGGAGTATCATCTGATATTCTCCCAATGATCGCAGGTGTTCCACAGGGTTCAGTTCTGGCACCCACTTCATTTCTGCTTCATATCAATGACAATGATAAATATTGAAATTAACAGTGGAACTATTGAAATTGTCGAACAAATAAAGAATTTGGGTTTCATTGTTGATAATACACTCAGCCTTAAAAAACATTTTCGGTACATGTATAATAAAATATTGAAAAAACAAGAATTAGTAGAAATCTCACCTAATAAACGATGAGTTTGGAATCTTTGGTGTGAAAGTTGGAACGTTTCCTAGAGATCAATTACCCTAACACCAAAATGATATACAATGTCACACATAAAGTTCGCGACATATGGAAGTTTTTTTTATTAATAGATATAATGAAAATTTGGCTTGGCAGTTAGTTTGTGCTCGAAAAATCAGTAAAAAACAGCCTCTTTCCTTTTGTCATGTGATACTCTAAACCTGTCAAATTTGACATTTTTTTCGAAAATCCTCAAAAAATCAGTTTTTTTTGGAAATTTCGAAAAATGCCAAGGAGAAAAAGTGCTCAGTTTCCAATTTCATACCTTTGCTCGAAATTTGGACTCTTTACTGTCACTTCGACTTTTTTCCAATTTTTTTCATTTTTCGAATCTTTCGCTCTATCGATTCGAACGAAACATGATTCAAATTTCATAATTTTGATGAATACGAGACTTCAATGTCATATCTTGCCCAGAAAATACCCGCATTGGCCTGTTACCAGAAAAAGAAATGAATACACCTCCAGAAATTCGTCTTTGTTGTTGCAAAGTTCATCTAGTTTTTTCATTTCATTGTTAAACTGATTCGGTTTTTCAATGTATGGACGTTAATGTGTGTTAGTATTCTTATTACACTCGTATTCCTTTTTTTAGCAGACTTGTATCCCATTAGCTGCAGATGAGTTCCAAATATTTTGATGCAGTTTACACCCAACAGTGTGACTGTTGGATGTAAACTGTTAGATGTAGTTATCGAGCAAATAATAACGCTTCTTGAGTTAATTTCATAAATCTTATATTTTTTATTTTTACCATTAGGTGTGTAAATAACATTAAAACAAAATAACTATAACCAAATTCACAACAAAACATCATAACATTCATTGATTTATCTCAATAATCTTATAAAGAACCCGAATTCATCATTCAGTATGCCGTCCTTCCCGTTCTATACAAATTATAGTGGTAATATAAGGACTATTTCTATTGATCCCTTACCATTATTTCCTAATAAAATAATATATGGCATTATAATGCAGAAACCATAGGATAATACTTCCATTATTATCAGTCATCAATGAAGACTACTACTATTAATCCCTCGCCATTATTTTCTAAGGGAATAAGGCCGTTATTCCCTAATTGAATAATATATGGCATTATAATGCAGAAACCATAGGATAATACTTCCATTATGTATCAGTCATCAATAAAGACTATTACTATCAATCCCTCGCCATTATTTTCTAAGGGAATAAGGACATTATTCCCTAAGGGAATAATATATGGCATTATACTGCAGAAACCATTAATATAATCCTTACATTATGTATTAGTCGTAAATAAATTGATATGCATTATGATCAATATACATTTTACACACCAGAAAATAAAAAAAAAACTTACAACTCTAAAACGTTATGTCATGTTCTAGAGAGCTTAAAAGTGTAACTTTCAAATTGGTCGTGTACAATGACTTTTGTAACTGTATATACGAGTATCAGGAAATCAATTTTCGACTTTTCCGGAAATGATATCAACTTTCAATTTTCAAATGGGACACCCTTTATATTGTGACATGATCGGTCAGAAATGATTGTGACAAATCGAACAGTACCAGGTTTGATGGTTCTCTAATGTCTACGGGGATATCTCCATTTATTTCATCCATAATTTTGACGAGTAGGAGAGAATTTTTCTTCTGACCATGTAACAATATACAGGGTGTCCCATCCGATAATCGAAAGTTGATATCATTTCTGGAAAAATCGAAAGTCGATTTTTTTCTAAACATGTCGAAGAGTGCCGTCTAGTGAGCATATTCAATGTAACAAATTTCAGAATATAGCTAGAGAAACTAAGGAGAAAACGGGGGTGAACCATGAGTCTGTTGACAGTCTTCACTTTGTCAAGATAAGAGCTAGGGGTTAAGGAGACTTAAGTTTCGCCAACAAATCACGAAAAAGTCTTGACAATGGCTCCGAAGTCGTAGCCGAAACGTCGACAAAAAAATGATTCCAGACATCTGACCACGGAAGCCTATCCGGTATATATGTGTATATATATTTATATACGCTCAGGTAGGCTTCCGCGGTCGGATATGTGCTCTCTGGAATTTTTCTTCTTTCGACGGTTCGACTCCCACATTGGATCCATTCTCAAGACTTCTTGACTTGGTGGCGGAGCCTAAGTCTCCTTAACCCCCAGCACTCATCTTGACAGAGTGAAGATTGTGGATTAGTGCATAGAGGGATGGTATTTATAGCTGTATGAGAATCCGACGTTGTTGAAACTGTCGGACTGTATACAGGTCTGGTTTGAGATGGATTAATTAATGGATTTGTTCGAAGGGATAAAAATGGTTTCCAGGAATTAGGGAGCCTTTGTGAGTCGTCTTTTTTGTCGAGGCAGTGAGGGCGTTTTTCAATTTCTCTTTCATCGCGAATGATTCTGGAGTGGAGTGTTTTTGCTGTGGCATTGGTCTTCGTGTTTTCGAAGTCAATTTTGTGTGCGGATTCGTGGTGGTGTTTGAAGAGATTCTGGGTCGTGTCCGAATTACGTACTGCTAGTTCGTGCTCGTAGGACCTGTTTGATACTCGTCGGTTCGTCTGTCCTATATATGTTCTCGGGCAGTCGTGGTGAGGAATTTCATATATTCCTTCCATAGGTGAGCGTAGAAAAGAGGATATTTGATTGCTGTGAAAACTGTCTTGATGTCGTATTTTGTCAGAATTCGGCTCACTTTATCAGTGACACCCCGAATGAAAGGAAGGAAAGTTTTCGGGCGTTCAGCCGGGTCGTCCGGTGGTATGGGTTGCGAGAAGCAGGTGTGTTGACATTGAATGGTTCTCTGGATCTGGGGGTAGAAATAATCATTTTGAAGAAGGGCAAATGTGAGCTTCTTCTGCTCACTGGGTCTGTTATGGTCATCTGTGAGTTTGATGGATCTATTGATAAGAGAATTCAGTACGGAGCTCACCTGGGCTGGATGATAGTAGGAGTTGGCATTAAGATATCTATTAATGTGCGTGGGTTCTCGGTAGACAGTATGAGTGAAATTATCGTTGGATTTTGTGATGTGGACATCTAAGAAAGGGATAGCGTTGTTCGTCTCCATTTCCATGGTGAATTATATATCGGGGTGAATATTGTTCAGGTGATTGAGGATGGTGTGAAGGCTTTTGGTTCCATGAGGCCAGATAGCAAAGACATCATCCACATAACGCAGCCAACACGTCGGCTCCAGTGCAGATGTATCAATTGCTCTAGACTCGAGATCTTCCATGTAGAGGTACTGGCGAAAGAGGAAACACATAGGGGCGCCTTTTACTTGTTTGTAAAATTTGCCCTGGAAAAGAAAGTATGTACTGGACATACAATGACTAATGAGGTTGAGCGTGTCTTGGGAGATTCGATGTTTCGTTTTTAGAATGCTAAGTGTATCTGCTAAGGGGATGTTTGTGAAAAGGGATACTACATCGAAGCTTACCAGGAGGTCTGTGGGACGGAAGTTGACCGATTTGATGATCTCTAAGAAATGAAATGAGTTTCGAACATATGATGAGGATTGTTCTGCAAGGGGTTGAAGAATGTTTGCGAGATATTCAGCTAGAGCTTGTGTTGGTGAGGCAAATGCACTAACTATGGGTCCTAACTAAGAAAAATAAAATTCAAACAGAAATAATAATTTACTTATTTCTTCATACTTTCAGCACATACATAGAGGGGAAGAAATATAGTATAATCACGTGATGTTTTTCAGTTGAAATCATATTCACTTTAGACCCAGATATAGCTATATTCGATTTACACATATGAAAATATACAGGACAATAGGTCAATTAGGCGTGAAGTTACATTCCAAAGTATTCGCAATTTTGAATCACAAATATTTTTAATATCTATTCATTGAATTGGGCAATTTGACCATTGGACCATGTTGCTAGTTGACCTTACGGTGCGGCGCGTATCGTGGCGTCATCTCGAAACGTTGAAGAATTGAAAAAACCTGACCTTGATATGTTTTTCTGTCTGTCATCCTCGGTCCCTAGTCTTGGCCCACAACCATGGTTACTTTCCAACAATCTTTTCACCAAGGAATCAGTGCTGTTTTCCATAAATAAGTTGATCAGTTCAGATTAATCACAAGAGTCCGTGAGTACTTGATCTTTAGGTCCATGAACCGTGTGGAAATAATGGCGGTATAAGAAAGGTAGAAAGGCCGTCAAATCTAAAAGATAAAATGTATTTCACGTTTGACCCACAAACAAATTTTTACTTGAACTTCCAACAGAAAATAGCTATTACGAAATGTTATGACAGGTACTCTACCTTCAGTAGCAAAATGGCCTTTTCACTTTCAACAATAATAAATTTACGGAGATAGCTGGGATTGGTCAATGTTCAATACCAACTTTCTCGTTTCCCCGTTCGAACCGACATCGTCTGCCCAAAAAACCATCCACGACTCGAATCCCTTCTCTCACGGCGCATTTTCTCAAATTTGAGGTGAACGAGTACTTTTGCCTACATACAGGGCGGGTAAAGAAAAATGTAGGCCTCCAAGATGTTGAAAGGACTTCAAGTTTGTCAGAGATAGATTGGCTAAATTCTTCCAATTGATTAATTATATTCAATTTGAATCAATAAATGATTTCAACTACTAAAAAAGTTGTTACAATATTATATATATATATACATTCATATATAAATTCATATATGCAAGATGTTTTTCACGGGATTTTTATCCGTTTGGTATCTATAGGTTTGTTCGACGTTTCGACTTCTATTTTGAAGTCATTCTCTCGAACTGTCAAATGTTTATCCATACCGTCGTGGCCAAATACTCCCCTAACGAAATAACCAAGCAAGACAAAGCAAATACCTCAGTTGTCTGTTCGCCAAAAATACTGATATTTATAATACTTCTTATCAAATTTTATCCCTCTCTAGAATCTATAACGAGAAAAGTGGTCCGATACAGTATTATAATACCAGTATCTTTGTGCACTCCAATCTGTCAAAAAAAAACCATCAATTATCTACAAAAGGAAATTGTTCTCGATTTATTCATAATTTTTACTTCTGAACTATCAGAGATACGATTGTAGGCATTTTAGAGTTTTTTGTGGAGGTTTGATTACTCTTCAGTTCAAGTACCGGGAAAAATTCTTTAGACGAAAAAAACAAATTGCCGAAATATACATCGTTAGCTGATTTTTTCTATCTTCATGGCAGAGATGGACATCATCGACACAACCGAAGGGAAGTCAGAATACGGTGTCCAGAAATATATCATCATATGTCTCACTGTGACCTTCGTGATCAGTTATGCACAGTACCTGTGGGGGAGGAGATATCTGTACATCCACTCCTGGTCCGTGGAAGGTCCGTTAGCATTTCCATTGATCGGCTGTGGATATTTGGCCCTAGGAAAAGGGTATTCTGGTGAGTACATTATTGCAATGTGTACAATATGGAGTAACTGTTTTTTCCCCATTTGCACTTATATAATCTAGTAAATGAATGCTTTTTGGGTCAATTTTTTTTCGGCATTTTTCGAAATTACGATTGAGGTGTCATTCGATTCGGAGTGACATGTAAATATTTTTTGAGAAAATGATAAGGCTGCTCGCGAAAATTGCAATAGTTACGAACAATTGAGTGAAAAAAAGGGGGTTTGGTTTTTCGCCAGTATCTCAAAAACTATTCGAAATAGAAATTTGGGAAAAAGATTCGGAAAAGAGAAGGAATTTTCCTAAAAAAAAATCCCAACTCCCGGAACTGTAGGACCAACATTTATAATTTTCTTCGAAAACGGGCCCTCGGTTTGCGCAAGCCACGCCCCGTTCGGACCTTCAATGAATAAATATTATTCATTAAATATGAGAATTATAAATTGAAGAAAATTCAGGCGCCTGTAGGATAGATCAATGAATAATAATCCGTGGTCCAAAAAGTTTTTTTACTACTTGTAACACACAATTACTGAAATTTTCATTGTATATTCAATAAACAATTTGTTATAAACAAACTAATTATCTATTTTTTTTCTTTCTCTACTTGAGAAACAAAAACAACCATGTAGAAAAATCTTCATATTTTCTATTGAACTTTCAATTTTCAGTTCTATTTCATTTCACCACTCTGACTTGTTTTTTTATGTTTAATGTCATTATAGCTTTTCATGGGATGGGGATATAAGGGTAAAATCAAGACTTCTATTTCCTGTATTGATTAAACAACAAATAATTCCAAACTTTGAAGCTCTCACTCAATCATTTATTCAATTCAAACCATTCGCCTTTCAGATTTTTTTCTACTTTTTTGTCTGAATATTTATTCATTTATACCCAAATAGACCTTTCAGGTCTAATTACGTGAGTAAAAAAAATATTAATAATATCCTCTTATATTACTAAGCATAGCTAATATGACAAATTGTAAAAATTTCATTATTATGTCTACTTGGTTCGATACTATTTTTCGAAATCTAGTTTGTGATACGGTCCAATCTGAATCTATGAGAGCATTAAAATTATTTGCCAGTCGACACATGGCCACAAGAGGAGATCTATACGTAGTGTACATTAATGATATGTTGAACATAATTGGGGTTCGGGTTCTTCTTGGGGGAACATTGAATTTGATTAGTGACAGATTTTCTGGTAAATTCATTTTATTATTTTTTAATTTTGAAAAAAAAAGTTGAAACCGCAAGTTTTCGTCTGTCTTCTAGTGATAATCAGGGCTATTCACTAAGTAAAGTGGTTATCGCAGTTGCTAACCGTCGTAGCAACTCTGATAATAACTTGCCACAATGACGGTGGTAAGCTGTTTTTCCTTAACAAGATATCTAAGCAGTTGCCTGTGAACCACTACTCACAGCAACTGTTCATTATAGTAGCAACTTAACTTGAAAAGTGAATACCAATTTCGCCCTTAGCAACTGACCTTGAACATAACGACAATTTTTAGTCGCTATCCATAACAACTCTGCTTAGTGAATAGCCCTGAATATCTCAAATTCATTTCTGAGATGAGTAGTTCGTACTGTTTCGTAATCATGATAAATGTGATATTTTTGGTAATATATGAATCTCAAGAATTTCTTTTATGTTTTTTCTAGAATAGACAATGTTGTCTGGTATTCACTAAACCAAATCAGTGTGCCATTTTCTAAATTATGCCTGACCAGGCTGTAGAAAAGTGTTTTGATAGTGTCAATCCTAATAATTTATTGGCTGACTTTGCTATATTCTTGATATGATCAACATAGGACAGCGATTGATTGTAAGTGATACCTAGATCTTTTACTTCGTAATAACGCCGTAATGCATCTCCATCAAGCATGTACTCAAATACAACAGGTTGTTTAGAACGTGTTATGATGAGTGTGAAACATTTTTCCACGTTAAAGTATAATTAATTAATTATACTCCATTCGTAAATATTATTCAAGTCTTTCTGTAACAAAACACAATCCCCAACTGTTTGTATAGATTTGAATATTTTGAGATCATCTGCGTATAATAGGCATTCTGAATAATTTAGTACTGAGGGTAGATCATTGATAAAAAGTACGAATAAAAGGGGTCCCAAATTGGAGCCTTGTGGTACTCCAGACTTGGCTTCGAATTTACCTGAAGTATTTCCATTATGTTTTACTATTACAAACCTGTTTTCTAAATAGTTTTCCATTAATTTAATGAAGTTGCTTGTTAGCCCAAATCTACTCAATTTTCGAAAATCTGTATATATAGTATCTAATTGACATTTGCGTTCCATAGAATCATAAGCAAATTAAGTAAACATGAATGAATTTGAGGTAATAGATTCGTTAGTTACAAAACCGTGTTGCTGGTTTACCAGATACTTCTCCACAAATTGACATAAATTAGAATATATATTTTGTTCAAAAAGCTTGGCCGGGGCACACATAATCGATATAGGCCTATGGTTTTCTATATCCATTTTGTTACCGGATTTTTGTATCGGAGTGACTATGGCTGTTTTCAGGCTGTTGGGAAGATGTTGTAAGCTGAAACTAAATTAAAAATATGAGTCAGTGGTATCCTCAGCCAATCAGCACAAGCTTTGAGTATATACGGCGGAATTCCGTCTGTCCCAGCTGCTTTTTTGGCTTCAATTTTAACGGCGTTATTGAATTTGTTTTGGTTTTGCTGTCAAATTTGAAAACATCACTACCAACAACATCATATATTTCGAAATTTAAATCGTATGATGCTTTCACTGAAGAATAAACAGACGAAAAAAAAATTGCAAATGTACCCGCTGTGTCTTTTTCTGAAATCTGTTCCCCTTTATACATATAGCTACCAACATTTCAGCTATTGTTTCTTTTATTATTCACATAATTCCAAAAATTACTCGTATTGACAATTAGCTCCTGTTCAAGTTTTTTCAAATATTCGTATTCTTCTGACCTAATCAAAATTTTTGTTCTCTTTCTCAAAACCCTATACCTCATGTCGTAATAATCAGATAAAAATCTCAATCTCCTAAGTCTATTCTTTTCTTTCAATTAATCTTTAATTTCTTTCGTGAACCATACCGGAAAACTTCTCATATATAAAAAAACTTTGGTACACAATCAATGACTATTTTCTTCCATATCGTGTAGAATTCTTGTACTGCCAGGTTTACATTTGATTTCTCCGCTAATACATTTTCCCAATTTGCATCTCTAATTTTTTCACTCAGAGGCTTACTCATTTCCAATGACTCTGGGTAAGCCTCTGAAGAAGCTAGCCACTCGCGCTAGCGAAACGTCAGGTAGAAATTCCAAAGAACGACGGCCTTCAAGCCCGAAGAAAAGTAGTTATACTAATAACCTAGGCCGCGAAAGCCTTAACCATCTTGTATTTCACTCAGTTTGAGAAAGTCTGCTTTCATGAAATTATACATTGATTCTGTAGAGTTTATTTTTTTCTTATTTTCATTTATCAGCCCAACTTCCAACTTAATGTCAAGGGAGAGATGGTGTACGTCTTCCCTCACAAATGGGAAACAATCCCTTCTTACTGTACAGTTATTCCAATTGCTCTCTGTTCCAATAACCAAATCAAAGTTCTTCCCAAGAAATGTCATTGAAAAGTCTGAATCCGTTATGATCTATGAAATCATGGAAGTTGTCAATAATACCATTGGAGATGTTAGTGTCATACATAACTTCTGTTATTTGGTGTTGTAAAAACTCAAATGTAGTTTCATATACTTTTTTTGAACTTCCCGCGGGAATATAAATAGCAAATACCGCATATTCAGTGTTATTAACCTTGAATTCTATCATAACGCACTCAAAAGAAGTACTACACTTTATGGTGTTTAAAATTTTGATTTTTTTTATTGCAATGAGAACTCCACCTCCTTTATATTTTCCGGGGAATTCGAAATTTCTATCAGATCTCACCAAATAATAGGACCCTGTATCCACTATTTCTTCATCGTAAAATCCCTCTCGTAACTAGGGGTTTTCTGGCGCTCATAAAACGTATTCGTCTGTTTCCGTATCTCTCACTTACGGACAGCCAAATAGTGAGAGAAAGATGGAGAGACGAATACGTTTTAAAAACAAGAGCGCCAGAAAACACCTCAGGTCTGGACCACAATTATAATATCAAAATTAGTATTCAAACAGCTCCTAAAAGATTCATCAGCTTTAGTGTTTAACCCTTTACAATTTTGATAATACACTTTGATGGTAGTAGACATAGCCAGGTGATATAGTGAGCTCCTAACAGTTGAAATAATAATAATATTAAAGTAGTGATTGCAAACGAAAACAAGAATATCCAGTAAAACTACTAAGAGAACAAATTGATTACATTTCAATAGTTTGAACCGGCCTTTACCAACTGGAAATAGATATGTTCAATGAACAAACAAAAAGTGACGTAATTAAAGTTGCTGGGCAACAATTTGTTTTTTTTCAAAATTTCGTTTATTTTTTAAATGAATACAATTGCTCGGTAGCTGAGCTGGATCAAACGTAAAAATCAGACATTAATGCGTTCTCGCGTTTATATAAGGAATATAATGCAAAGTCAGCGTCTACGAGTTATGATGAACACTTGGATTAATACAATGGATATATTCATCATGACTATACAACTAGGTAGCAAAGTTTTTATATTTCAGCTGGCCATTTGCTCCGTCGTTTCTTTTATCAGCGTAACATTGTTGTCATATCGTGCATAAATTCTTTTGTTCCATGACCATACAGATTGACTACCATACCTGATTTTGGCATCTCGCAGAAGATGATAAGATTTACTGGTTAGGTTCTCATTATGTAAATACCTGAATCCTTCAAGTTCTTTCTAGCCGTCAAGATTTCATTTCTTTTCAATAAAGAAACAAACTCCACAATTATTGTTCTGGGCTTCGCTTCATTTCCGTCAGCTTTGCCGATCCTAAATGGATTCTTGATTTCCCAAGGTGCAGACTTAACCTTCAGAGCATCATTAAACACAGCAAGTGCCTTGGACAAAAGGTTTTCTTTTTGTTCTTCCTTGATTCCCATCATTCTTATTGAATTTTCTCTGAGTTTCTTGTCAATTTCCTACTTCTGTTTTGTTATTTATAATGCCAACTTCCTTGCTATTAGATTTAGCCATAGTTTCCAGAGATGAAAGTCGTGTTATTGCTTCATTCAGCTTCCCATCCATATTATAGATTTTTTTACCAAGTTTATCAATATGTTCTTCAAGTTTGGCTGTTATTATTGGTACCAATTTATTATTCACAATCTCCACAATACTTTCATCTAATACACTAGACGTACTTCTTGTTTTGCTCATTTTGTCAAGGTTAAGGTGATTGGTAAAGATTGACTGGCAACAGTGTGTAGTAATAAGTTTGAGTACCTCGTATGTGATCAAAAGTCTTTCAAGTAACAAGTTTATATCACAACTCCCTATGTTCAGGAATATCACTGTTACAATTCTCCAATACACATAAAATGGCGAATAGTTTTTTAAAAAAACCCACTTTAAACTTCAAAAATACTGACAAGGTGTTCACTCCTGCATGCCTGCCCACTATCTTATATCTAATATCTAATATAATAATAATAATCTAATATAATAATGATCTAATATCTGATATCTTACAAACTAATATAACTATGATCATACAACTTATGTAACTTTTTATCTAACGTATATTTATCAAAAATTCTAGCTTATAAATTTCAGTTTCGAATTACTGTTCCAAAAAAAAGAGCCCCAAATCTTGGTTTCTAACATCTACAACAGAGAAAAATAATACATTCAACCCAAAGAAATATACTTAATTTCGTTAACAATTTGATTGCAGAATATAAACTGAATATGAAAACCAATAGCAGTTCCAAAAAAAGTTGTTTTTTCGGGTTTCATTCCGTGTTCTGTGGTTTTGATCCTCTGAAGGATAATTCTCACAACGTTTCGGCAAAGTCTCATTTGCCATCTTCTAGGTGATGTCTTGAGTTTCGATCTCCGAACTCGAGTCGAGTTCAAATCTATATATATATATATATATAAATAGATTATCAAATTCTCTGGTCTATCACAATTTGCATTCAATTCGAAATGCCCACCACAAGATAGCTAGCTATTTCTGGCTTTGGCCTTCATCAGCTGTGGGTTGGCATGGTCCTCGTATCGAAGACAAACTGTGATAGATATCCAGAGGATTTGGAATGAATCGTGCCTTTGATATCTATCACAGTTTGTCTTCGATACGAGGACCATGCCAACCCACAGCTGATGAAGGCCAAAGCCAGAAATAGCTAGCTATCTTGTGGTGGGCATTTCGAATTGAATGCAAATTGTGATAGACCAGAGAATTTGATAATCTATTTATCAGTTTCCTGATTCATCTTGCTTCATAGCAAATAACTTTCTCTTTGTATATATATATATATATATATATATATATACAATGTCCTGTGTGATACATGAGGAATGCCACAAGGTACCGTTCTAGGTCCCTTATCAATCATTGTATACGAATGTGAAAAATGCGAAAAAAAGAAATCATAACCTCTATCAAAGAAGTTCAATAGGAAAAAATGTACCAATTAAGTTCCCAATTAGCATTTTACCAGTGGATGGTTTGGTTATCAAAATAATGAACGTCACCGAAATGTCAATTGGAACTGATGCCAGCCTTGTCACGACAATTTTGGAATCTAGTGAAAGTGTTCCAGAGTGTTATATGAGTATCTGTTTGAGATGGACTCTTTCTTCCTTTTTGTGAATGAATCGAACGTCTTTGATTGATATATACGTACGCATCAACAGGGAATGTTTGTGAAAAAGGTTTGATTTTCCTTTTTTCATTAAAGTTTTAATTAATTTCAATTTTTATTTTTCGATCCAGAGTAGGAAGAAGCAAAAAACATCAACTTCATTCCCAATTGATAATGAATTTTTTTTGTAAAAAATATTGTCACGACCCCTGCTGGGTCGTTCTGGTAACCAATTTCCAACTTTCACTCATTGGGGTTTCGCCCTAAGCTTTGTTTCTTCAATTCATTAACCCAGTTCATGGGGTAAGGTGGTGAGTAATTGAACAGTCGGATAAAATTAATACATCTATTAATTGAACTGAAAAAAGAAACCAATTGTACTTACAAATGATAAATCATAATTGTTGCCGTGAGTCACACCTTGGGGACCGTCAGCAAGCCACTAACTTTCCATAAATCCCTCAACTCTTCCCTTCCAAATCCAGGTGAAAAATCTCTGTCAGCAAATCCAATGTCCATCATAAAAAGCCAACATTTACCGAAGTGCTGTTAGTTAATACTGATACAATGTGAATTGGATACTTTCGGATATGCCACCCGAAATTCAATGAGGAATTGGTGTTTCTACAAATATGTTTGGTTGTAATTGGTTCTCCCAATAATGTAACAATATTCACTTATTTTGTACAACTGGAATTATCCTTCAACTTGATTTCCTTTACAGATATTCTTGAAAGTATGGTGAAATTCCAAAGCGAAGCATCCTCAGGATTACTGAGAGTGTGGATGGGGCCCAAATTGATATATTTCATTTCGAAACCGGAATATATAGAGACAGTTTTGAATCATCCGAAAGCCTTGGAAAAAGAAGATATGTACAAACTTGTAGCTGAATACTTGGGTCATGGTTTGCTAACAGCTCCAGGTAATGAACAGAATCTATACATTTTTTTGTAGTCTTTTGAGTTTTTAACCTACCACAGTCTGGAAAAAATCAAGAATTGAAATTGAACGAGACAAGTGCAGATTTATCATCAACCCAGAAATGTTCCTGAGTTGATAAAAAACAGTTCTTACTAAATAAAAGGCGTCCTATTAATCACAAAAATACCAGAACAACTATAAAAATTGTTTCTTCGTTGAGGTTTCGGAAAACGCATCTTTTTCCGTTTTCAAAACAAATAACACATATTTACTCTAGAGGTTTTTGGAAAATTTGCTAAAGATCGGACATTAGGTCTAACTATGCTATATTCGTACTGAAGAAGTGTATTAACAAATAATGCTGAGTGCTTTTCTCTTATGCTCATAGGAACATATCGATCTGTTCACAGTGAAAAAATGGAAGTACCACAGGAAACTTATAGCACCATCCTTCAATCAGAAAATTCTGGATACTTTCGTGGAACATTTTGCAGAAGGAGGCACTTTACTTGCTGAAAAACTGGAGACCATGGTCGGCCAAAAAGATTTCGATCTTCAACAATTCGTGTTCAAGTGCACTATGGATATAGTTTGCCGTAAGGACTCATTTTAACATTGATATTTCTGAACCCATTGTCAAAAATACAGATGTGGATATAGCTTTCATCTGACTGATTATCAGGGCAACAATCGTATAATAAATTTGCTAAATATAATTGAATATTGGCGAATCATTCGAAGACAGATAATAGTGTTATTCAAATGTGTTTCAACATTTCAACTGTTACTCGAAAAACTTCTGCCAGTTCACGACCGAGAAATTATTTAAAATTGGCAAAAGTTTTTCGAACAAGAGTTGCTAGCACGTAGGAGCAGTAACATTCTTGAAAATAGTATCACTACTTTTATTCGGGTTTAAAGGCCGTCGTTTTTTGGAATTTCTTCTTCCTTAGGAAGAAATTCCAAAAAACGACGACCTTCAAACCCGAATAAAAGTAGTGATACTGAAAACCTCGGCCGCGAAAGCCTCAACTATTCTTGAAAATGCCAACTGAGATGTTGGCAAAACGTCGAAACTCAATACCGACAAACCAACGAATAAACTCCCAGAATAAGAAGTTCGCATATATATATATATCTATTTGTTAGATGGCATAATGCATGCTCACTAGATATTATTACGAAATCCAATTTGCAATTTAGAAATAATATTATTATTTCAAGATACTTATCAATTATGATTTTCATTATTTTCTCAAATACCTTGGCTATAGTTTACGAAGAGCCTGAGACTAATCATTTCTATAGAAGCATAGAAATACACTTTTTTTAATCGCAATTATCCAATTTGAGGTAACAAAAATATGTAAATAGAGAACTGTCACCTTTGAATGATGACTGTGAATTGGTAAATGACAGACTTCAAACAAATTGCGGAAACATCGAGAGTGATGCCAACCAAATCCCAAAGAATAACAGGCGCTAAATTTAAAATTCAATATAAACGTTCCAATGCATTTCCATCAATGGATTGGTACTAGTGAGTTGATTTTATGTCATCGTCGATGACGAACAACAGTTCTCAAATTGTATTCACTATATTACAATTCATATATCACAAATGCCACCATCGACCCGAACACGAATCAATTAGAAATCGAAATCATTCACAATGAATAGATAAATTAATATGCATAGAGGTAAGGACAATACACAAAAATATAAAGTTTCCTCTATTCAGATATTGATCGACTGTTAAAACAATCGAGAATCGATTTGAGAATTGTTTGTTTCGCTTTGAAAGCGTTTGGTACTTTTTCATTTCGTATATTACTCGGAAGATTATTATAAAATTTCGCTCCTACATAGGAGGGGTAAATTTTCGAAAGATGCGGTGGAATGTCCAGATTACCAATCGTTGTCTGCTAGGATAGATATGAAAATCGGGTTTATCGAGATGTGTATGAAATCTCTTTATGAATAAAATAATACATTCCATTATGAGAATTCAATTTCTACCTCATCAAAAAACATTTTAACGATATTCAGCTATTTCATACTCTGACTAATTCGTTGTTGTTTCAGTAACGTCAATGGGTGTGAGCATGAACCTCCAGAACGAAGAAAAGGACTATGGAGCATTATTCGATAGGTTTGTCAAAATTAAATTTCACCACATAAATAAACAAAAAGTAAATTGCATAGTATGCATTGTAGAGTGTATATACTCGCATACAGAAAATATCACATAAGTTTCAACCACTTTTTCGAATATGTCAATCAATATTTATGATATTTTATTCACGACTAGTACATAATGTAAGTATTATAATGACATATAGTAATCCCTTAGGGAATAATGGCGAGGAATTAATAGTAATAGTCTTTATTCCCTGTTGTAGCCCTAAGTCCTGTCACAAAATTACTCAAATTGAATATTACCATCGAGACGATATACCCAAAATCCAAAATATCAGTGTCAAACGCGTAGGTAGTGTCTGTATTTGCATTGAGGTGAATGAAACTGAAGAATCATTCATTTATTATAAATAAATCAATCGTTAATAGAGTATACTACTCGCAATAATGACTGTTATTCTCTCGAAATATTACTCCCACGCCGTTGACGCGGCTCGGTTCGTATAAATTCCTCGAGAATAATAGCTATCATTGAATGATGATGAGAACGGAAGGATTCTCAAGTGAGAAAATCAAATTAAAATCAAATTTTTGGTCGATAATGAAATTGGGGATCGATTGATCAAAGAAAATACTGTTGTTACAAAAATCGAGATATCGAATATGAAATACGCAGCCAGCTGACAAAAATTCGACCACCGAATAAAAACAGCGACACCAACAACTGCGTTTACCGGATACGTTGCGAGTGCGGCAAATCCTACATAGGAGAAACCAAAAGACCATTGGAAGTAAGAATAGGCGAACACAAAAAAAAATACACAATGAGGTGAAACAACGAAATCAGGAATAGCGGAGCATGTTTGGACAAACCATCACAGCATCAAATGGTCTGAAGCCGAGATCATACACAAGGAGGAGCACTGGTTCAAGAGGAAATTCAAGGAAGCCGCCCACATCCTCAACAACGACAAATTCAGTCATCCCAGCGTGGAGATCCGGAATGTGCGGAGGCCGCTTATCCAAGACATGGACCGGCTGCGGCTCGATGAGGAAGAATCTCTCGCCAATACATTCATTTCTCGCTGAAGATCGATCGGCACACTTCTAGTAGTAGCACCCGCTCGCCTCCTTGGTAGTACCATCCTTTCCCTCACCATAGGGAAAGCGGAGGGCTTTATAACTGACCACACCTCGAAATATTTTTTAGTCGTCACCCGAAGACAATTGCGGATACAAGCAATCGAAACGTCGTGAGTACATTCAACTTGAAACTTGGCTTCAACATTTTTTCATAATATTTCATTCAATTTTTTGACTAATATTTCATATTCAATACCTCAATTTTATTGTCACAATATTATTTAATTTATTTCGTTATTAAAAAATTTTTTTTGACTCAAGTTTCATATTCGATATCTCGATTTTTGCGACAACAGTATTTTCTTTGATCAATCAATCCCTAATTTCATGATTGACCAAAAATTTTATATTGATTTGATTTTCTCACTTGATTTGTATTTTGATCCTTCCGTTCTTAGCAACCGGTTTCAATAGAGTTAAAATATAGACAATGGAAGTCCAAACCATTACATTCAACAAGGAACATTGTCAACCAATTTCAAGCAAATAGCTATCATTGTTGACTAGTGGTATAATCTACTATTATTCACCATCATTCGAAAATGTGCTACTAGTTTCTATCCAACATTTCGGTTAGGAAGTGACCAGTTGTTCATTCGGAGGAAGACGAGGTCTCCAAAACACTTGCATTTTCCCGACCTCTTCTCTCTCTTTCATTCGGAACTTCATTCTGCTCTACAGAGTTCATAAAGTGATTGGATTCCTGATAACATGTACGCACCAGTTCAACAATACAAAAGAACATTACATTCATTCAGTGCCAAATGAACAAAAAAGATATAGGTCATCACTATCATAACAAAATTTTCAACTCTTGTTGAAGTAACGTTCGAAAAAATCAATTCAGCAACTTTTTCATTTTTTTACGAGCACCGTTACAAAAATAACAAACATCGAAACCTACCTCTTATTGCGAATGTTTTGATTCCTGATATCTAAAACTCATTTGTATGTTTCATCAATACCAACATTATTGGGTTAACGTTCTTAAGGCCTTTTTATCATCAATTCTTCAAATGAATTTCAGTAATTAGGGAATCATTAGAAAGAGATCTATTCACATGATGTATCACTCGACCTCACTTTCCATTTAAAACTAGGGAGTTTGATGCATATGTTAAAGAATATGTCCGGAATGTGTCCTCCTCACAATGAAACTACGTATGCGAGCATTTTTGCTTTCAATCACACGAGAGAAAAGTTAGGTTCATACTTTTCGTTGGATTCTGTATGTATATCATCGACTCAAAATTGTATTGGATATCAGATCTTGCATTTTTATGACATTTTTTGAACCTCAATTTATTTTTTCACATTCCCTCATTTGGTGAAAACAAAAATCTCCTTCATGAAATAATGCAATTATTTATATTATTTTCAGATGTATGGAAATTTTTGCACTCAGGATTTTCAAAATACAATACCATTCAAGTCTGGTGTGGAAATTTTCTTCATTGAGGACGGAATTAGAAGCTATTGTGAAAGACATTCAAGCTCTCTGTTGTTCCGTGAGTTGATTCATGTGGGCATAATTATTGAAATAATATTACCAATTATTCCAGGTGGTCGACAAAAAATTAGCAGCACACGAAAAGCAGAAGGCGCTCCAACAAACTTTCGAAGAAGCTGAAATCGAAGAAGGTATTTTTCATATTTCATAAATATTCATATGATCATCAGAAACTTTAATCAATATACTATTGGGATTTCGAGCGATACGCCTTCTGATCAACAGTTCCGAACAATGTCAAAGTATTGTCAAAGTGGTGCTTATTATTAAGATCCTGGTCAATATGGCGCTGCGATATTATTTTGAAATATGATTCAAATTATTTCTAATGTTTAACAATCATTAACGTTCTCACGAAAAGTGAGAAAACAGTGGAAACTGTAATAGTCGCTCACAAAATTTTACGGTTTGTCCTAACTGGTGCTTATTAGTTGGAGTTTTCTTCAATGTGGCGCTGCGATCTTAGTTTGAAATCCAAATACCTACAGTATTAAATTCAATTCATTTCATTCTTCCAAAAGTACAGATGTACAGAATACGTCATTTAAGGAAGAGGCTATGAACAAACACCTGAACTTATTGTTCTTGGATTTTTTGATATATAGTCAGTTTCCAAGTATGCTCACCGACTATATGTCGAAAAGTCCCAGAAGAGTCGGGAATATACGAAATCAGTTTTCAAGATTGCAACAAAAAGAACATTGGTCAAAGTCGATGAGATATAAAAATCCGCTTTGAGGAACATGATTCACACATAGGTTGGGAAAGGGCAGAAGTCCAGAATGCTCTGGCTGATGATAGGATTCGTGTCATGTTGATCATTCGTATCGAAAATTCAAATGGCCAACTCGAAGGACGGAATAGGTTTTTTGACAACTTTGTTCATGACTTTAAAATTCATAATTCTGAATCGAAATAATTTCGAAAGAATGTCTCGAACAGGACCACTAAATTTTATATCTGATTTTAATCATAATACTTCTTTTATTCTTTCAGATACAGTATACTGTTCCGTAAATGCTGAAGCATGTATCACGCATAAATATGTATCAAATTCATACATAGTGGTGAAAATTGAAGTATGCCATTCTTTGTTTGGCGATATTCAAAGCTATATCGAATATCTCATGAAACGTTTGAGATCATTTCAGTTCTAATTTTTTCAATTCCTTCATTCATTCTGACGTTCATTTCTTCGAATTGGTTAGGTTAGACAGTTGAAATAAAGTTCGGACTTTACTATCTTCCGGATATTCTAACGGGGTGAGGTCTGGAGATCTCGGTGGTCATTCTGTTGTTCTGTGTCTTCCAAAAGACCAAATTCGAGGGGAACTCCAAAGTAACAGTAATTATGTTTTTTCCATTTAATTCTGTCAGCTCGGATCAAGAAGAAGAAACGGCGTATGTTCTGGTTTCATATATTCTAACAATACTTGCAAAAAAATTCGAATTTTCAATCATTTCATTTTCAGAGCCTGTGTGTAAAAGACTGGCATTCCTGGACATGGTAATAGAGAAATCGGATTTCTCAGCTACTGAGTTGCAAGATGAGGTCAATATATTTATGATAGCGGTGAGTTGAAGCTTCGCAGATTAACTTTCAATACAGTTATTGCCAAACGTGAGCAATTTCGACAGGGCACGCAACTGTCTATAACCTGAGAAGACTATTCACGAGAAATGAGAAATATATTTTCCAATATTGTTTTATGACTTGTTAACGTTACTGCAGTATCATCCTATACGAATATTTTCAAACGAATACTGGTAACTGACCTGATATATATATATATATATATATATATATATATATATATATATATATATATATATATATATATATCAGTCTTTGCTGACCAGTTAAGAACAAAACTGTGTAGTTTTTTTGGGTGAACCGCAGAACGGAAGTGTACTTTTATAACACCAGTTTCTCCAATATTTCGATAATGTTGATTACCATCCTCAGGAAAAAGCCACAAAATTGTTATTTTAAGTTATTACTTGAAATAATCAGTAATTCGACCTTACTGTATTTGAGGTTGGTCGTTTTCAAAAAGTTGGTAAAGTGGTTTAACATGTCACAGACGATAAAATATGTTCACATTTTACTCCCCACCAAGACATCCGACGGTCCTTTAGTAGCACCCGCTGCTACCCAACATCCCTCTATACCTCAGTTCGTTCTAAGGAGTAGGCAGATTGAGACCTCAGCGTGAAGTCACATTTACCTCTTGAAAATGGCTCCAAAATCGGAGCCGAAACGTCGAGAACAAAAGTCCAGACGCGGTTCAATCCGAACTCAACAACAACATATATATATATATATATATATGTATGTATATATATATATATATATATATATATATATATATATATATATATATATATGCTCGGAGAGGCTGTAACATAAAGTGATCAAATAAACTATTTATTTATCTATTTATCTAGTGTGATGAAACATTGAAAAAGTTGGAGAATTGTATGCAAAAATGTGTTCAATGATGATTTTGTAATTGTATGTTCTACTTTTATTCCAGGGTGCTGAAACTACTGCAAATGCCCTATGTTGTTTAATGACAATGTTGGGAATGCACCCTGAAATTCAGGTAAATAGTATTTATGCAATATTTCATTTCAGTTATAATGACAATCAATGAAATTCTGCAAATATTCTGCATTACACCAATTTTTTGAATCTTACTGTATATAGTCTGGACCACATTTTGATAGGCAAGCAATTATAGGCCTTCACCATATTCAAAATCAGAAATAATTGTTGATAATGGGAAATACCTGTGATAAAATTCCTTTATTCAACTAGATAAATATTTGATGCAAGTGAATAGCAGAAGAAATTCTCTCAGAAAACAGCTGTTCTGATATTCTCACATAATTTACAATAACTTTGGCGTCCACTGAATCGGAACAATTGGGGAGAATCTTCTTCACTTTTGGTACCTCATTCACTTCAGCCTAGACTTCAGCTATTCAAGTTGCTTGCTCAATTTACTGAAAAAGCGGGATTCTCTCCGTTTAACTCGAATGCATTATCTTCCAAACTCTTTCTCGATTCTATTCAGAGCAAAGCAATCCGTCTTGTTGCTGATTCTTCGCTCATAGACTCGCTCACTTCATTGTAGAATCGTAGAAGGGTCGGAGACTTGTCTCTCTTCTATAGATGTTTTCACGGTCGGTGCTCTTCTGAATTGTTATCAATCGTTCCACCCTTGGCAATATCTCCCACGCCCTTGGACACGGATGACTCGACGAGTACAGAACTCCCATCCGTTTGTTGTGAATTTGGAGACCTGCCGAATCTCTCTTGCTCAGGGATCTTTTCCCAATAGAACAGCTGAGCTTTGGAACTCCTTGCCGAAAGAGGTCTTTCCTGAGGCTTACAAACTTCAAAAATTCAAAGTGAATGTTAATTCGTATCTCCTATCCCTTGATTCACGCGGTGTTCTCTGAACATTACAGGGCTCTCCTTTCGTGTGAATCTGCATATGAAAAAAATACGAAACCGACATCCATTGTTTTTCAGCAAAAAGTCTTTGAAGAAGTTGTCGATATCCTTGGTACTGATCGTACCGTAGAAGCATCAGATCTATCCAAAATGAAGTATACAGAACGAGTGGTGAAGGAGACTTTGAGACTTTTCCCCGTAGCAGGGATGTTTGGTAGGTCAGTGGAGGAAGACATAGATTTAGGTGAGTATCAATAAGGAAGGTTTTCGAAACAATAAGAATATTAAGTGGACGTGGTCGTTACGCGATAGAAATACGTCACAGTTTCCAGTACTATTTTCACTATAATAAGGTTTACAAACCACATGCGTTTCGTTATACAGAAGGCAAATAATGAATTGTTCTAAAATCGTTCGTTTCCGTTAACCAGCTGACGAACGTCAACCCTCATAAGTCGAAACTTGTGCGAGCAATGGATCAACGAGGCCTTACCTTTTAACTGAATGAAATCATGGTCCCACCTACCAAAATATAATTTATTGGTTTTAGTAATGTTAGGTCAACGAATCAATAGATTTGTACTAATAGAGGCGAATCATTTAACTCTGTTTGATCATTCATATGATATTAAAAATTTTTATTTGAAGTATCCTACTTGGTGACAAATTAAGTTTCGATTCATTTTTCTGGAAATGAAGGATCCGGATTTATGATCAAATTCATACTCTGTTACTATACATAATTACATTGAATTCATTTTCCCCTTCTAAAAACACCTCCTGTGTTGTTGAAATGGACGCTGGAGTTCAGAAAATAGTCTTTTTGGGGATAAATTCTTCAGCGAGATATTGAAGTGTTCAATATTTCGACTCCCATATTGAGGTCATCATGGAGATCTGATAGACAGAATACTACATATCAATCAATCAATCAAATATACTTTATTGTCCGAAGCAAATACAACTCATAGACAAAGTCTTACGAATTATTCTCAATAAGTGATAAAAATAATTTTACAAGGAAAATCATGTGAATAAATAAGACAAAGACAAACATAATATTAATAAAAATGAATATGTTCAATACAGATTAAGATGAGCAGGAGGTAAATGAGCACTCATCAAAGACATATACATGCAACAGCAAGCAAGCACAGGAATATTAGCTGTATATATATATATATATACATATATATATATATATATATTTATATATATATATATATATATGTATATATGGCTTTGTAAGTATATCATGAATCGAAAGTATCATCAAAATACTCCTGAACTGTATAATAGGCCCCATCAACGAGTAGCATTTTAACTGCCTTTCTGAACCTATTGTATGCCACGATCTCCTTTATTTGGACTGGCAGGTGATTGAGAAGTTTAATGCCATTGAATATAATTGAGTCCCTAACTGAGGAGCTTGTTGGAATAGGCAGTTCCATAGTTCTGAGAAGTTACAAGAATGAATATTTCCAGAACCTCATTATGTTCTTTCATTGTAACCATTGCACTGAATGCTACTTGTACCATAACTTCCTTTACAGGTGATGTCATCTTACCAGGAGGAGTTTCTATTGGCATCAACACCCCCTTTATACATCGCAACCCCATATACTATACCGACCCTCTGAAATTCGACCCAGACAGATTTCTACCAGAAGAAGTAGCCAAAAGACATCCGTGCGCATATATTCCCTTCTCATATGGGCAAAGAAACTGTATAGGTGAGTTGCTGTTTGAAAATAGTACTCTGTACAACAAGAACTGTCTTTCAAGTATCATATTGATAATCAATTTTAGATATGGAGTATTCTTACAATATTTATGAAATCTCGAAAGAAAGTAACTTCAATGAATTCAGAATTGAACGATACAAATTGATCTAATAATGACAAAATGGTTAGGGCTTTCGCTGCCGAAGTTGATAGTATAACTACTTTTTTCTTTGGGCTTGAAGGCCGTCGTATTTCTTCCTAACGTTTCGCTAGCGCGAGTGGCCAGCTTCTTCAGAGGCTTATTCATCTCCGATGACTGAACAGTTCGATTTCTCAAGGCGTATTTTTATTGATGCAGGTAGTCTGGAGTGTTAATTACTTTTGTCGGGTTCGGGGAATAATCATCATTATTAGTTGCCGCACTACCTGCTGTGATTTCATCAGTTATTCTTGATTTCTTCAGAATCGGATTCCAAACTCTGTTTAGAGTCAACGCTTCTTCCTTTCTGTTGAAATTGTCCGCATGTTTTTGGATCTCTATTGCCTCCCGTACCAGTCGGCTATAGTAACCCTGGTTGGGGGCAATCAGTGTTGCATTTTCAAACAGAATCCTGTGGTCGCCCTCACTCAATGCGTGTTCCGCCACCGCCGATTTGTCGGTTTGCCCCAGCCTGCAGTTCCTTTGATGCTCTTTGAGCCTTGTACCCATGGATCTTTTCGTGGTACCGATATAAACCTTCCCACAGGTGCACGGTATGCGATAAACCCGTGCCGCTGACAGTGGGTCTCTTTTGTCTTTAGCCGACCTGAGGCTTTGTTGGATCTTCTTGGACGGCTTGAAAACCGTTTTTATGTTATATTTCCCCAAGAGTTTTCCAATTCTGTCAGTGACCCTCGGGATATATGGTAGATATGCATTCGCAACTACCTGAGAGTCCTCCCTGTTATGAACCGTGGGACTCTTCGGTTTCATAGCCCTGTTGATCTCAGATACGCTGTACCCATTCGACCTCAAGCTCACTTGAAGATGTTCCAGTTCCTGCTCTAGATGTTCTGGTTCACAAATTCTTCGAGCACGTTCAGTTAGGGTAGATATGACTCCTCTCTTTTGACTGGGATGGTGGTTCGATAGTGGGTGCAGGTACCTATCCGTGTGCGTGGGTTTTCGGTATACTTTGTAGGTTAGTCTAGCGCCACATCGTTCAATCAGAACATCTAAGAATGCTATCTGCTGGTTCTGTTCGGTTTCCATGGTGAATTTGATGCTGGGGTGTTGAGCGTTTAGGTGGTCTAAAAAAAGGTTCAGAGCGTCCCTTCCATGTTTCCAGACGACGAAGGTGTCATCCACGTAGCGTAGCCACAAGGTCGGCTTCAAATCAAAGGCATCGATTGCCTTCTCTTCAAACCGTTCCATGAAGAAGTTGGCTATCACTGGGCTCAGTGGACTTCCCATCGCCATCGCCAGCTACTTTCAATGGAGGGGAAACTTCTATGAGCAATTGGATGGAGTGGCGACCACAGGATTCTGTTCGAAAATGCAACACTGATTGCCCTCAACCAGGGTTACCATAGCCGACTGGTACGAGAGGCAATAGAGATCCAAAAACATGCGGACAATTTCAACAGAAAGGAAGAAGCGTTGACTCTAAACATAATTTGGAATCCGATTCTGAAGAAATCAAGAATAACTAATGAAATCACAGCAGGTAGTGCGGCAACTAATAATGATGATTATTCCCCGAACCCGACAGAAGTAATTAACACTCCAGACTACCTGGTTCAATATAAATACGCCTTGAGAAATCGAACTGTTTAGTCATCGGAGATGAATAAGCCTTTGAAGAAGCTAGCCACGCGCGCTAGTGAAAGGTCAGGAAGAAATTCCAAAGAACGACGGTCTTCAAGCCCGAAGAGAAGTAGTTATACTAATATTTCCATATTGGCTAACTCTTCTTCATCTCTATAAACAACGGTAATATTGGTTATCCAGTACTCTTTCGATGGATATCAATTATTGATTAATTCGTCTATTTCGAACGCTGGACTTCGATATAATGTGATATATTTTCCAGGATGGAAGTATGCTATTGCAAGCATGAAGACACTCATAGCGATTCTCGTCAGGAAATATGTGATTTTCACGGAGTACAAGTCCGTTGAAGAAATAGAACTGAAGGTCATTCCATTGTTGAAGATGGTAAAAGGCCCGAAAGTGTGGATGGAATACAGATAAATTATGGTGCACACAAATCAGTTTGAAGAGTACATATGACCCTAAAATTGCTTGTTTTCTGTTCAGAACACACTAATTAATATCGAACACATTCTTAACATAATATTCAGGTCTATTCTGGTGGCCTATTGATTCTTGAATATCCACTAGATTATTGAAAATTGTTCAAGAACGGGACCAAATGCACGTCAAACATTGACAGTAGTCAAAATTTTTGAAACTTTTTCGTAATTGAATATTATATTGAATATCGAAAAACCAGTACATTCTTCCAATAACCAATATTCAATATTGAAAGTAATTCAAGATTCACCACAATAGACCTGAGCACTTGAGGTGACGGTATTATATATATATATATATATATATATATATATATATATATTGTTATATTCTTAAATAAACCCAAATCAGAAAAACCATGGCTAATAACTCATCTTATTCTTAAGCAGTCTTACAGACACTGGAATATCCAAATACTCAGGCAAAAATCCATAGAATAGTTCATCAGACCACATTCGAAACTGGTATTCGATGACTACGAGCACAGTCTACGTTTCACACATGGAGATCTCTCAAATCAGCAGACAAAAACCTGAAAAATGAAACTTTTTCAAAATCTAGTCAAAACTAACAGAAAGAACATCCTGTATATGAGGTACAACAAATTTGAACAGGAAAATCAAAGCATTCTGGGTGAATAGAAAAAAAGGAAGTAGATCAAAAGAGATCCCAAAAGGAATAAAATAGAATAAAAATGGAGATGGAATAAAGTAGAGATATTTCCAAACAATATTGTAAATAGTAATATTAATTTAGAGGCTAATTTTATAAAGTAGAAAACGTTAACATTTATTGTATATGTGTAAATAGTGCGGATAAGAAAGTGCGCATACCTAACAACGGTAACCAGGAGAAATCAACAAGGGAGTAGAAAAAGCTGATTAAGGAATTCAGATCGAAAATTTTTAAGAAAAGTTTAAAAGTGATTTCAAATTATATATTTACCTGATCGAAACAAGATTTAAGCCACGAGAACGTCTTCATCATACAGACGAGTTGCAGTCAAGAAATCTCTACTAGTCAACCAGAAATCCAACCCTGAACCCTCTCTGATTTGAGTGTTCTACATGTTCGACGGACCGACTGAGCTAGATAAAAAAAAGAGTAAGTAACAACAGAAAAAGAAGGTTAGTAGCCAGGGCAAATTCTGAAAACTTCATTATATATCGTGTAATCAATTGAAGATCAATTAAAAACCCCAAAATAAAATCACACTGGCTATCATCACTGGATGATGATAGCCAGCTAGTGAGAAAACTCAGACCTAGACGCAAGGTCACTAAGTCTTGAAAATGGCTCCGAAATGGGAGCCGAAACGTAGACAAGTAAATCATTCCAGACGCGGATCAACCGGAAGTTCCAGCCAGCACATATATATATATATATATATATATATATATATATATATATATATATATATATATATATATACTTGCTTACGCCTGTGGAGAATCTTCCAGTCAAATCTCGGTGATCGAATTCTCAACGCGATTCAAAAGTTCCTGGAGAAATGACGTTCTCTCTTCGACTAACCATAACAATTTTGTGTTTACGAGCGACAGGGCCGGCGCTAGGAGATTTCTAACAATATGAATATAGAATAAATTTTCAACAGAATTATATATTTCATAGGTCTTTCGATAATCTAATGATATTCAGAAAGGAAAATAAACGTTCTAAAGAAGTGTTTCAAAAACGAATTGTTACTGTTATACTTTCGAACATATTTGTCTTGTGAGTAAAACGTTTATCTATCAGTTATGCAGAATATCAATAGCTAGAATTGAAGTATTATTATTTGAGTCGAAACCTATGGTGAAATGGATAGTTCTGCTTCAAGTCTACTGATATCATAGAAGATAATTGATCAATGAACAGGAGTTTTGAGCAAGATTGGGAAAAATTATGCCACAAACTGTTATTTGAAGACATAACTGGTGAAAAATTAAATCTCGATAATCTTCAAGCAATATTATTTTTGATAGACCACCTTCAATTCCAGTGCCAATTCCATTCTCAGTGTCGTAAATGACGCCATAATTTAAGTAAGTAATCCAAACATTGTTCATCTGCAGCAATCCTGCAATGTAAAAAATATTTCAACCTTCTTGGTATCTTATATTTTTGTGTGATATTCTTTTCAATTCAAATGTTTCTTATTATTCATAATTTTCAATTTTTTATCATTCTACATCTCAACTATTGTTTCTATATTTTCGATTTTCATTAATCATCATTTGATATAATTAATTTTCATTTTCTACATCTATATTTGCCTAGAGTGTAACTGAAAGTAAACCAACTAATAGATAGATAGATAGATAGATTTATTCAGACACCATTTTCACATACATTTTTTCATAATATTCTTTATAATATTCTTTGAATTCCTGCACCAATTTCGGGGAGGATCGCCTAAGCAAATGCTTGTGTTGCGATTCTATCCCGAAGACCAGTGCAGTATCTGAATATTGAATTAATATAATATAAAAAAGTGACAAACAGAGGAGAAAACAACAATAAGTATATTTTTTCAGATTTTCTTCATTGAATTATTTGATATATAGCTACTTGTTTATTGAAATTTTCATCAACAAATGATTTCAATTCAATTTTTTGTTTTTTTTATTTTTCATTTCCTTCAAAACTGGTGGAAGTTGATTGACTAGTTTTGGACCGAAGTATGAAATAAATCTTTGAGTTTGTGATGTTTTACAGAAAGGAACATGCATTGCTCTCTCGGACCTAGTACGAGTATTATAATTGTGTGTCACGAACGCAACAGGACGTTTAATCATCCATAGCAAACAATGATATGTGTACAACTTTTTTATGTCAAATAGACCTGTTTCTTTATAAAGAAGGTCAGTTAAATATCTCCTGTCCTTTTTGAACATTATTTTGATTAGAGTGTTTTGTGTAACCTCTAAGTTGTTTGAGTGAGTTCTATTCAGACCACCCCATACAATTATGCAGTATCTTAGAATTGATTCGGCTAGTGCATCATAGGCCATAAATTGCAATTTTTTATTCAGTATGCATCGGAGCTGGTAAAATTTGTATACTAGTTTCCGGAGTCTTTTTACTAAGAATTCAATGTGTTCATCCCAGCGTATATGTTGGTCCAACATCACTCCTAAATATTTCACAGAATAGACTTTTTTTATATTAGGGCATGAGCAGTTGCGTGGGTCCCTACAAACACTAGAAGAGTGAATAAAAATGTTTTCCCTCGTCGGCTGATCTCTACTAGTTGATGAAAAAGTAATAAATTTTGTTTTTTCAACATTGAGGCTCAGAAGACTAGCGTTCAGCCATGAGTGGATAATTCTCATCCCTCTTTCGGCTGTTGAAAAATTAATATCCCATGTGTCGCCCGAAAAAACTACGGCTGTGTCATCAGCAAAGGAGACAAAATTTCCTTCGATATTTTTAATGTTATATAGACTATTAATATATATGAGAAACAAAATTGGACCCATGACTGTACCCTGGGGGACGCCTAAGCATCTTTTATCCTAATTTTCTGCATACGACCAGACAGATAATCAGTTAGTAGGTTCAAAGGTACACCTCTGATGCCCACACTTTCTATTCGTTTCAACAAAATATTGTGATCAACCGTGTCGAATGCCTTCGCTAAGTCCAGGAACACAGTGAGACACTTTTTGTTTTCATTGATTTCACTAATTACATTGTTGACAAGACAAAAAACTGCGTTTTCAGTCGACATGCTTTCCCTGAAACCGAACTGGAAAGGTGATAAAAGGTTATGATTTTTAAAAAAATTTGCAATCCTATTTTTTATATATTTCTCCAATGATTTAGCGAAGTTATTTATAACTGATATGGGTCTGTAGTTTGTGGTTGAATGCCTGCTTCCAGCTTTGAAGATCAGAGTCACAACTGATTCCTTCATACTATCAGGAATTGATCCTTTCAAAAAACATTGGTTGAAAATATGAGATAACGGATCGAGGAAATACGTATGGAATTTTTTTACCAAATATACAGATATCCCATCAGGGCCAGGAGATGTGTTATTTTTCATTTCCGATATCAATGATATCAATTCTATATTTGTTACAGGATGAAGAAATAGTGATTCACGGATTTTTTCATCCTGCTCATTCACTCGAGATGATTTATCAATTTTTTTAGACACATCAATACCAACGTTGGTAAAATATTCATTGAAATAGTTTGCTTTCACTGTATCATCAACAATTTTTATCCCATCGTTATCAATAATTTCGTTCTTCATGCCACTGTCATGTTCTGTTTTTTTATTAGTTATATCGTTTATTTGCTGCCATATTTTTTTCGTATTGCCTTTTGCTTCTTCAATTTTGTTTTTGTAGTAATCGTTTTTCGTTTGTTTCAAGAGTTTGTTTAGAGAATTTCGATATTTTTTATATTCCGTTTTCTGTTCAGTGGTTTTTGATTTTAATAGATCTTTTTTCATAGAGTCACGTGTTCTAATTGAATTCAATAGGCATTGGGTCATCCAAGGTTTCAGTTTAGTATAATGGTTATTGTTGTTGTTTTTTTTGGATCGGGTGCTTTTTTTGATAGCGTCCATAATTTTTACGAGAAACGTATTGTAACTCAATTGTTGATCAATGATATGTAGAACCTCTTCCCATTTTTCGTCTGAAAATATTTTATGAAGTTTATTATAATTGATGAATGTATTATCTTTTGATTTTTCTTTATTGCTATTATGGATCGTATTGTTAGATTGTTTTTTTATAGATAATAAAAGCATGAAGTGGTCTGTTAGATCAGTGGTAAATATGAATGTATTGAAGATGTTTTTTTCGCGTATGTTTTCATTTGCAGTTTTTATGTATATATGATCGATTAGGCTAGATGTTGTTTCTGTTACTCGAGTCGGCTTATTGATGTATGAAAAAAATCCGTGTTCTGCCAGCATGCAAATATAGTTGTTGACGGTTGTGTCACCGGTGTTGATTATATTATTGTTGATATCTCCCACGAGTATGGTTACTTCTGCTTTGCTCATTGACGTCAGGTAGTTTTCAAGTTCTGAGAGAAAGTTTTCCAAATTAATGGACGGTGGGCGATAACATGCTGAAAGAATATCAGACATATTGTTTAGACTGTATGAAAACTCAATGATTTTTGTATCGCTGAAATGCTTGATAGATGTTGTATATGCTAAACTTTTTTTATGTAGACAATCACTCCATCATTTTGATTGTGATGGGAGTCGTTATACAATATATCAAAATTTGGTACGCTGAAATTTTTTCTCACTTCCCACGTTTCCGAGAGAGCAATTATGTCTACGTTTTCCACATTGAATGAGTCCAGGTATAAGAGAAATTCGTCGAAATTTTTTTGAAGGCTTCTGATATTTAGATGAATTATATTGAAGAATTGCTTACCATTAAAATGCTGCACGTTTGTTGATATGTTTTCATAAACTATTGTTGTCCTCTCCTCGTGGCTATCTAATTCCTCAAGAAAGTCTAACGTTAGAAAAAATTAACACTAAATGAACACTTTTTATTTCTCAGATATATAAATTATTTCAGATAAAAAAACGGAAGTAAGTGGTGTATTCTTGAATGATATTCGTACATGTTATGAATTGCCCCAAGAATCTTAATTTTTACTTTGAAGAGAAAATCGAATATTCAAGTCAGAATGACAAAGTATTTTTTTCTGGTTGCATATTATATTTCTGTCGAGAGATAATTTTTGAAGTCGGTAATGTTCTGTTTGCTGAATATTTTCTTTTTGGTTCCATTGATGTTCGCATAGATTTGACCATTTAGAGTCCACACGTTCTGTTTCCCAAATGCATTTTTCGTTTCGGACAGTAGTAGCTGTCTGCTTTTTATCAAGTCTTCAGTGATAACTATATGTTTCCCTTTGAGTTTTTTTTACATTTTTCATTACTGATGACTTTTTCTCGTAGTTTTGTAGCTTCACAATGATTGGCCTAGGTTTACTCTGAGAGTCTTGTTATAGTCTCCCGATTCTATAATAATCTCAATGATTCGACAATGTTACAGCACGAACACAATCAACAAAAGAAACAATACATACAGAAGAGTCCAAACTCACCAACCTCGGAAAACAGACGACTGCAGAGGAGTTGACGTCTATCCTGAAGAATCATCTGCCAGACGCAACTGCCAATCGATTATGCAGAGGTACCCGGAAGAACATGCATCCTTCAAAGTGACATTCAACGAAAAGAACTTGAAGTCACAAATAGTAAAACCAACCCTATCAAACTTCAGAATGTCCATGTTCGGAATGATTTCATTCAAAAATAGAATACCAGACTGGTGTTTCGAACCGCCATAGGTCTTCTCAGTGACACTCGACTGTGTTTGCAAACACAAGACGTTTCGAAGGGTTTGTTCTTTACGAAACAAAAGTCTGAATCTGGTGCAGATGCTGTAAAGCTCCAAGGGGCAACGCCAAGTAGAGGAAACCTCTTACATGGGGCACATCAACGGAAGAGCCGTTACATGGAATATGGATCATAGCCACATCCTTAATCAGTTTCAGGATGTGCGGGACACAAGTCTACTCGATGTATTCGAGAGTCTAGTACTAGCAAAATGTAAAAATAGTTCTGGCTGAATGGGTGACTAGCCAAGGCCATAAAAAATTGAATGAATGGCTTTAAACATCCCTTTCAACGCGCTTTTTTGCTTATTGTTGAGAAATTAATCAGAATAATGAGTAATAACAGACGAACTCCATATCAGACCAAAAAAATTTTCAGATAGTTTTTGCACTCAGATTGTGAAGTAGGTATATAAATAGTTCACAACAGTATTTAGATTTAGTATACATTTTTTGAAGATACTAACCTTGTTAGCGTAACGCGCGTCGAGTGCAAAAATATCAGTTTGATGTTAGGGTAATTGATCTCTAGAGAAAGTTCAACTTTTTCACCAAAGGTTCCAATCTGATCGTTTACTTGTCAATAGTATTAACAATGACTTGGCAAAAATAATAGAATGGGGTAGCATCTACTTGGTGGAAGTTAATGATGGGAAAACCCTGGAATATTTCTTTCAAAGAAAGCCGATCTGTCTTCATCTGATATTCGAATACTAGGAATAACTATTCCTACAGGGTCAAGTATCACGATACTGGGAATTACGAATAGTAATATTCATAGAAAAAACAGGTCAGATCGCTGAAGGTTCTTTCCTGGTGCTTCTTTTTTTATATGCAGATACACACAAAAGGGAAGCCCTGTAATGTTCAAAGAACCCGGCGTGAGTCAAGGGACAGGAAATACGAATTAACATTTACTTTGAATTTTTGAAGTTTGTATGCCTCAGGAGAAACTTTTCTCGGCAAGAGTTCCAAAGCTCAGCTGTTCTATTGAAAAAAGATCCCTTAGCAAGAGAGGTTCGACAGGTCTTCAAATTCACAACAAAGGGGTGGGAATTCTGTACTGGTCGAGTCATCCGTGTAGATATTGCCAAGGGAGAGAGAACTGACCGTGAAAATATCTATAGAAGAAAAACAAGTCTCCGACCCTTTTACGATGTTCCAATGAAGTGAAGGAGTCTGTGAGCGAAGAATCACCAACAATACGGATTGCCTTTCTCTGAATAGAATCGAAAAGCCTCAATGAATGTTTTGGTGCCGAACTCCACACGTGAGAACTATATTCCAAGACAGGTCGTATCTGAGCCTTGTAGATCATTAGAAGCTGACGATAAGTGAAGTATTTCTTCCCACGAAATAGAAATCCAAGTTTCTGGGAAGCACCTTAAGCGATCGGTCTCACATGGTTTTCCAATAAGAGATTATTACTGATTGTAATTCCTAGCATGGAGATACTTGACTTTGTAGGAATAGTTACTCCTGACATCTGAATACTAGATGATGATAGATCAGCTCTCCTTGAAAGGAGACATGCCTGGGTTTTCCTAGCATTAAACACCAAGTTCATGTTACCCCATTCTATTATTTTTACCAAGTCATCGTTGAATTTATTGACGTGCATGTTTCTTTGAATTTTTTTTCTCGAGCTGGTAGGGGGACTCTAGAAGAGAAACTAGTATGAAGGGTATAGTCGTCCGCAAAATCATGCACTAGGCAAGATGTTTTCTCGAGCAAATCGTTAATATGACCCTGTGGAACACCTGTATTCATTGGGAGAATATCAGATGATACTCCATCAACAACCACAGACAGAGACCTATCAGACAAGAAACTCTTCAACAAAGCACACAACTGAGGAGGCAAACCATAAGACGGTAGTTTAGAAAGGAGACCCCGATGCCAAACCCGATCAAAGGGTTTTGAAATTTCGAGTGCGATAAATAGAACAATTTTATTATTATCCATATGTATACATGCAGATAACCCATTCTTCGGATTGTTTTGAATGAGTTCGACTTGTTTTTCACAAACATCAGGTTCTGTTTATATTTATTCGTATGCTGACTCATCGGGTTCTTGTTTTCATTCTCAGGTGAGTGTGTTTCAATAGTGGATTCTCTCTCTGGTATGTTGCTTTTTTTCAGCACTTGATTTACAGTTGAATTGTTGAGTTACTGTGATTACTGTTGATAGGTGGTGTGGGCGTGAACATTAAGCTTTCTGTACTGGCCAATTTTTTGAAGATATTTTTTTAAAACATTAGTCACTACTAATAATAGATTTGTCCATACCGAACGCCATGTTGCCACTGAATCATCAAAATGATGAATGAGATCTGTGCAGTTATAGTACGGAACATGACTAGGATCGTACTTTTCAACAACAGGATCTCATAGTTAAAATATATCGTACTTTGAAACGAGACTGCAGAGCGTAGACAAGGCTTACTTATTTCTTGTATATTTTTCAATTCAGATGAAATTGCTACTATTAATATGAATAAAGAGTATAATTTCGACAGTTCTGAAAATTATATACTAGCTATTGCCCACGCCTTCGTCTGCGTAGCAGTCGAATGAAACCGTTTAGTTAGCGCACTCCGGTAAAGCATCACATCTATCATTTCTCACTGAATTTCTCATTCGATTATGATAAAATATTGCCTATATCACTCCTGATTAGTGTAGCTTCCTGTTAGTGAAAGAATTTTCATGATCGATTCAGTATTTTCAAAGATTACCCCATACAAACAAACATACAAACAAACAGTCAGAAGTGAACCTCTTTATAATATTATTATAATTATATGGTATAGATCATAGATATAAAGCTATTGCGGCTCATTCAAAACAATACGTTGTACCAAATATTAATAACATGTTCAATATATATTGATCGGTCGCTGATAATTTAGTAGTTGATGCGAATTGATGAATCAAAAAAATTTAATTGAAAATTAATTTGCTAACAAACATTCCACATAGTCGGTGGGCATACTGGAAGACTGGCGTTGAATCAAATCATCTTTCCAACAATTCATCAAGGCTAATCTCAAATCTACCTACAGTAGGTTTCGGTTGGCACCTGTCAGAAAACAACCACTTCCCTGGCTAATACCACGAAGGGTATTGAATTCCCAACTAATATTTTAGGACAGTTATTCCACATGCCGGGGAGAAATGTCTAAAGAAAGGATAATACTGGTAGTGCAGGCCTTGAATATTTAACTTCAAAGTATAAATAATTTATAAGTAGCAACCTTGGTTAATTACAGGAAAGTAATCACCAGTAAATCCCCTTCAAATTCCATACGCCAATTTAGAGCAAGAAACATGTGAGAAATTACCTATTTTCTCCTTCAAAAATGACCCAACCGTCGCAAGGATTGGGGCGGTTTGAATTCTGGTATTATTTAGGGTATAATTTACGAAGCAAATGTCATCATAACCCAATGAATGTTTTGGTATTCTCTCTTGGCGAATATTTACTAGACTAGTGGTGACTAGATATAAGCCGTTACGGTCAGGGAATATAAAGGTTATTCAACACGTCTAATAGTTCAAGAATATTGACTTATACGTACATTTCAAAAATTACGCCATATTTAATTGGAATATCTGTTTTACCCATCAATAAATATCGATAATATACCGAATTTTAGTTTATTCTGACGATTCATTTCTAAATTATGGCTGCATATGACATTTTAAAACCATAACTTTGCTAAAAGAGTGTTTTTTGGAGAAAAAATTTAAACATATGCAATCAATCTAAATTATTTTTGCATTAAATCTCATATTTAAAGAGGCCCGTGAATTTTATGAAGGTAAGAACCATCATTTCACAGAAAATTTCGCGCCGCAAGGAGAATATTGTTGAGGAGAGAGCATGTAGCTACCGTATGACAATAATTTTTATATTCCCATACTTATTGTCAGCATTTATATGTAGACCATAGCTGATTCGTTGTGGCAACCAAATTATGAGAAGTTGAGATAGAGATAATATCTATATATGTATGCTATTCATGTAGAGAAACCTCTCTTTGTTTACTCATTCGTCCAAGGGAATAATTGGTAACAGAAAGGTTAATTTAAGCTTGATATTCACCTATTTCTGACCAATTACATGTCAAAAATTACTCATTTTTACCCTCAACCTAGTAAAGTAAATGTCCAAATATTCCAATTTTCGACGTCCAAATTACTTCGAATTTTTTCCAGCATTGGTAATCACAAGGTAAAAATTACGTGATCTAATCTTCTTTCAGAAAGGTCGCCGACCTGATCGAAGGTAAGATTGACGTTATTATAACTAAAAATGTTAGTTGGGTTATATCCGATCGGTTCCAGTGCAGGTTTCTTCGTAGGAGAAATCCTGCATTTGCTCCCAGCGATACAAATGGAAGAATTGATTTTCAATTAGAGGGACGGACACACTTGCACAGACCGGTTTCGGGCTATCTGGCCACTCGTCAGTACAAGGCAGTGCCATCATCAACATAAAGTCGATGACTTTCCATAATTACCTCGTCCATGGGTAGATGGCGCAATTACTTCGTGTTATTCGCATCAGCTTTGGTCGGGGCTTGAAACTATGAAAGTTTTAGATTTTTAATTATGGAAAGTCATCGATCGGTTGGATATAATTCGATGCTCTCCCTGGCATTAGCCAGGAGAGTAGTTGTTTTCTGTCAGGTGCCAGCCAAAACCTGCTAAACCAATTGTTCGAAAGATGATTTGAACTTGCTAATACCTTGTATCCGTAGAATTCATCCCTCTGAATGCTATTTTCATATGGTTGGCCAACAATTCAATTTCGTTTAGGAAATAAGAGTATTGTCTGAGAGCCATTTTTTTGTGTTGGATGGATTCTTTCTTCGTAGATTCTTCGGGTTCTTAACCTACCACAATCTGAAAAAATAAGAATTAATATTGAAATCTATACAAGGGTAGAAGGGCAGATCTTTAATATACCACGTGAAGTTTCTACGTTAATTAAAAATAGTTCCTTCTGAACAAAACACGCCCTTTCAGTCAGCAACTTCTCGTATAACTCAAATTTGCCCCTCAAAAGAAAACAAAATAGTCTTTTTCATAGTGAACATTTTCTCACTTCACAACCTATCAGTACAGTTCTACGTTTTCGAATGATAGTGAAGCCAAAATATTACTCGATTTGTTACTCAGTAGTTCGGTGTTGATAAACAGAAATCAGTGTTCATGTCCAAATGGAATGTTACCTAACGACTGATAATTTGTTGTTTCAATGACTGTTGGCCTAGCCAGATATGCAGGAATTTATCTCCCAGTAAACTGTCAGTCGTTATTGGTGATTTTTTCAGGACAGTTCGTTGATTTGTGAGTATTTTAATAAATATTATAAGACATTCTGCTGAAGAAATTTGAAGTGTAAATGGTTTGTGTGGTAAAGTAGGTACAGAATTGTCGCCTTGTTTAGAAGCCAGTCTTAGAAAGAGTGAACTTAAAAAAAAATATCTACCTATAAAGCTGTTGATGCCGTATCTTTTCAGAACATTTCATTCGAGTGGCTTCTAAACGTCTAAACAATGAGATTGAAACCTTTGGTGTAGAAGTTGAAACTTTCCCTAGAGATCAATTATTACCCTAACATCAAACTGATATTTTTGCACTCGACGCGCGTTTCGATAACAAAGTTAGCATCTTTAGAAGAAAATTTATACTATCAATCAATTTTCTTCTCTTGAAGATGCAGACTTGGTAATACTTCAGTCGTTATGAGTACCATTTTTTTTGTGGAACTTACGTAATTCGGTCTCCTCTACAAAAAATCTAAATGTAAATTTCGGTGGTCTCGTATATTTTCGGAGATACAGGTCCATTTTGTTGTGAAACTTCACAATTTTTCACATAAAATTTCTGTTGTTTGAACACACAAAATTCGTCCTTTCTCTGATCAAACATCACTCATTGTCCTATTCAGTCGATTTCAACATTTCTAAGCAGAAAAAAACATTATTTTCTTCAAAAAATCCACTTTCTTCAAAAGTTCTCAACAGTAAAAATGAGAGCGGCAACACTGCAAATACATCACTTTCGTCTTTTATTGCTCTAGGACATCACAACAAATTGGTTATGGTTGGAAAATAAATGCATTTTTAAATAACCGAGTGCTTTTGGAGGTGGCTACCTAAATGTCTTCATAGATCTTTCGAACAGTTTTTACTTTGGCATGTTTGTATCACATTTTAGTCCAGTCTATGACCATTTTTCCCTGTATTCATCCCATACAGCACCGATTCGCATGAAAATTTGGATTCAGGATCTACATACCCTCTTTTTCAAAATCTACCCTGTGCCGAGGGTTGCTTTCTCCCTGGGGGTGGATGCCACCCCTTCTTGGGGACGAAAAAATTTGTATTGGAAATAAGTGCGGAAATCAATAGATTGACTAATTCTAAGCACTTTTTGTTCAATGAAGTTTTTGTCTGAAAAGCAATACTTTTCGACTTATTCGTGAGTGAAATTGTCGGTTTTCAGATCCTTTTTCGCGAATAACTGGAAAATAATGCATCTAATCGCAAAAACCTGCGGAAAGCAAAATCATAGCTTTTGAAAAAACGAAGGCGATTGTTGATTTGTGATGTATGCAAGCCCACTACAAACTGCATAATTGCTTGTTGAAAGTTGATTGGTATTTTCAAACGACAAAATAGAAAGTTCCTACGTACAATAACCAAAAACCTATGCATTTTTCAGGAAAAACAAATTCGACCTTTTTTTGGAGTCCTTGGAAAATCCTTCATTTCTGTTATTTATAAAAGTTTCTAGCACAAAAACTGACCAAGGTATGAAATAAATAATGTAGAATCCTATTTTTCCATTGAAAAAAAAATTGTGAATAACTCATCCTCTCTTCTCTCTCCTTTGAAAAAAATCGTTGTTACTCCATCATTCACTTCATTCATGTTCTTTTGATGAGTTTTCCATCAATTGAAAGTACGTAGTTTTGGAAAAAATTGAGATTAAAGAGAAAAAATCATATACGGAATTCAGCGAAAAATCACCATTTCTTCGAAATAACTCGAAAAGTTTTGTTCACATGCAGAATTTTCTAGAGTACAAAATTGAAGGTTATTCTTCTCTGAAATTTTCGGTGTTCTATTTTTTCTGCAGGATAAAAATAAAGTAAGATATGGCCAGTTAAATAATGTGAGGGTTCGCGCAAAGTACCTTTTTTGAGCCCTTTCAGCATGAACCTTTCCAAAAATATAATCTGGAACAGAAAATCATGTGAATGAGCTTATAGCTCTTGAAAAAGGCTACAAAAAGCTTTTTTGGTGGATTTGATTGCTTGAATACTAAGCGAGTTATGGGAAAAAAACCAAAAACAATTTTTTCAGAGATCAGAGTATTGTACATTAGCATATTGAAGAATACACATAGTAACTATATTTAAGGCCCAGTGGAAGAATAAAGGATTTTCGAAGGACTTCAAAAAAGGTCCAATTAGTTTTTTCCGGAAAATGCATTGGTTTTTGGTTATTGTATGTAGAAAGTTTCCAATTTGGCGTTTGAAAATACCAATCAACTTTCGACGAGCAATTATTCAGTTTGTAGTGGGCTTGCATACATCACAAATGAACAATCGCGTTTGTATTTTCGAAAGCTATAACTTTGCTCTCTACAGGTTTTTCGATCAGATGCAATATTTTCCAGGTATTTGCGAAAAAGTATCTGAAAACGTGTTTTTTTGCCTGAAAACCGACAATTTCACTCGCGAATAAGTCGAAAAGTATTGCTTTTCAGAAAAAACTTCATTGTACAAAAAGTGCTTAGAATTGGTCAATCTATTGATTTCCGCAATTATTTCCAATAAAAAATTTTCACCCCCAAGAAGGGGTGGCATCCACCCCCAGGGAGAAAGCAACCCTCGGCATGGGGTAGATTTTGAAATAGAGGGTAAGTAGAACCTATATCCAAATTTCCATACGAATCGGTGCTGTATGGGATAAATACACAGTTGACACTTTTTTCACCGTCATAGACTGGAGTAATTTCATGGTTAATATTTTAATGATGCCCACCTGAATAGTCAATTCTGCTGAGAAGGTGTCATGTGATCATTTCAGTTGGAATAATCGATATTTTTCACAAAGTTAAAATTGAGTAAACACCAAACTGACAAGTCAGCTGTGGCGGAACACGCACTCAGTGAGAGAAACCACAGGATTCTGTTTGAAAACGCGAAACTGATTGCCCCAACCAGGGATACCATAGTCGAATGATACGGGAGGCAATAGAGTTCCACAAACACACGGATATTTTCAACTGAAAAGAAGAAGCTGCGTGAACCTCAACCGAATATGGAATCCCATTTTGAGAAGATCAAAAATAACAAATAACATGCCTGCAAGTAGTGCGGCACTTAATGCTGATGATACTTCTCGGAATCCAGTAATTAATATTAATGAAAATTCTCCGAATCCAGAAGAAGTTGGCTACCTGAATCCATATAAATACATTTTACGAAGTCGTAATATCTAAATGGTTGAGGCTTTCGCAGCCGACGTTTCCAGTTTCACTACTTCTCTTCGGGTTTGAAAGCTATCGTTCTTTGGAATTTCTTCCTGACGTTTCCCTAGCGCGAGTGGCTAGCTTCTTCCGAGGCTCACTCATGAAAGTTATTCCGTCGGATTCCGACAGAAGTAATCAACACTCCAGACTACCTGCATCAATATAAATAAGCCTTACGAAATCGAGATTTCCAGTCATCGGAATAATAGTCAAGATGAGTGAGCCTATGAAGAAGCTAGCCACTCGCGCTAGCGAAACGTCAGGAAGAAATTCCAAAGAACGATGGCCTTCTAACCTAACCCGAAGAAAAGTAGTGATACTGAAAACCTCGGCTGCAAGGGCTCCAACCATTTTGTCAAACACCATAACATCTGTTTTGAATTTCCACCATCTATCTTCCACCCTGTATCTCTCAAAACTCCAATAGAATCGTTGTGTGAAAATCGGCCACTTCAAGACCTCAAGTTGTGATTTATGTTCATTAAACGAATTAATTTGAATTCGAATTTGCCTTATGTCAAATTCTTGTGTCAGATAAGCATCCGAATCAGAATTCCTGTTCGAAATGATTGCATTCACAAATCCAATGCCAGACAGCTGTTTCGACCTACCAGGTCTCATCAGTGACACTTGGTTGGACTGTGAACACAAACATTTCGAAAGTATCTACTCCTTACGAAGTAAACGTCTGAAACTGGTGCAGATGGTGTTAACCTCCAAGAGGCAACGCCATCTGCTGGGATGCATGGAATCATTTCGAACAGGAATTCAGATTTCTGTGAAGGGATGCAGCTTTCTGCAAGTTGACCGAAGTCGATTCTCGATCGCGGCGGGCTATTTGTTGCGACTTCGTCGTACGATTGCCCGCTGTTAGAGGTCTCCTCTGTCTTGGACAGTGAGAGTTTGAGACTTTGGTCGTCTCCCAGCAGATGGCGTTGCCTCTTGGAGGTTTACACCGTCTGCACCAGTTTCAGATAAGCATCTTGGCCAATCTTACGTAAACGGGATATTAACGTATAGATAAATCAAGTTTAATTCAATACTAAGTGAGACATGAGGTAGTATTGAAGAACTGTTTGTTGTTAGTTCAAATTATAATTGATATGACTTTCAAGAGTCATTACAGATAACGAATGTTGCCTGTGAGCAGATTTTATTATTTGGTGGTTGAACAGTCATTTCATTTTGTGTACTGAATTATCCACATTTCGGTACAATAACATAACCATGGCATATCAGTCATTTGTCTCGAGAAAAAATATTGCTTTCCGAGGCTGAAAGTTGAGGTGATCAGTTTCTCGAGGCAAAAATATCAACTTTTTCCGAGGTTTGTTTACTATATTAAGTGAAAAGAATACGGAATGAATTTTCGCAGGTTTAATTTTTATACATTTTGTGTTTCATATATGCATTGAGAACAGACGAACTTCATGGAGCTCCCAACGAATTCGCCTTGTATAGGTTGCAAGAAATATAATGATGTAGGTACATGTATGTACATTATTCACTAGTGAATAATGATTCATTATTCATTGCTGTGAAATACTTCTTTCATTCAGCTATAATATTATATTGTTTTTGCTACAAACAATCAGTGTTTGAAATTTCATCGTGTAAACCACCAAATATTTTCAATTCAGTTCTTCGTCTACATATAGAAAAAGGCAAGGAGCATCTACTCTGAGCTATCAGCGACTATGAATGTGCGCGTCATATCGAAATAGCTTTTGAATCCAAACAAATTTGGCCCAAACCTGTCAACAGTATTGTATGAAAAATTTGTTGGAATAAAAAAAGAGTGTTTCTAAAAATATGTGAGTAAAGTATTAACATTTCACACCAAAAACATCCAAAAAAATTTTTATTAGTCGTGGATGAAGTATAGTACTCTAGTCGCGTATAATGGCTATTTTTCTCTCGGTGATTTAGGCCACTAGTGAATAATAGCCATCATTATACGCTCGTTGAATAATATACTATTACATACATTGTTTTATCATCAATATTTTTTGAATAATACTAACTATTGTCATTTTTACGGATTTTCAGCTATATGAAAATATTTCTTTTTCACTCTCCATCGGAGAACTTTCTCTAATTGGCTAGGTGTGAATTCACGGATTTATTTAGTTGCGGAGGAATTGAAGGTTTTCATTTACCCACATCTGACTCCCGATTTTGACCTTCCTCTTGAGTCTCAATGCAATCTCAGCAATGTTTTTTCAATATTCCAAATGGAGAATTATTAGAATTGTGACCTCTCAGTAGTTGAAGTGAAGACTTCCAATAGGCATCCCTTCAAACCCAACAGTTTTTTTTGTGAAAATTCACATCTTGTCTTGAAACTTTTTTTAAAAAAATGAGGTCGAGTATTATAGTTGAAAATAATGTTAAAAATGCTGATATATTGCCGTTGTACGATAAGCACTCATACCAAAATATGCACACCAAATTAGTTTGTTTTCTCTTGTTTACTCTTTTATATTATTCTTGAGATATATGTACTATAACCAGACATCAATCTGATAAGTAACAAACATGACTCTTCTCCAGGGGCGCACCCAGAAATGAATTCCAAAGGGTAGCTGAGCACAGAAATTATAATTTCGACAAACTGACGCGGCTAAAAGAGAAATAATTTTTTTTCCAACTGCCTGAATATAACCTTCTTGAATTAATTCATTTTGTAGAAAAAGTAGATTATTTCAGGATACTGCTTTGTTGTTTTGAAGTACAAAAATTAAATGACTATTCAACCACTGAAGAAAAATATCTACTTACTTCTTACTATCGAATTGAACTTGCTTTATTTATATGTTAATATTCCGTTAACGTAAGGTTGGCCACGCCGGTAATCTGTCATAAGAATTAATCTGTCATGAATATTCGAACTCAAATTCATCAATTCAATTAATATTTATCACAACTTGAAGGCTCGCAACAGAATATCCAGAATATTTTTTTATATGCAGATTCAAAAGACAAGGAAGCCCTGTAATGTTCAAAGAAAATCGTGTGAATCAAGAGACAGGAGATACGAATTAACATTCACTATGAATTTTATAAGTTTGTAAGCCTCAGGAAAGATTTCTTTCGGCAAGGAGTTCCAAAGCTCAGCTGTTCTATCGAGAAAAGATCCCTGAGCAAGAGAGGTTCGACAGGTCTTCGAATTCACAACAAAAGGGTGGGAATTCTGTACTCGTCGAATCATCTGTGTAGATATTGCCAAGGGTGGAACGATTGATAACAATTCAGAAGAGCACCGACCGTGAAAATATCTATAGAAGGGAGACAAGTCTCCGACCCTTCAAGGATGTTCCAATGAAGTAGGCGTGTCTGTGAGCGAAGAATCACCAACAAAACGAATTGCCTTTCTCTGAATAGAAACGACAAGCCTCAATGAATGTTTTGGTGCCGAACTCCACACATGAGAACCATATTCCAAAACAGGTCGTATCTGAGCCTTGTAGATCATTAGAAGCTGACGAGAAGTGAAGTATTCAAATTCAAATAATTACTTAATGACTGAAAAACTGGTATTGATAGTAATCATTCTTCCAACGAAATGAGTTATACCCTTACTAATATCAGAGAATCGTGAATATTGCTAGCATGGAATTGCTACCTACCGGTTTTCAGAGTCGAATTATTTTTCAATTAATCCCAAAATGAGTGGTTGGAGGAAAAAAAACCCGTTCAACTGGTTCAAAAAACGGATCATCGGGGCTCATAAAATTGCCGGATCTCTAACTCGTCCCTAAAACATGAATGAATAACTATTGTGTGTATGGATTTCATTATCACCCAACTTGTTCCTTATTGATAAAATTTCATATTGAATCATATTTCTAACAGAAATCGTTCAGGCCAGTCTGAAATACCTACACAGTAGGTTTCTGTCAGAAAACAACTACTCCCGCTTATACCACGAAGGTCATTGCGTTATACCCGACCGGTGCCAGTGCAGGTTTGGAAAATCCTGCATTTGCCTTAAGTGACACAAATGAAATATTTGATTTTCAATTATTGGGACACACTTGTAAACTGGTTTGGGGATATTCGGCCAGTCGTCAGTACAAGGTAGTTCGCTACGCTCTTCGCGCAAAACAGCTTGACACAAGTTTTTTTATAACGTCGATAGAAAATATTATTCCATCATTTCCAAAGGGTAAAATTATCACTTATAATATCACAAGAGTTCAAATTATATCCGGAATTTTTCTAAAAATATTTCGAAAATTATAATGATATTGACAAAATTGTTAAGGCTTTCACGGCCGAGGTTTTCAGTATCACTACTTGTCTTCGGGTTTGAAGGCCGCCGTTCTTTGGAATTTCTTCCTGACGCTTCGGTAGCGCGAGTGGCTAGCTTTTTCAGAGGCTCACTCATCTTGACTATTATTCCGATGAGATCGGAATAATTGACTTTTTCAAAATGAATATGTATGAAGATTTTCTGTAATTCAAACTTAATTCGTGAGGAGCAACCCATGATGATAAATGTTCCAAATCATAAGATATATCCTCATTTATTTTTTGAATTTTATGTCCTGAATAGATGAGAGTATCATCAGCGAATAAATAAAAACTTCCTCCCAAAGTCAAATCTTTGATGGAATTTATATATATGGGAAAGAGAATAGGACCCGAAACTAAACCTTGTGGTACTCTACAAACAATGGTTTTAATCCTGCTAACTTTCTCTCCCATATGAACATATTGTTTTCTATTGCTCAATTAATTGCTAAACCATTCATATACCCTTCCCCTTAATTCCGCATGATACAATAGTTTCAGCAGTATATTGTGGTCAACAGTGTCGAATGCCTTTTTCAAGTCTAGAGACAAGAGTCCACATATTTGATTAGAATGTAACTGTGTACGAAAGTGTGCAACTATATCCATTGCTGCATCTTCTGTATCACAAGACTTGAGAAACCCATATTGACGACTATAGAAAAATTTTGGATGTAATCATTGCTATCATTTTTTTTTCAGCAGAAAAATCAAATGAAATTTAATTTCTCAGTATGAAGTGAACGTCGACGATCCAGAAACTACAACAAAAAATACAGGTCCGTATTCAAAAATTAGGGGTGGCCTAAATCAGATGACACCCTGTAAAAAAGATCCATGGACACATTCTGATAGCCCACATCGAGTGCCAATAGCGAAATGTACACAGATTTTCAATATGTTTGCGAATGAAGAAGATATAGGCAAAAACATAATTGGGGATTTTTATGTTTTTTCTATATATATACATATATATATATATATATGTATATATATATATATATATATATATATATATATATATATATATATATATATATATATATATATATATATGTATATCTATCTATTATATGATTGAATCCGGGACTTTTTCTTCTATGCAATTCTTCAATAATGTCCTCAATTTCGTCATCGGTAACTGCTTTCAGAAACATCAAAGTTGTTTTCGTTTTCTACGTATATGTCTTCGAAGCAATTTTGGTGGCTAAATCTGGTCCAACATTGATGAAATAGTTGTTGAAAGATTCACAAATTTTGTTTCCATCATAAATATTTTTTTATCAACAGTTATGTACTTGATTTGGTTATATATTTCACAGTTTTGTTGTTCAGCAGTCTTGATTGTGGTCCAAGCAGATTTTGCTGTCGAATTTTTTAATTGTTCCTTATAAAACGTTGCCTCTGTTTGTCGCACAGTCTTTATTATAGTAATTGTAGAGATTTACGTTTTCTGTGATTCCCGGATTTCCCTTTTTCTTGAAATGGTACTTATCGCGAAGTTTGGCCACACTTTCATTGAACCAGGGTCTAGAGTCATTTTGAATTTTCCTAGTTTTTTCAGATGAACAACTCTCGAAGATTTCGAGAACTTCGTTGTGTAACTCATCAGGGGCACGATACTCATCCAAATTTTTATTCAAAATGGTCAACTTCAAGTTATGTTCATTGTAGTCAAAAAATATACATTTTTTATAGATATACTTTCTCAATATCTTCTCATGATCAATATCGATAATAATTAATTTGTGATCACTTAAAGCATCATTAATAATCGAGGTTTCAGAATTGACATAACAATTAGTTATAACATTAATCATCAATGAATATTTACCATTCACCTCTCTTGTGGAAATTTTATTGTTCAACAATATAAAATTGTTCGGGTTATGAATGTCACTGATAGCATTACTGTGGATAGAATTCTTCAGCATATCAATATTCAGGTCTTCGAAAAAATTACGTTTGAATTTTTTTGTATAAAAAACTTGCAGCAGCAAATCCATGAACTCTAAAAAATTTTCAATGTTAAGTTCTTCGACAATAAAAGTTCCGGTCCGTCCTCCCCTCTGCTGTCTTGATGAATAAACAGACTTGAAATTTGGGAAGTTTTAGTAAGTTTCTTCTTTAGCATTCATCCATGTGTCTCTTATAATCACATCAACTTTGGTTTCAGCAACTAAGATTTCAAGTTCCGCCAATTTATTTTCCATATATCTTGTATTGAGAGAATTCTAATTTTGGATTTTTTCTTATGATTGAAATCTAATAGTGATGCATATTCTATTACTTCTGCATTCATAATAGGTTTTGAATGAGATTCTTAGTTATAATCAATGTCATTGATATGTCTATCTTGTTGATGTTTATAAAAAGGACATTCTTTATTTGTAGCTGAATGGTTGACTGGAATATCTGTTTTATACTAAGTGTTAATAGATACAGTTACTACATTTGAGGTGATTTGAGTTTTGGCAGGATTTTGAGTCATGTTGGCCTGAACGATGAGAGCATACAATCGAATTTCTGCAATTCTTAGAGCTATGATTGGATCTCATGCATTTGTTGCACTGGGTTTTATCATTGTTCTCATAAACTGTCAGATTCTGCCAAACCTATGAATAATTTACAGCCGTTTTCGTTCATTATTTGATGAAGAATTTTTCCACTCACCTCAGCAAATACCGTCGAAGAATTTTTGTACTGAAGATGGCGAACAAATTTCACCGAAAAATAGCCTTCTTCGGTAATGTAGGCCAAGATTTATCGAACTCTTATCGACGATACCTCCAGACATTCACATAAGACATGCCTGACAGTTTCATCTTCCTGTTTACACATCCTGCATAGAGGTGTGTTTACTAGCCCCATAATATGGAGGTGTTTCCTTAGTTGACAGTGTCCAGTCAGAAATCCCACTGTTAAACGTTGGTTCTTCCTGGTCATCGCCAAATATTTATTCGGATCCAGCTTCCCAGGGTCGCCCAGGGTGATCATGGCAAAACTGCATCCTTTGGTTTCATCCCATCTCTTAAGGGATTGAGTATGGGTGTAACGTTTGGCTGGTTCTACAATTGTCGAAGTCGTCAAGCCATGGGTGTCACCTGGTCCCAAAATTTTTAGTCCAGCCGCCATCCTGGCCAAAGAGTCAGCAATGCGGTTACCTTTGCTCCTGTCGTGCCCTTTAATCCACCCTAGTACGATATTGTTGTCTACCGAGGCGTTAGCTGAATCTTGGTGGCACTCTAGTACTAACCCTGAGATAATACGTTGTCTATTCAAGGTTAGTAGGGCTTGTCTATTATGTGGCGATTGAGATACCAGCCAGTTCTGTTTGAACCACGCTGAACGAGTCTATTCCAATATGTAATTCGTTCAGTTTTATATGATTTTCCAAAAATTTTTTTGTTTTTGTTGATGCCTGTTTAAATTTTGGTTGAAAAGTTATTGTTTTTCCGTTGATATTTTGTAATAGAGTTTTGTTGTTTTGATTACTTCAGAATATGATCTAAAATTATTAGTTTTAATATTGCAATTTGATCAGTTCTATTCTTGAATTTTATTTTTGATTTCATCCAGGCTTTCCATAATTGAATCTTTGTCCACTATGTTTGATAATATTAAATCATAATTCTCTTGTAGTTGTTGTTTTTCCTTCGATAGTAATTCAATATTTTAATTTTTTCTGCTATTATTGTCCTTGATTATTTCTTGAAGTAAATGTATTTTTTCCTTCAGGACCTCAACTACATCGGATGAATCGTGGAAAATATTTCTGGAGGTGTTTTTTTCCTTCTCGTCAGTATAACTTATTTGAAGTACCTCGAATTTGGATTCACTTTTGTTGCAAGATTCTGGTTTGGGGGTGGCTGTTGTACATGCAATGGGCCATCAATCTCCTGCTTTTCTTTCTTCTCATGTTTTCTTTCATTCATTAGTTTTACACTTCTTCAACTCGACTATTTTTCAAACCGATAGTTTGACAGTTTGATGTTTCCCTGCTGTCAGGAACTTAAAAGTGGATTTTTTCCAAACAGTCCGATTCACGATAAAAACTCGAAAAACTTTCAATACTCCAGGGATGAAGGTATCACAAAATAGTATATTATGCAACGATCGTGTAATGATGAGCATAAATCGGGATACGAAACGAGCCGAAGGTGAGTTTCGTATGGTTTTGCGAGTGTATTAATAACCATTACGTGAGAGTTGCATACGCTTTTTTATCAACACCCAAAAAATAATGAAGAACTAAAAATATTATATTATCAGGTATTTATATTGAACACATTAATAGTAGGTTATCAATCGTATTTCTTTGAAAAATTCTACGAAATTATAATTAATGGTATAACCACAGAAAATACAACAATGAGAAATGAAAAGAAAAAAAAAAGAAAAGAAAAAACTGCCGAGGTCATGAATTGAACCCGGACGTTTCTGATCACTGCCGGCGCTATTGACCACTCGGCCATGAGATCTCATTTTATTTGATCGAAAATAAAAACATAAGTGTGGCATTTGTCAAATGAAAAATATAATCCTTTCGATTGTATTTTTTTCTTGTCTAAGACATCTGTGGAGGAGTCGCTGGTAATTCTTTTATATCACTGCTATAAGATATTTTCATTCGATTATCGAAAATTGACAAAATTATTCAAAAATTCAATAGCTACTGATTTTGACTTGCCAAACGTCAAAATGCAAAGCTTGCACATCATGTTTGATTGAATAATAATGGGTTTCTATTGGTTGAAAATCTGTATCGTGATGAAAATCTGTATCGTAATGGATATCATTTTAAAAGGGGTCGTGGGCAAATAAGTGTATTATTAGAGTACGGGTGTAGATAAATACTTTTAGGAAATTGTTCTTTTCGTTTTTCCAACTAAATATTGATTTTCATTTCTTGTCACTGTCAAGTGCTGTTTGGTATACAGGGGGACGAAGATATATCATTCAACTATTTTGATACTCCGAATGTACTTGAATGTCCTTAATGTACTTATTTTTCTCGACTTCATTGAGCATATGACAGTTTCCATGTATAATATCATTGTATTTGAATGAATGCTTTTGTTTTATTTTTCGTAACTGAGTGGGATAAAGTGGGTGAAATTTTAATACATGTTCTTTGATGATCTCCATTTGATTCAAATCCCGTCGAGTCATAAATGTTGTATGAAAGATGAAATTTTTTGTAGACATTACCCTAACACCAAACTGATATTTTTTTTTTGTTTATGTGGATGAAACAAACCCCTATGCATTATATAAACGGAGCAATATAAAGCGTTTGAATAATTACGTCCTACTAGGTAAAGGAGGTTTGTTATTCTTTTTCACTGTTTCATAACTCAAATGGTATTACTTCATTTGCATATCTAGAATCCAACATTTCGACTCTGCTCTTTATGAAAACCTTTGGAATTTGTGTTGTGAAATGTTTTCAACGACCTGTTTATCAAAACTGGTTATTTTCAAGACATAAATATGGGATGAATGTAAAAAAATCTTATGTAACTCTTTTGGTTCTGGAGATATATATATATATACAGGAAAAACCAAAGAATCCCAAATTATGTTTTTTCTGTATCTTCTTAATTCGCAAACATATTGAAAATCTGTCTTCATTTCGCTATTGGCATTCGATGTGTGCTATCAGAATGTGTCCATGGATCTGTTATACAGGGTGTCATCTGACTTAGGCCACCCCCATCTTCGAATTTTTGAATACGGACCTGTATTTTCTGTTTTAGTTTTTGGATCGTCTACGTTCACTTCACACTGAGAAATTAAATTTTATTTGATTTTTCGAGATGTTTCGGAAATATTTCATAATTGGGTAAATTATTCCCTTTCAAATTACGTCCCTGGAAACTGGTTGACTGAGTTAAATAAAAACGCAACTTTCACGTCTCCCTATGTACAGTACAGTTTTCAGGTACCTTCTCATATTTTTCCACATTCCCATTGCCTTGAGCGTTTTCTACAATGAACTTCGATCAGCTAAACCTTTTGTGATTATCTGAAACATATCTACAACAGAAATAGATTGTATGTGTTTTGATAAGCAGGAAAATGAATATCATTTTGAATATGAAAATATACAATTATACACCCCACATATTTTTGTTGTTGAATATATTTCCCTATTTCACTACATATTCAATTTTTCAGTTTCAGTTCAGTTGAGTTATTATACAATGGTTTCCTGTTCGACCACTATATAACAATTTCAGGTCCATTTTATCACACCTCACTATAATAAAATATCTAATTTTTTTGTGAATTTACTGGGGGTAGTTATTTCTTTAAAACGATTGTTGGTAATTAATAACAACGTTATATTACAAAAAAATGTTTGATGCAGGTTAAAAAGCCTAATCTTTCACTAAAATCTTGTTGATCAAATATATATATATATATATATATATATATATATATACTAGCTGACCCGGCCACGCGTTGCTGTGACTAAAGTTTTTGTTATATTACATTATAGTAAACAATCTAAGAGGAACAATAAGAGAACATCAGTCACGGAGTCCACTATGCTTTTTCACACAGATGGTATTTGTAAAAAAATATGGTGATCTCCTTATTTGACTTTCTACTACTATAACCCTTTAGTACAATGAAATTATTTACGAACAAAGACGAAAATGTTGATGTTGGTATACAAATTCACTGGATTGAGATTTGAAGGGGAAGTACGTTGAATACAATTAATTAAAATGTTCTTACACTTGATATTAAGCAGAAATCAATAGGTACAAAATAAAAATTTATCAGATTTATTATTTTCATTTGATTTTATAACAAATATAAGTATATTACAGTATGATACAGTAAATAACATGTGACGCTTAAACTCATGGAATGAGGTAGGCAAGGCAGACAGTCTTAAACTTTTAAACATCAATATCTATTTTTTTGAATTATAAATACTATCAATTTCAATTTAATTAATTCAACACCAATCGGTGCACAATGTTTTTGGTTAACCTGTCTTTAGCTAACACAAATAGATTCGACGGTTTCCCAACACGTGAACACGCAACATATAGTTGCCCATGAGAAAAACATGGATTTTCCAAATCTAAACCATTTGTGGTTGTGCATGACCTTCTGCTGTCCTGATTTTTTGAGCTGGATTTCTTGATTCAATTTGTTCTGCAAACTGATGGGCTCAGCAGCGCCATCTATTGATTACTTACTCAACCCAGTCGAAAGGTATCGACATCTTGATTCAATTTGTTCTGCCAACTGATGGGCTCAGCAGCGCCATCTATTGATTACTTACTCAACCCAGTCGAAAGGTATCGACATCTGTTAGAATCATTTGGAGTTAACAGATAATTGTTACTGTCAAATAATAACAGACAAATAATTAGCAATAAATTAAAATTGCGACTATAATTTGAGATTTAAACTATCCTATCTCTCAAGTTGGATCGAACTGCACATGGTGTGCGAATTTTATTATAATCGGTTAAGTGGTTTAGGAGTCCATTGAGGACAAACATTGTGACACGAGATTTATATATATTAAGATAGTCCTCCGAACTCGACTGAGTCGAGTTCGGAGGACGAAACTCAATCATCACCTAGAAGATGGCAAATGAGACTTTGCCGAAACGTTGTGACAATTATCCTTCAGGGGATCAAAACCACAGAACACGGAATGAAACCCGAAAAAACAACTCATCATACTTCGTCCGTGAGAATCTTCATGCTAACATTTATATATATATATATATATATATATATATATATATATATATATATATATATATATATATATATATATATATATATATATATATATATATATATATATATATATATATATATATATATATATATATATATATATATATATATATATATATATATATATATATATATATATTGGAAATCATGCATGGTAACACTTTGCGTGAGAAAAACAGTCAACCCTGTTCTTTACTATTATTTCAGAAATTTTACCAAAAGGAAACAAATTGATACTTGACATCTCCCAGCTCCCATTGATCACTTAAAATATTATTCATAGTTTTTGAACAAACTCCCATTCTAAAATGAAAGGAAATATCAATCTCTCCTCTATTCCTTCCACTTTGGCAGCTCATCTGAGATATCATCAATAGTTTTCATCTCTATCAACCAGTAGCATAATTATTTCCCAATCCGTTTTGTTAATTTGAAGACTGGATGGACATATTTTCAGTATCACTACTTTTATTCGAGTTTTAAGGCCGTCGTTTTTTGGAATTTCTTCCTGACGTTTCGCTTGTTCGAGTGGCTAGCTTCTTCAGAGGCTCATTCATCTTGAAATTCACTCCGATGACTGGAGTTGTTTTTTTTTTTCGCAAGTTGTATTTATGCCGATTCAGGTAGTTTGCGGTGCTAATTATTCCATTCGGATTAGGGGAATTGTCATTAATATTGATTTCCTTGCATGAGTAAGCCTCTGAAGAAGCTAGCCATTCGAGCCAGCGAAACGTCAGGAAGAAATTCCAAAAAACGACGGCCTTCAAACCCGAATAAAAGTAGTGATACTGAAAACCTCGGCCGCGAAAGCCGACATATTTTTCTCAGGAAAATTTCTCTGATATTACATTTCTTGAAAATTATAGGATTTTCCTACTCTGGTGAAACTGTGCAGAAAGTACTCTTCAATAAGAATAATTCTCAAGAAGATCCAAGTGATCTCGGTGCCATTCAACTCATTTAAATTGCCCGGATTCCAATGAAAATTCGTGATTTTGCGAGATTGGTCCAGAAACTGCACAAAACGTGCCTACGTGATCCATCAAAGTGGATGTGTAACTTGTGGATGCAAAATGAAACTTGCACGATTGAAGGTACCGTCGCGTCGGTTTGTATCTCGTGGATATTCGGCAGAACTGGTAAAAAATTCAATGAATTGGTATGAAAGATCACTTCTCGCTTCCGATTCAGTGCGTGTTGTGTTGTTACTTTGACAGGTGAGTGTTCAAATTATTGTTTTATCGGTGGTTTGGTCTCGGATTACAAGAATTCATCCCTGTGAGGAAATTTTGTGTTTTTCAAAACAGTGGATTCCCACCGGTTGTTTTATTCGTCTCTGAAAAATCAATCAATACGTCCAAGGATTTTATCTTTTCTTCGGATTAAAAGATATACTCTTTTCGTAGTTCTTGCTTCAACTTATCACAAGCTGAAAAAATTGAGAATATGAATCACATCTTGGTCTCTTGAATGACGAAATGCTGTTATATCTCAGATCTTTGATAGATTTTCCAAAACCTACATAGAAGTAAAGTATTTATGAATACAATAACGTTGATACATATTGGTTCTTGTATTTTTGTGATAGTCAAATTCACGTTATACGAGAAGTTCCTGACTAATAGGATGTGTTTGATTGAAAAGAAACTGTTTTTTATTTATGCAGTAACTTTTCGGGGTAGAAATTTCAATATTATTTCTCAATTTTTTTCAAATTGTGTAGGTTGAAAACCCAAGAAACTACGAAGAGATCATTCATTCAGTTGAAAAGTCTTGGTGTAGTGTTGACCTGATTGGGAGAGGAGTTTTTCAAGGAAACAAGAAGAGGATATGAAATCCATATCAAAAAAGTATATCAAGATGCTTTGATCGATCGTATTTTCATGGAAAATTTTGCTGACAATATGGACGAAATGTTGTACAGTAAACGCGATAATAAAATTGAAGGTCTCAATAATCAAATCACATCATCAACTAATGAAGCAAGTTCCATTGAAACACTCAACTGGGTAATACTTGTCGCTATAAGCACCTTTTTTTTTGTTTTTTTTTGGAACTTACGTAATTCGTCTCCTCTAGAGAAAATTCAAATGAAATTTTCGGCGGCCTCGTACATTTCCGGAGATACAGATCCATTTTGTTGTAAAACTTCACAATTTTTTACATCAGATTTCTGCTGTTTGAACACACGAAATTTCTCCTCCTCCTTCCTTCAGAAATCCAAAATGTGCATTTGAAATCATTCGGGCTCAAAGAAAAAAGAAGGAAAACCTCAATGATGCTGTTTCCAAACTTTTTCAAGAAAGAAGTATAATTACACCTGTTGTAATGTCTTCTCAAATGAGCTGCCATCGCCTTGGAGCAGTTATATCTGGTTCCATCAAACCTAGAGGTGTGATTATAAATTTTGCAACCGATTCCCTGCATAATGAAGCATTTTTGAATGAAAAGCAGCTTTGAGGTTCGAAAATGGTTCTTGTTGAAGATTTAACGAAACTTAGATACCTACAATCTGATGATCAAAGCCAAAGAAAATTTGGAAAAAAAAAGTTTGGTCTCAAGGGGGAAACATTTTCATCAAAATCGGTGGCAATGAACATCATTTGAAGCACGAAGAGGATCTTGGAAAACTATCCTGGGGTCAAAAGCAGCCGTCAGTCCATCTACGTAATATTTCGAATCCAATCAACAATACAAATTTGAATTATTTCTATAACCACTCAATAATAATTATACCTAACTATTATCTACCAGTGTACACTTGAAACAACAAAAATAACTCATCTATATTTTTCTCATTTAGCTACTAAGACGATCTTTCTGGTTTTTGCGTTATTTGAAATAAACAGTCTGTTTTTATTTTTATGTTATTTTTTTTGTGCACGAATGGTTTTTTTTAATTGTGGCGATTACTGGGACATGGCTCACTAATGACTTGGGGGATGACACGGTATCTATGGCAGACTATTTTCTTTTCAGGTCTTACAGGACAAGATTGCGCGGTGGAGGTGTTGCTTTTTATGTCAATAAGAATATTTCACGTGCTAGACATGATTTTCCTTTCATTATTGATGAGAATATTGAACGAATCTGTATTCAGTTCAAAGTGAACAATCGAAAAATAGACATAGGTAATATATACAGACCATCTTCTGGTAATGTTAATCAATTTATAAGTGATGTTGAAGAGTCCCTCTCTCAAATTATACCTACTGTAGACGAAATAATCTGTCTAGGTCTCAGCAAATCTTTCGATGCCTATGATTTTGAACAAATAATCAATGAACCTACTAGGGTAGGTATGTTATACATCGTTCTCATTGTTAGACCCCATTTTTATCTAATCCCAGTCTTATAAGAGCGTTTGGAGTTCTGGATGCTCGTAATATATCAGACCTCAAGCCCGAAAAACTTGCTAGGTATTTCAGGACAAAATTGAATCATCATGTTTTATTTGTTTCATTTCTCGATACAGTGATACCATCAAGGCCCATACCATATTAGAGTTAATTTTTAGTACTCAAAATAAATATAATCAGAAGTCAACTTTACAGTTAGTTTTTGGTTGAAACACGAGTGACAAAATTGAAGCTGTTCTTTCTATATATTTTCAAAACTTCCTCGGGTGAAGTTGCTAGGTTTGAAATTTTGTATGTTTCCTCCAGACTCCAACTTTTTATTACGCTATAAGGTAGACACGATTAAATTTCCACAAAATGTATTGTCTTCGCGACATGTTTCGATACACTGTATCTTTATCAAGCGAATGTATTTAAACACTCTAAATCCAACTTTTCACATATAATTCGAGTGTTGACATTTTTCTGGAACTTTGGCTCCTGGTAAGATTTATGCAGAACATTCTCAAATTTTTTTCTTTTGCGATAGATACGAGATGTACACGCGATATTCTGTCCAAGTGATATTTTTATTGGTATGATGCTAGTAAAACAATTCTACACCCTTATAATTTTTCCTTGGAGAAAAGTTTTATATTGAACTGGCTCAGACTTATTTTACAAAAGAGGCTTATTCTGACCCAGTATTGTAGTTACCACACACTGTACCAGTATCGAAAGCACACAAAAAGTATAAGAACTTACTTTCTCCCTCATAACCCAAATTTCCTTCAATGAGTGAAGAATTACTCAGTTCTCGAAAAAAAACGTCACCTTTTCATCAGCCATTTTCCTAAACACGGCATCTGTCGCACTGTTGTTCATCAGGGCCAGTCCATTTTATTCTTCAAATTCCTGCCAAGAGTTCAGTGAGTGATCTAAACACTGCCTATATGCCGCAACCCCCGTGACACAACTGAGATTTGTGGAATATCATTGTTATGACAAACTCATACATTAGAACGAAACCAAATTCGAAATATATGTACCTACATAATTATATTTCTAACCTCTTCGTGTATTTTCAATGCCTACTTCAAAGACAAAATGTATTGAAATTGATATTGCAAATATTCATTCCTTGTTCTATTCATTAAATCATTTCCAATAATTGGTTCATAGATCACACTTTTACTGTATCTCTCACTTTAATGAAAATCTCAAAATGATAATCGATGGAAACATTCATACACAAAGTGTAAAAGTGAAAGGTCGTGTGTGAACAGGGCCATTGAATCTGGTGTACCACAGGGTTCTGTGTTGGGCCCTATTCTGTTTCTGTTATACATAAATGACTTATCTAAGATGGACATATCTGGTAGTTTCACTCTATTCGCGGATGATACAACGATATTGTGAAAAGGAAAAAGCTCAGTGAAGCTACATAAGATAATATCATCTGACTTGGAGAAGGTGAAAAGCTGGTGCGATGCCAATTTACTATCTTTAAATGCATCGAGAACGAATATAATATCATTCAAATGTTTGCTTGAAGAAATTCCAATAGACTCTGCCACATTGCAAAATAAGTTACACACAAAATTTCTCGGTGTATTCATTGACAATAGGCTGAAATCTGATAAATACCTTAAACAACTTAAGAGTAAGATTTCCTCCGGGTGTTATGCAGTGAGAGTAGTTTCCAATGAGTTGGGTTTCCATATCGCAAAAACCTTTTACTATGCTCTTATTGAATCTCAGCTACGATATGGAATACCGTTTTGGGGAGCATGCAACTCATCTCTTCTCTCTTCTGTGTTGATATTACAGAAGAAGGCTCTTAGGTGTCTTTGTAAAGTCAAACCCAGAGTATCATGCAGGAATTTGTTCGCTACCAATAAAATTTTGACAGTCATCGCACTTTTTATCCTTTGCCTTATCTATAAACATAAATCGAAGTTCAACTTTGTTTCTACTCCATATGCTACTCGTAATAGCATTCATACCTTTAGACTTCCTATCCCGACTTCGAATCTAATTAGAAACTCTATATACTATAATGGTAGTAAATTGTTCAATCATTTACCATTAGAAATAAAATCTGCAAATCTGAGCAACATCCATTTCAAAAAGGCGGTAAAAGACCTACTTGTTGACAGACCCTATTATAGTTTGGAGGAATATTTTAGTGAATCTTTTTAAGAATAATTTTTAATGATTTATCATTTTTGACTGTTATTTTACATTATAGTGTTTTATATATATATTTTTAATACTATTTTATATCTACATTTGTATTTCTTGGACTTTGTCAATAAGATGCAAAGCTTCAGACAATAAAGTATATTTTGATTCGATTTTGATTTGATTTGAACGTTTTCACAGATTAACTTTGTGATAACTTCCTTGGAGTAAAAGTGGAAGATAAATCGAAAGTAAAAGTTAGATCTATGAACCAAGCCTAATAAACCATTTTTTTGTCTGTGAAACTACCTTTAACGAAGAAATGGGTATTTATGGTATGAATGGAAAATTAAAGAATATTAAAGTTGAATGCTGGCAAAATCTAAGTATGTGCAAACCGATCTTTCATTACCAGGTATTCTGAAAACTTGTAACTGAGTTTAATCACCCTAACACAAACACATATCACTAGCAACCAATCCGCGTTTTGCTAACGAAGACAGCATCTTCAAGAGAAGAAATTGAATTGATTGCGATTTATACCAGACTGACTTCTATAAAAAAGTTTCAACTATCACAGTAAAGGTTTTTCTCCTCCTATTGCTCTCAGTTTCCAATAGAAATTCGCTCAGCTCTAAACTTATCTTCTGAAGCAATCTTCAGTGCTCAATCAAGTATATTTTCAGATTCTAATTTCTGGAAGAGCGGGATGAATCCATTTTTATTATCAGTTCTGTGTCTAGCCCTCGTGTGGATCCTACAGCTACTTTGGAAGAGGCGAAAATTGTATATTCATTCCTGGAATATTCCTGGACCACCAAGTCTCCCTTTAATCGGGTCTTCGTTGTTGTTCCTTGGAGATTCCAATGGTGAGTGTTTGATTCCAAACAGATGGTTTCGAAATTGGTATATTATGCAACGATCATGTGATAACCATTACATGAGAGTTGCATACGCTAGTTTATCTACACCCGATAAATAGTGAAGGTGAGGGACTACAAATATTATATTTATATTTATATTGCACACAATAATTCTAATTGATGAATTTTTTTTAAAAAATCTACAAAATTGTAATCAATGGTATTACTTCGAGAAATAAAACGAGAAATGAAGGGAAGATAAAAAAAAAAGATTTCTCGAGGCTGGAATCGAACCCATGTCTTTTACAACTAATTCAACTTAGCTATAATGTGCTCTGCGCCTTAGACCGCATTTGTTAAATAAATGGAAAATTCAATCATTCTTACTGTATTTCTGCCGGTGAAGGTGTCGAAGATGATTCACCCATATCGCTGGTATCAGACATTTTGTTATGATTATCGAAGTTTGGCTATATTCTTCAAAAATTCAATACCTTTACCGATTTCGACTTGACAAACGTCAAATGCAGAGCATGTACATCATGCTTGATTGAAAAATAATAGGTTTCTATCGGTTGAGAATCTGTATTTTCTACTTTGTGTAGATTTTGACATGAAGAAATAGGGAATAGGTGTAATTTTTTTGGAATACTTCGGTTGCTTGAGCACCTTTTTTTATTTTTTTTGTGGAACTTGCGCAATTTGGTCTCCTCTACAGAAAATCCAATGAAATTTTTGGCGGTTCCGTATATTTTCGAAAATACAGGTCCATTTTGTTATAAAACTATTTTTCACAACAAATTTCTGTTGTTTGAACACACAAAATTCGTCCTTCTTCTGATCAAACATTACTCACTCTCTTATTCACTCGTTTTCAACATTTTTAAGCAGAAAAAAACATTATTTTTTGAAAAATCCAACTTTCTCTAAAAGTCAACATTATTACATTCAGTTCTCAACAAGAACACAACAACACTGCAAATACATCACTTTCAACTGTCATTGCACCATGACATCACAACAAATTGGTTATGGTTTGAGAATAAATGCATTTTTTGAAAAACTAATGGTTTTTTATGCTTAAAAATGCTGAAAACGACTAAATAAAAGAGTGTGTGGTGATTTATCAGAAAAAGGACAAATTTTGTGTGTTCAAACAACAGAAATTTGATGTGGAAAATTGTGAAATTTCACAACAAAATGGACCTGTATCTCCGAAAATATACGAGACCACCGAATTTTTCATTTGGATTTTCTGTTGAGGAGACCGAATTACGTAAGTTCCACGAAAAAAAAAATCAAAAAAGTTGCTGATAGCGACCGAAGTATTACCAAATTATTTTTATGTATTGAACTATTCATTTACATCTCGAAGCCATAGAAAAAAAAACATGAATGGAACCGATAGTATTCAAATTATTTTTCGAAGTGAAATTCAAAACATTGAATTCATTTGAGCGGTTCAAACGCCACCATTTGGCGCGCGCCTTAGATTATCTCAAAAGACATGTTCCGTGTTTGTTTACTCAGGGCGTTTCAGTTTCAACTGATATACAGATCATGGAAAAAGGTGAAACACCTTTTACTCAAGTATTGTATGATGCCGAAATGCAAATACACACGATAAGGTGTTTTTTCGTATTGTTGTGAAGTTTATTTTAACGGTAGTATGCTATAGTCATATACAGGTCAGTTTAAATCAATCAGAGTTCTGCATTAGCCATTCATCAGTGTAAAATTCGGTTCCCCAGACATACATTGATGGATCTTAGTAAAGCGTTTGATTGCGTTAATCATGATCTATTGATAACATAGCTCGAATTCTATGGAATAAGAGGATTACCGTTGAACTTATTGAGATCATATTTGTCTCTCAGAAAACAGTGTGTTACTGATGGTTAAATCATATCAAAATTTCAGATAATAAAAAATGGGGTACCCCAAGGATCTGTGCTGGGGCCACTTCTTTTATTGTTTATATAAATGATATGTTCTTCTATCTATTTCCCAATAAAGTTGTTATGTATGCAGATGACGCTACAATTGTGTCGAAAGGCAAAGATCCCATCTCTCTCAAAACAAGGACAGAACATATAGAAATCTACGCAGAATCATGGTATAATTGTAACTTTCTCAAGCTGAACCGAAATTGAACTCAAGAATTGACGTTTTCTTCAGTACAATCTTCAGGAACCACAGAATCAGTCAAACTCCTAGGAGTGAATATCGATAGCGACCTTAGTTGGATACCTCACACAGAGAGAATAAGTAAAAAGATATCAAGCTATCTCTACCTACTTCGTCAACTGAAGAAATATCTCAGCCTCGAAACACTAATCAACACATACTCTGCTCTTATTCACTCACATATAACTTACGCTATTATTTTATGGGGTCAATCTCCGAATGCCAAAAAAGTTTTTATTTTACAAAAGAATGCTGTCAGGATCATCATAGGTGAAAATTATCGAAGTCATTGTAAGCCATTGTTCAAGCAGCTGGGTATTCTTCCTCTTCCATCAGCTTTTATTTATCAGTCTTTACTTGAAATCAATAAAAACGAAGATTTATATATGACACATGCTGACTACCATGATTATGCAACATGAAACAAAAATCTACTTGTGGTACACAGATATCGCCTCGATAAATCTAAAAAAAATTCACTCGATATCAAATTATTCAATAAAATTCCACAAACATTAAAAGAACTTAATTTCCAAAAATTTAAATCAACAATCAAGAAGCATCTGCTCTGCCATTGCTTCTTTTCAGTTGAGGAATATATGAATGCAGAAAGTCCCCAAGCATACCACGTATAATTTTTATCTTGTTTCATCTTCTAACTAGGTAAGCAATATAAATGTTTTAAATGTTTGTTCACATCGAAATGTTTGTTATTATTTCACTTCATATGTTACAATTATTTTATCTATATTTTGTTTAATCATTTTATAATGATTTCTAGACTTGCTACAAATGTATTACTACTATACGTGACGTAGTCAAATAAATCTCTCTCTCTATCAGAATATCGATTTCAATATACATCTGTCAATGCCAGATATAAATCTGTCAGCGGAGATATTTTTTATTTTCACAGTGATACTAATACCAAAGAAGATTACAGTTACACGTAAATCTTCTTTGCTAATACGCCGTCGTACCTGATAACATCGACATGAGATGCATCTTTCACCACTTTTCATTTCACGTTAACTTCTTCGAAAGGAATGATGAACTATTTGATTTTCCAGATATCATGGCGGCATTGATAAAAACCCAGAAACGGTACCCTGGTCTAGCTAAAATTTGGTTTGGACCCCGACTAATATACACCATAGTAGATCCAGAGCACATAGAGAAAGTTCTCACTAAAGCGATGAATAAGGACCAACTTTATGATTTCATCAGCTATGTCACTGGAACCGGACTCATGACAGCGAAATGTGAGTAGAATTGACAAGGAAAGCATGATTGAATCACCCACTACAATGAAGTTATCCAAAGGAATGCGATCAGCCCTATCTCAACTCAACTACATAGTAGGCTAATGTACTAACATCCGTTAAAAACGACTACTCTCGTGGCTAATACCACGATGAGCGTTAGATTATGTCAGATAGGTGTCAGTGCAGTACCCTTCGTGGTACTAGCCAAGAGGGTAGTTGTTTTCTGATGGGTGTTAGTCCATTTCCAAGTGTGTACACCTACTATAAGTGATCAACACTATTAGCCGAATGTGAAGAGTCCGAACGAACTTTTGATCATATGTTCTTCAGAAAACCAGCACTTTACCCGTGATCAAAGAACATACCTGCATACCAGTTTCAGAGTGGTTGCTCTTCATCAGTATAGGGTAGATCTTACACCGATAACTCGAAGACCAGCCTTTGTTGATCCAAATACTGTTATACATCGAAAAAGGCCCTGTAGATGTGTGTTGACCTCGAAACTGATCTGTCAGATAGTTTTCAGTAAATTATATAAAAATGGTTGATCAAGCCTGAAAATAAGAACACGGATGACAGAGCTATGCTCGGTATTTTTTTTTGGTTTTGTTAGATTACTCTAAGGCGTTCAACCGAATCAATCACAGACTTTTATTGGAAATGTTGGAGTATTTGGGATTTGCTTTTAGCGTGATAACAGTACTATCTGGTCGATAGTTCTCAGTTTGTTATAATCAATAACAAAAAATCTGATATCCTCGAAATAATGAATGGCGTTCCTCAGGGATCTATTTTGGGTGCACTTTTTTTGTTCTATACAACTCCCAATTCTCGAAAACTTCAAACAATCACTACTATTGGTTGTGAGTCAAAATGGAGTTGCCATGTTCCAGATGAAAAATGGAGAAAGCATAGAAAATGCATCATGCCAGCTTTCAACCAGAGGGTCCTCGATTGCTTTGCTGAAATTTTTGCACGACAGAGTGAAATTCTTGCTGATCAACTCCAGAATTATGTGGGCCAGAAAGGATTCGATCTCTTTCTTCTGCTGTCCAGGTGCACTTTGGATATTATTTGTGGTGGGTAGTCCCAATTTTTTTAAATGTGACGAATTTCAAATTTTTGTTCGTTCTAGAAACTGCTCTAGGTATAGAAATGCATATCCAAACCACCGATTCAGATTTTGGAACGAATTTGGACAGGTGAGCGTGACGAACTTGACTCTTGACTCTTCTATTGAGTGGTGTGGTCATTTGAGGCGAAGAAACTTGATTCTCTCCTAGATGAATAGAATCCCTGGTGAGATTAGTAACTCTAGACCTGATTTATCACGTTCTGGGGCTTTCAAAATATTCGCTAGATGTGTGAGAATTGAATTCCGTCATCTTGAATCTGCATTACGATTTATTTGAATTTTACTATAAACATATTTTAGGAATGATATGCCTATTATCAAGTGAGATAGACGTAGGTCTATCGTTTTTTATGAAAACCAACATTGTATCGGTATCCAAGTTATTTCACCGGAATTTCAATGCATCTTGATTCTTTCATAAGTCAGTACAGAGACTTGTCGAATCAAAAGCAATATGGCTGTTGGCATTCCTTGTCACTGACCAACATTCCTAACTCGCACCCTCTCATTTCTTTCATCTGTCTGACAGATAACTTATTCATTCTTGTATTGAAAAACCGGCCCTAATTCTCTGTTCGTATTTGAATGTTTCAATGATGAAGTCTGATTTTGATGCCGTAAAACATAGGTTTTTGATTGATAAGAACGCCATGTCTAATTTTATCCTATGATCGACATCGAGAAGGTTCTCTCTATTTTTTTCCTGGCCACCTAGTATGCCTATTGTTTTGCAGTGTGTGGTTCAACAGCTTGTTTCAGGTCCAGTATTTTCAGAAAACCCGAGGACCAACAACTGCAACTTGTAATTTATTTGTGATTTTGTTTGGGTATTCATGAAAGCAATAACAACTTCTACTGATTTAAAATATTAATAAATTTTTATAAGCTTTCATCTGTATTTGGGAATTGATGAGCCAAAACCAAATACGAAACAGTTCAGAAATATTCAATGCGTAAGGATCTGCATCAACAATCAATGACGAAGATGTACACAAAGGTTCCAAATGTATTATCGAGCATAACTTTCAGCAACGTCTTTGTTCTTCCACATCAATGTTCTCAGATAATCTCCCTACAATAAAACTACGAAAATAATCTGAAGATCAATATTTACTACCTAGGGACTAGCAACACAATGATATTCGTATGGAGAATTATAGTTGCCCAATTCAGTGGTCACGTTAGGTTAGGTGACGAACTCGGTTCTTTCATTCACTGAGTGGTGTAGGATATTTCCAATTGCTTATAATTTCTATTGATTTCAGGTTGATGGAAATCACTACGTACAGAATATTCAGAATATGGCACCACTTGACATTCACTTGGCCTCTTTATCCGCTGAGCAAGGAATATAAAGTGGTTATCGACAAGTTTCACGATGTCACCTCATCGGTAAACTCGACTGTCAATATATACAGGGTGGATCAATGGAAACGAAACCAGGCCAATTTCTTATTATTGGCGTTGAGGATTTTGTTTGTGACTCATTTAAAATTTCGTCTCGAAGGGAAAATTATTATTATTATTATTTTTATTTATCATTTTCAGCCCTGTGACTTCCACTCCCTCGACGGACAAACCACTGGAAACAGAATTTGAGATTTAAGCATTGGATCTCACCTTGCCTAGGTGGTGGAAGTCACTATGTCGAACATATGTTGGAAAGGTTTGCCTCTTAGAAAAAAGAATCGACGAGTCCGAGGATTTTTCATTTCTAAGATCCAACTATGAGAAATCGATATTGTCCCGTTGCCAATGGTCCACCCTGTATACTGTGAATGAATTTTCTGGACGAATAATGCAAATATTCATGGGCATGCTTGAAAACTGGCTTCAAATCAAATATTCTTAAAATGAACAATTTGTTCAGGCCAGCCTCAACTCACCTACACTGTAGATTGACGGACTAACACCTATTAGAAAACAACTACTCCCCTGGCTGATACCACGAAGGGCATTGGATTACATCCAACAGGTATTAGTGCGGGATTCTTCACAGAAGAAATTCCACATATGCTCTTGGCGATTCAACTACCAGCATTGATTTTCAATTATTGGGACGGGACACACTTGCAGACCGGTTTCGGGCTATTTTGCTAGTTGTTTGTATCAGCCTAGGTCTAGGGAAGATTATGTTGATGATGGCACTGCCTTGCACTGACGAGAGGCCAAATAGCCCGAAACCGGCCTGCAAGTGTGTCCCGTCCCAATAATTGGAAATCAATTCTGGTAGTTGTCTCACCAAGAGCATATGTGGAATTTCTTCTGTGAAGAATCCCGCACTAACACCTGTTGGATGTAATCCAATGTCCTTCGTGGTATTAGCCAGGGGAGTAGTTGTTTTCTAATAGGTGTTAGTCGGTCAACCTACAGTGTAGGTGAGTTGAGGCTGGTCTGAACAAATTGTTCATTTTTAGAATATTTGCTGGACGATATCACAGCTTCCTGCAGGCATGTCGGTTTGGGCATCGTTTATCAGCCAACCATATGGAAATATCATCATGAAGGGATAGATACTACGGAAAAATGACAGTTGTGATTTCGTTTCCAAGTAAAATTTTTTTTTCATTTTTCTCACAGCTCGAATCGGACATTTTCTTGAATACTTGAGCAAAATGCCATAACAAATTCCGAAACAGAAGTGGAAGCTTTTGTCCAAGATTCATATCATTCATATTTTGAAGTTCACTTTGATGCCTAGAAATTCATTCAAAACAAAAATGTTTCGCCTTTCAGAGAAGGAAACTTTGTCGTGCGTTTTCAAGTGAACGGAAATTTCAACATCATAGTGTAGATGGCGTAACGAAAACGCTCAATTTTTTGACACAGACATTCACCAACTATTCTATTCCTCTATTGACGATAGTTTCGGTGAGAGGGCCCAAAAAAGGGCCAAAATACCTCTCAATAACAAAAATGATAATGAATGAATCATTAATGTTTCCATATTCAAACGTTGCTAGCAAAGTTGGGCTATTGCCCACTAGATGTCGGAAGTAGTATCCTTATTGAATATTTGGAAATGATTAGCTTATATCTCCACATATGAGTTGAGAGAAAAAAGAATAAACGATCAAAGATTCATCAGATTTATGTGAAATGAAATTCCTATACGATGATATGTGATGAAGATGCTGTTTTAGATAATCAAAACGAAAATGGCAGAATATGAAACAAGAAAAAGACTAGAGAAAGACACTGTCACTGTGAATACAGAGGAAGGTGAATACTTTTTTTAAAAATGATGATATCCTAATAGATATGTTCATCAATTTGGAATAATTTTTAGATCGACGTGGGAAAAAAGTTGCGTTTCTGGACTTGATACTAGAGAACTCCAATTTCACGGAAGAAGAAATGAGAGAGGAAGTGGATATCTTTATGATTGCGGTGAGAATAATCAAGATACGTGTGTTTTGTATACAAATTCAGTAAAATAGTTATTTATGATATAAGTGCTGATAGTGATATTTTATTTTGTGAGAAGGGAAGTTTGGAACACGACGCCGAAGGCGGAAAGTTCCATCTCTTCAAACAAAATAAAATCACTTTCAGCAGGTATCATACACTATTTTTTCTACAAACACCATTAAGAGTCCAAATTAACGCATACCTATTTCACATTTATCAATTGATAGAAAATAGCCTCGAGATAGTCAGTTTTGAATCCAATTTCATCTAATCTATTCATGAAACAAGTTGCCAAGGTAATCGAAAACAGAATTTGTTGATATATCTTTGTTGACAATAAACGTCAATTAATCACGAATTATTCTTTCTCGTTTCTTCGTTCCTCGATGGAAAGTGATCCAGAAAATGAATTTCTACCGCCGGAAATTGAAGAAGCTGCCAATAAAGCTGCTTTTGAATTATTGCCTAGTAAGTCAAAGCGACAGTACGAGTTTTCGTACCATCGTTTCTTGAAATGATGTGATCAGAAAAATGTCAGTGGCAAGGAGGCCAGTGAAAAAGTTCTTCTTGCATACTTTGCAGAAAGGTCCAAAATATGGGAATCGTCAACGCTTTAGTCGAATTACTTTGTTTAGGTCGATGATGAACATAAATAATCATGACATAAGCAGATATTACAAGCTTGTGGCTTTTTTGAAGCGAATGGGTGAAGGATATAGACCAAATAAATCACTATTAGAACTACTACAAAATATTACTTTTAATACCAGTTTTATAAAATGGTATTTTAAACACTGACAACATGCGTCAAAAATTATACTTCTACTGACGTTTCTAGAAAAAATGACTTTGACGCTTCCCCGTAAGGCAACTAGGTAGTAGTTTCCAATAGACTGTTGCTTCCTTTCTATGTTTGAATCTCAACTGTGCAGGATATACACATTCCAACAGAGTGAAAATTTTTCATCTTATTCATGCGGATATATTTTTTCTGAACTTATTGGGCTATCGAACTGCCGTTTCGTGCAGAGAAGAATACCTCTTTTCGCACATATTCGGCATTTGACGAAATTATCATTATTGATATGATTGAGGATTAATTTTTTTTAGGGGAGTGACACAACTGCGTCATCGATGACTTGCCTTTTCACGATTCTAGGGATGTACCCAGACATACAGGTAAAGTGGATATCTCGATTTTATGAACATGATCTTGTGCGGCCACATTACCAAAACAGGAACACTTTATACTCATTAATTTTATAAATTCGATTCATGAGAGCCTCGAAACTGAAAGAAGGAAATTGGTCCGATCAACTAATGTTTTTGTTAGTTCAAATCAGAGACTCCCCTAGGGATAATTTACTTTTTTCCACTCACATCACAAATTTTGATTATCCATTTCCGAGCAGAAGCTTCTAGTTCAACTTTTTCATGGATTCATAGGAAACTCAATGTAAAACTCGAGAAACTTATTGTATTCCCAATCATTCGAGAATGTTTTTGATTATAACCTACTTTATGGTTGGAGAGTGATCGATTGTTCACACGATGTGAGAAATAACTTGACTGACACCTTTTGGAACTTCCCAAACCTTTTCGTCTTGTATAGAAAATACTCTACCAATCAGAAATTAGGTGGTCAGATCCCCAACTAAGACATGGAAGTGGCCGATAAGTGATGAAAAGTCCATATTAAACGAATAATATACAGTTGCCTATGATATTTTCACATATTGGGGTTTACTAAACCGCGGCACGTGTTTCGCTATACAATACCTTCCTCAAGCAGGAACATTCAAGTAATTCTACTACTATTACATTCCCAACTTAAACGATGAATCAAATCCGACGGTCAATATAATCAAGGACCGATCCGATCATCCTTTACAGCCTAATTTCCTGGAAAGAACATCTCCAATAGAGGCGAATTATTCAACTCAGTATGGTCATTTATTAGGTACTGTGAATTTTTAAACTCATCGATCTCCATAATACTCTCCCAGAGATTGAGTTTCAAACCCTTCCCCTGGAAATGAAGGATTTCAAATTCGTGGTTGTGGCATAACCATTAGATTAAGGATTATAGTATTTGTAAATGTGGGGTTCCATTCGATTATATATATATATATTTTAATTCTTTATTTAACGTCGGCCTATTTCCGCTACCAAAGCCAATCACCGACGCCGGTGAGCACACTTCCCCCAACCGGAAATTTTGCCGAACCCTCTGGTATTCCAACAAGAGGTAGGGATCTTTAACGAGCCCAACATCCATGGACTCGGGACCGACGGCTTTACGTCCCCTCCGAAGGACGGCATATCCTCAATATATCTTGTGCTCATTGATATATTGTCTGCGAGCTATGATATGCTATTCCGCTGCAGCTGTACGGGCTTTCGACACGGTATTTCCCTGTATGGTCACCCATCTAAGTATTAGCCGCGCTCGGCGTTGCTTAACTTCAGATATCGAATGACTGTCAGTCAACCTGAAGAGCTGTGCCATATGCTCCATTCGATTATATTTCGTTTTGTTTACTTTTTACTTGGCGTACTGTTCTGATCGGACATTTTCAACTTGGCTCCACCTGCGTCCATATTCACGAAACAACTTAATTGAAATGATATTTTATAGAAATCTAAACTTTGAACTATAATAGTTTTTTCCTCCGCCCGGTAGAGGTCGCGAGCATTTAGTTTCGGAAATGATTTGAATCTCTGAACGGATACGCAAAAAACTTCGTTAGAAAAAATACTTAAAGAAAACGCAGTAGCTTGAGATCGGCGAGAAAAGCTTTCTTTTTCTATTGATTTTGCGAGTGACACTATTCTAGACCTGAAGGGTATTTATGGAATCAAATTCATTTTGGATTTCGCTGCCTGGTCTAGAACGTGAAAACCGGAAAAAATCTATGAAATTTGAGCCAAAAGCGAATAAATTGTTTGGAATCCGATCTTGGCTGTTTTGGTGGTCGTACCTTTTATTCATCCCTTTTCATAGTTGAACTCATGTTCCTCTGTAATTAGTTTACCATTTCGGAAACTCTTTCTGTGTTTTTTTACCCGAGGATCAAATGTTCTTCCGTTTGACCGACGTAAACCATGATACATGACACCGAACTTTTATTTTTATTGTTTTTGAACCATTCTTCGTTTTATAAGCAGTCCCTGAATATTTTTGTTTCAAAAAATTGGAAATTTCTTTACTACGTTGGCCTAAAAAGGTCAACTTTCTGTAATTTTCATCATTCTGGTCTATTGATTCCTCGAATATCCCTAGATCATTGAGAAAAATTCAAGAACAGAACCGAATGCAATGTCAATATTTTTCGAGTCTCTTTCGCGAATTGAATATCATAACATATCGAAAAACCAGTACCTACAAGATATTCCAGAAATCTTGATGGTGCATCATAATATTCTTCTATGACAGTTGTCGATTATTTTCAATAACCAATAATATTCGATATTGAAAGTAATTCATGATTCATCAGAACTGATTTATGTGGGTTGACTCTTAAACTGTACTTTTAATATTCAGCAAAAGGTTCTCGACGAAATCCTCGATATCATGGGTCCAGACCGCACAGTATTGCCATCAGATCTGCCAAGAATGAAATACACGGAACGAGTGATCAAAGAGAGCTTGAGGATATTTCCAGTGGCGGCGTTTTTCCTTAGAGATATCGGGGAAGACGTAGATATAGGTAGGACATAGGTTAATAATAGGGAATATGCATGATTTTTGGTCAGAACTCAAATTATTCATTACTTTTTTATAACGTAGAAAAAAGTTCAAATAGGGATGGACATGAAACTTTGCATCAATATTTTGTTCAACATTGAGCTAGCACTCCATAATGTAGGAGGTTTTATGATTTTTGATTTTTCCTTAAAATAGCATATAAGAACATTTTCAGAAACCATTTTTATATGTTTCTTGTCGCACCATTCACGAAATTTGTCATATGTTTTCTTATATACTAACTTGGATTTGGCCCGTAACATATTAGGTACTATTGTCCCCCATCAATTTATTTTTGAACTCAATAAGCTCAAATTCTGGATTTTCCATATACCTAGTAGCGCGTATTTTTTTTACAGATCACGATTCGTTCTTGTATAATTTTTTCCAAAGGCAAACTGTGAGAAAGTCCATAGATCTTTCTCTGCTGCCCGGTCCAAGTTTCATAATTTTCAAATGATATCTTCAGCCTTTTGTATAGGAATATGTTCAGTTTGACAGCTTTCATGTTCTGTAGCTCTAATGATATATCAATTTTTTTCAAGGGGACGCCATTATCCCAGCAGGCTCTTCTGCATTTTTTGGTCCCGTTCACATTCATAGGAACCCAAAATATTGGCCCGACCCGATGAAATTTGATCCTGATAGGTTCTTGCCAGAAAATGTAGCGAAAAGACACCCCTGCACGTATGTAGCCTTCTCTTATGGACCAAGGAATTGTATAGGTGAGATAAGTTCTGTTATGGGTGAGTTAAAGTAAGAACTTTCAAAAGTTGCATTGAACTAACCGATTCTTGATGAATATCCATAGTCAATAGAAAATATCAGTACTTTATATACTATTCTCAATACCGGTGGATTCACAAGATCGAGGCACGTGCTTCGCTATACAATATCTTCCTCGAGACAGTTCAGGAATCTGTGATATTTTTTGCATACTTCTATTTTTCAACATATCGTACAACTCAAACTGGGCAGGAGAAAAGAAAAGCAATACTTTACGGGGGTTGATATATTTACATTATCTTTAGTGCATTTACGTTAAAGATAGAGTGCTTGTAAACAAAAACACGTGATGGGTCGTGTAGATCAAGGCAGGACTTGGAACTACTGAAAAGAAGTATTTGGCGTTTTCATTGAATTTATCTACAACTTCCACAATTTTTCAACGACTTTTTGTTTTTTTCGGGTTGTAGAAAGTCACGAACGATACTACTGGACTATGACTGGATACTTTCGTGAGAATGTGATTAACTAAACTTTCGGGATTTTCATGTACTTCATCTTTGTATACGTTGAGATCATATTCTTATAGATACTACTCGAATGCCTTATCTTTATTCTTTTTCGAGGAGTCTTAATATTTGATACGACATTGTTATCAAATTCATTCATATCTGTACTGGACATATTGACTAAAGTAACACATGCACTACTTACGATAAGTATCAATACTATTCAGTAATATTAGTGGAATTGGTTCGGACTTTCATTGTCTATATCATTAACTCTGTTGCTGAGAACCAAACCTGTTGCTAAGAACCAAAGGATGAAAGTATAAAACTACAAATCTACGAATCTGTTCCCCTCATTTTGGTGCTATGTTTCAAAAATCATTTTCCTATGTTGCAGTAAATATTTTCAATGCCCTACCTGAAAGTATTAAGTGTGCCCCTTCTCTTTTAACAAGAAGTGTCTCAAGACTTATCTATATGATCCCAATACTGTAATGGTTGGAGATTTTCTGATTCACTAGCTTTTCCAATGACGACACTCATCCTTATGCAATCATCATTTTCCTGCACAGTAGAAATTTCAAATGACCGAAGTTACTTCATTTAATGGTAATAACATAAGTATGTGTGTATTCATTTTCTACTTTATATTTGAAGTGTTTTGTTTTGGCATATGTATGTATAATTTATGTTTGAGCATATACCAAATGCGGAGTATGTTTTAATTGTATATCATCCTGTTGGTAATCTGGGGGGTTGTATGGAAGAGCAACTCAGGTGAATACCGCCTCTTTATTTTCATTTTGTAAGAATTTATGTATATTTACTCAAACCAATAAAGACACATTACTATTATTATTATTATTAAATAAAGTTATCAAATCTGAACAAAAAGTTCGAAGTGGATTTTTTGGTCGAAATTAAATAAGAAAATAATCTGACAAGAAAATCGAGATATCAAATATGACATATTACTCGAAAAAATTGAAATATCGAATATGAAAATTGGTCAAAAAATGTAAATGAAGAAAAGAATGAAATAATATGAACGAATGTTGAAACCAAGTTTCAAATTAGTGTACTCAGGACGTTTCGATTGTTGGTATTGGGAATCGTCTTCGGGTGATGACTGACAACATTTCGAGGTATGGTCGGTAACAAAGCCCCGATTTCCCTATGGTAGGGAAAAGGGACGGTGATAACAATGAGGCGCTACTAGAAGTGCACTGATCGGTTGTTAGCGGAAAATGGATGTATTGGCGCGAGATTCTCCCTCATCGAGCCGTTGGTCCATCCTTTGAATAAGTGGTTTTCACATATTCCGAATTTCTACATAGGGGTGACTGAATGCATCGATGTTTAGAACGTGGGCGGCTTCCTTGAATTTCCTCTTGAATCAGTGCTCCTCCTTGTGTATAACCTCGGCCTCAGACCATTTAATGCTGTGATGCTTTGTACAAATATGCTCCGATATTCCTGATTTCGTTGTTTCTCCTCGTTGTGTGTTTTTCTTGTCTTAGCCCATTCTCACTTCCAATGGTCTTCTGGTTTCTCCGATGTAGAATTTGCCGCACTCGCATGGTATCCGATAAAGGCAGTTGTTGGTGTCGCTGTTTTTATTCGGTGGTCGAATTTTTGTGAGCTGGCTGCGTATTGTGTTTCCTGATCGAAAACAGACTCTGACGTTGTACTTTCCTCCTTTTCTCTGAAAGTTCTCTCACGTAGGGGATAGTAGGAACTTGTTCCAATATCTCCCTGGTTCTCCTTTGGTTTGTCCGGGCCAATGCCTGAACCACTAGCTTCTTCGAATAGCCGTTCTTCTGAAGATCCTTCCTTATGTTGTTCAGTTCCTTGTCGAGACTTTCTTTGGTGTTGCAGAGATCGATTATCCGATCAATCAGAGACTTGAATTTAGTACTATACTGTGACAGCATAATACAACTCTGAGTGTTCTTCAATATCACAGCCAGCTAATATCGAAATGCGAGGAATAACTCTCCACGTGCTGATCACGCTAGATGCATTACTCTACTCATTGCGCACTCTATCTTCAACGTTGATAGAATAAAGATAGTTTCTATTACTGTTAGATTGCTTCCATGGAATTTTGTTATTCATTCCATGCTTGACAGTTCCATTATGGTGGATCTGAACATTTGAATCCTGCTTTCTACATCAGGATACATTTCCCAACAAAAATATTGATCTTTTCAGTATTCATGTTTTTTTGTGGAACCAAAAGTGAGAAAGAAGAGAACCATTCTTTTTATAAATAAACCTTGAATCGAAATCGGTTTCTCGGTTCTCTCGTTCCGTGGTCTTCAATTTGACGTTCATTTGTCTTATTGTATGTTCCAGGAGGTAGATATGCGATGATGAATATCAAAACAATTCTAGCTTCAGTGTTGAGGAGATACAAATTTTTTTCGGAATACAAGACCCTCGAAGAAATCGAACTGAAGTCCAACGTTGTATTGAGGCTGAAAGATGGGCCGAAAGTTTGGATTGAACCAAGATGAACGATGAGTATTTAGCAGAAAGAACAAATTAAAAAAATTAAGATTCAACCTATCAAGCGTACATAATATATTTGAAACAGCGGTTACTGTATGTACAAGTATAATATCGTTACAAATAATAAAAAATGATATAAATATTTTCGAAATTGTAAATATTTTTCGAGATGAAATGAGATGGAGAGGTGATGATTGTATTTCTGTTAGAAGTGGAATGAATTGGGAAGTTTGGAAGATAAGGGAAGGGAAAAATTAAAAAAAAGGGAAAGGGAAAATAGGGGGGGGAAAAGAGTGATGGTACACCCCCGTTTTCTCGTTTGGTTTTGTAGGGATGGGGGTGGGGGAGGGGGGAGAGGAGGAGGGGAGGGAAGAGGAGGAGGAGAGAAAAGAGAAAGAAAAAAACAACGTCCAATGATTGGGGGAAGGGGGGAAGGGTTGGAGGGGGGGAGGGGGAACAGGGGGGGGGGGGAGGGGGGGGGGGGGGGGGGGGGGGGGGGGGGGGGAGGGGGGGGGGGGGGGGGGGGGGGGGGGGTGTGTTCTTTTTTTTTTCTCTGGGGGGGGGTTTTCCCCCCCTTTTTTTTTTTTTTTTTTTTTTTGTTTTTTTGGTTTTTTTTTTTTTTTTTTCTCTTTTGTGGGGTTTGTGTGTTTTTTTTTTTTTTTTTGTTTTTTTTTTTTTTTGTGTGGTTTGTTGTGGGGGGGGGGGGGGGGGGGGGTGGGGTTGTGATTGGGATTTGGGTGGGTGGGGGTTTTTTTGTTTTTGTTTGTTGGTGTGGGGGGTTGGTTTTGGGGGTTGTGTTTTTTTTTTTTTTTTTTTTTTTGGGGGGGGGTGGGGGGGGGGGTGGGGTGGGGGGGGTGTGGTGGGGTGGGGGGGGTGGTGGGGGGGGTTTTTGTGTTTTTTTTTTTTTTTAAATTTTTTTTTTTTTTTTTTTTGTGTTACAATACCAATTTCAACACCAATTCCAATACAAATAACAATTACAATACCAATTCAGTCAATCCATCTTGGCCAACTTATCCTACCCAGCAATCTGTGTGAGTATACTAAGAAAAAAAATACCTTTGTGTTCACTGTGTTGTCTTCGTCTCTCCTACCAGTCTCTTGGAAAAGTAGCTGAGCTTCTGCCAAGATGGATTGGATAAGCTGTACAAACGTAACACTAGTACATAGAAATAATAATATTCATTTTATCGATTCCTTCGACATCACATGGTGACATAGGAAACGTCAGTAAGGAAATGAAAAATGAATGGTGGAACAATCCACTCGTGATATACTTATCTGCCAAAATTCATATATCACAAATGCCATAATCGGTATGCACAGATCAATAAAACATCGAAATCATTCAAAATGAAATAGATATAAATTAAAATGCATAGACAATACACAAAAAGGTTCCTCTATTCATATTGCATTTCTTTAATGTCCCTCCCTTTCATGTTTTGAACGGGTCAACTCCAAAAATTGAAACTTTTGATAATTAAATTGATGCATGAATACTATATTTTGGTGTGAAATTGACACATGAAAATTTCAAGATGGCGCCATCTAAAAAAAAAATAAATGGAAAGGGGGTTCTTGTGATACATCATTTTGAAGCTGCTGACGAATACTTTATAACCCTAGAATATGGAGTCAATATCTTCTCCTACTACAAAATGGCAGAACATTCAATAATCACCTGAAAACAAACACATTAATATCGATACAGACTTTCTCGGTCTGGCTCCCCGAGGGGGATACAAAAGCCAAAAATGTCCCTACAACGAGCATCATCGTTTAGTTCAAATATTCTCATTTAGTTTTCCCTATCATAAGTAGATAGGTACCACGTAAACTATATCCAAAATGGTCAATCGAACAAAATTGAACAGGGGAGTTGTATTTGAATATGCTGGCAACTACTGTTGATGCCCTATTCGATATGGATATTATTATTTCAACAAGATGGAGCACACCATATAACTACAGACAAGTAAAAAAATTTTTGGATAATATACTTTCCATGGTCTTTGGATTGGCCATCAAGGTACTACGGAATGGCCAGCCCTCTTGCTAGATTTAATAACTTTTTTATGTGGCTATTTGGTGTACGAAACTGAACCAGCTTCAATATTGATTGTACGGCAGAAAATAACAAATAATTGTAAAAATATCGACGTTGCTGTGTCCGAAAATGTTCGACTTGAAATATCGGCTAGGCTGTTCTCATCTCAAGACGTTTAAGACATCCTTTTCTAGCATCTTCTGAACTGAACTTGGCTTATTTCCTCAAATCATGAAGTCAAAAGTCGATGTGTGCAAGCAATTATTAAACGTTCCGCCATTATGTAGGTGAAGATATTGACTTCATATTGTAGGGTTGTAAAGTATTTATTAGGAGCTTCAAAATAATGTATAAACAAGACCCCCCTTTCAGGTTTACGCTGTCGCCTTTTTCTTCCAGGATGTCTGCTTCTCAGTCGGTACGCCAAAACATGTAGATCTCTCAATCTCAGGGTAGAATTCCAGGCAGGGTTATCAAAACTTGCTTTCAATAAATGCAATAGTATTGTAAATGAACATTCTCTGAATAAATATGGGAAAATTCAACTCGAATATGTTTTATTCATCAGCAACTCAATAAAATCCGAAAATATGAACACTGTACCAATTATTCATAAATACCAAATAACTATTCAATGTAATCCCTGCGATAAATACTTTTAATTCCATAGTTCCCAAGAATGCGATGAAAATAAACATGAAATTGACCAACTTTCCAACTTAGAATTAAGGTTCTGTTATCGGTGTAATAGCCAGAGCTTATACTAAGAAACACAAACGCACTCTTGCTTGATATCACTGTTTTCTGTACGATTCTCAAGCGGATTTTTGAACCCATTGGCAGTGAGAAGCGTACAGGAAACTGCTATTTTCTGTTAATATGGATTTTCAAGTATCAGCCGGTTCAAATAAAATCTATTCTATTCTACCTACTGAATATTTCTAATTGGGAATCATTTTTCACTTCCAATGATCTACAAGGGTCAGAGATACGACCTGTCATAGAATACCGTTCTCATGTGTGGAGTTGGGCACCAAATCATTCATTAAAGCTTCTCGATTCTATTCAGAGAAAGGCAATTCGTCTTGTTGGTGATTCTTTGCTCACAGACTCGCTCATTTCATTGGAACATCGTAGAAGGGTCGGAGACTTGTCTCTCTTCTATAGATATTTTCACGGTCGGTGCTCCTCTGAAATATTATCAATCGTTCCACCCTTGGCAATATCTACGCGGATGACTCGACAAGTACAGAATTCCCACCCCTTTGTTGTGAATTTGGAAACCTGTCGAACCTTTCTTGCCAAGGGATATTTCTTCAATAGAACAGCTGAGCTTTGGAACTCTTTGCCAAAAGAGGTCTTTCCTGAGGCTTATAAATTTCAGAAATTCAAAGTGAATGATAATTCGTATCTCTTGCCCCTTGATTCACGCGGTGTTCTTCGAACATTACAGGGCTTTCATTTCGTGTGGATCTACATATAAAAAAAAAGAAAAGATGATTATAAGTTCTTGAAACTAAAAATTCCTGACTCCTTTCACACGGGTCTCGTAATGCTTTCTGAATATTGCAAAATCCATCGAAAGAACCCAGACATGAAATATCATACATATATCTTAGTAATTTTTTCAAATACACATAGAAGCCATGAAATGAAACGTTCATCTCATTCCCAAATAAAAAACAATTTGGCTTTTTGACCCCTACTGAGCTTAATCTTGGTACCAAGAAAATCACGAACTATAAAAAAAGGTTATCGTATCTAGTACATAAATACTTCGCTATATAACGTATGGATGCTGTTTTTCCATTTGTACTTTGACGGAAGAGAATCGTGATATGGTGAAATTACTAGTAAGTGAATTCCGAGTTATCAGTTAAATTGGACCACTTTGGAATAAAGGCGACACGATTTTCACTGGAAATCACTCTAGAGCTTGTGTTATTTCTGGTTTTATTTTAAATTATTAAATTTTCGTGAAAAATTCAATCCAAGCCTGCTAGAGTTAACTCTGTTTTTCATTCATGTTGGAGATATGGCAAGGTTTAGCATTTTTCAAAGTTTATAGAGTGTACCTTTCATCAATTTTCGTCATTTTTAATTATTATTATGATGATTGTCGACACAGTACACGTCGTATTGTCGTCATTTGATATTATTTGGCTGCTTAGCACATTTCAAATATGTTCCTTCCTCTTGAACAGCTTTGGGATATAAAACTTCGAAATGTCTCAGAACTCACTTGCTAGTTAGTTGGGGATATTTGTAGTGCGTGACATCTCAGATGACTTCCTCATTGAACAATGAACAATGATATATTTTATTCTCTTGGTATTTCACAGTCTCCATAAGCGTTCATTATATATTGATGAGTGTGTCCAGTTCTGTTTTCGAGTGAGTTGAGCTCTGTAAAAAATTTCACTTCTATTCAAGAGGTTATATTAGATTCTAGTATAGATATGTATAAAGAAACAGGGTATTATCAGGTCCACAAATTTGATACCTGGAAAATTTTGTGTAGAAGAAAATGTAGCTCTTTGAAAATGATGAAATAACATTATACAAATTCAAAGAAATGTTTGTAAAACAATAGAAACTTTCTTTTTGTATTATAACTAACGCTATACAAAATGTAACTCCTTTTAACTGGTTGCATAAGAAACTATTCTGTTTTTGCAAATGCTTCTATCCTTCACATTGATTTTGAAAAAGATGAAACATCCCTACCAACGTTGATGATAATTATTGAACATTCCAAATGAAAACATTTTTTTTCAGACATTTATCTTGGCTTTGTGCCTATCTTACGCTTTAGCCACACCCCATGGCTACGGAACAGGTGAAGATGGCCATGAAGGGGGGACCGGAGGAGAAAATGGAGGGGAGACCGGAGGAGGTAATGGAGAGGGGGCCAGAGGAGGTCATGGAGGGGAGACCAGAGGAGGTTCTGGTGGCTCAGGAAAACAGATTTACACAAGAATTGGATGAAGTTATCCGGTGAGTGATGTTGGAGGAGATTATCAGCGACTGGGTGAAAGAAACACAGACACTGATTTACTGTCAAATATCTTTTTTTTAATTTACTAATAAACGATAGTTACACATTGATGTTCGTTTGTTTTTTGGCAATATGAGTTCATTCGGAGGAAACAGTTCTTCGTATATCATGCAGAAATATATTTTTCATCAATATCTTAGCAAAGCACTTTCGACAAAACACTCATCACTAGTGCTTTCCTGAAAGTAAGTAATGATTGAGAAGCAATGAATATCAGGAAATTATAAAAGATTCTCAACACTTGAAAATTCAGTTGAACTTATGAAAAGTGATGTTACCTTCACGTCAGGTATACAAGAGCCATAAAAATACATGCTTCTGGAAACCAAGAAATTTCAAATACTTTTAAAAACATTCCAGAGTAAAATTCTAAACGAGGATTATCTTGGATATGAATCAATAATATCTGCATTTATGGAGTCTATTGAGGTAGAAGTGAAGTGAAAATGAACTTGAAATTGTGTGTCAGAATAGTGACACGGAATGTAAGATAGAAAAAAAAAATTGTGCTATAATTATTGAAGAGTACAGATATCAAACAAGACAAGAGTTTTCGAGAAAAGGAATATCTAAAAATGTCAGTCTAATGAGAACCTACCATTTTCAGATCAGTGCCAAGAAGAACAAAAAAAAATTGATCTAGATAATGTGAATGGAGTTCAGGGAATCCAAAATCAGGTATAAGGTCGTTGGTTAGATTTCAATTGAGGATAATGTTTATTTTTGAGAATATAAAACTATCGAGGAATATACTCTGAACGAGCGTATCAGTCACAGATAATAATAATATTCATTTCCAACAAGACATATAAAATGTATAAGTAAGGACTTATATAAGGCAAAAACACTGAAAAAGGGTATTATCTTTGAAGATCAGAAATATGTGACTCCACATTTAAGTACACATACACCTATATACAGATTCCAACCATCTTGCCTCAACTCCTGTACATCTGTACGTGTATGACCATGACGAAAAAAAATACCTTCTAGGCATATATTTCAACACAGTGAACACATATAAAGGGTAGTTTCGGAATAAAGTAAAGTAAAAAAACATTTTTCCGTCAGAAATTGTTTCAGGAAGCTTCTGGATTATATTAAATATTTGGCTTCCTTTATATTTTCAGGTAAATTATTGTAAACAGGCAAACCCAAAATTGTGGGTGCATTGTCAGAGACCTTATACTTTGTAAATGAGATGTGGTAATTTTTTCTTTGGCGTGTATTCACAGAGTGAAAATCTCCTGTCAAAACTCATTTTCGTCTATGTTCGAAAATAAAGACAGATCATTCATAAGTATATATTTTGCCAAATTGGAATCACTCCACAAACACATACCATACCATATTCGGGCCACAGCCTGTGTATGGTATAGTGCCACTAGCTAGGCATTTCTAGTTTATGTTTGAAATTCTTGAACATGAAACATCTAAAGTTCTATCTTTTTTTTAAGTTTGAACAGTGACCTTCCCAGCTTACATTTCGATCAATAAAAAGTACTATTGATGGATACATCCGCAGACATATCAATCCTGGGAGGATCGCACTTTCTTCGATAGTTATGAAATATTAATATTTGGGTTTTCTAAGCGTTCAAATTCGAAGAATTTGTGTTGCATCAGTCCTGCATCACTTCTACAGTTTTTTTTATCTTCATGGATACCAGCTTCGTTTTTGTGTAAATTTATCGATGACATGTCGTTTGCCTACATTGTTACATGAACTTCTTTCCAAAATTTATACAGGTCGTTAGGGTACAGTGTGAATAAAATAGGTCATAGGATTGATCCTTGTGGGACACTTATATCAATGGGTTTACTCTTCGAATTTATGAAACAACCTCTTTCAGATTGGATATTTGGAACATGTACTTACTGATGACGATGTTTGAAAAAAGGCGCAATTCATTCCAATGTCTAACCTTGTAAATCATCATACAGTGTGTCTCTCAGTAACATGAGCTCATCAGGTGCTACAACTTCTATTTATTTTGTCTGATAATCCTTATTTTTGTCACAGAATCCTGAACGAACCTTTTGTTGATCTCAGTTCAAGATGAAATCGATTTCTGAATTACCAAACTATGTTCATCACACGCGCAAATGTAGATACATACCGGACAATTTCATATTTTCATTGATTTTGAGAATATGGAGAGAATTACCAAGTCACAGTTTTCAGCACGATTCAATAAAACAAAAATATTTGAGTAGAGTGGAAAATACCTTTGTTGTTGAAGTGAATGAGATGGTGTGATGGTGATGACATAATTGATACTCTGAGCAAACGCAGACTGGGTGGAACAGTTGTTCAACCACCTTCCCTCAATCGAATATTTTTTTTATGTACGAAGAACGCCATAAAGGGAGAAAACTCCATCTTCTTCAATTCAAGCCTGTATGATGCTCACATTTCTATAGGTCGCTATGACAATTGACAAGTGAGAATCTCCCTGGTAAGTTAATCGACAAACACCTATCAGAAAACAATCGCTCTGCTAGAGCAGAGTTCTTAGCACAGGGGAATTTATGCATACTCTATTGATGATACAAGTACCGTTATCAATTTACAATCATTGGGATGGGCACACTTGTAGACCGGTCTCGGACTTATTGCTTTCCGCCAGTGCTAAGTAGTTAGAACAAAAACTCGAAAGTCATTGTGTTACCACAAACATGAATCTTGTCCTGGATTGGTATACCTCCAAAAGTTACAGCTATTTTCGAGGTTATTATTTATTATTAGAAATGAATCAACTGATGACTAGGTACGGGTATTGTGTCTATCGAAAATTCTCTTTTCCATGAATTCGGTCTTATTGAGAACATTAGACTTTCGAGAAAAGAGAACTGGTCGGTTTTTGTTCCCTTTGGCTCCCCGTTGTTCTTCGTGTTGGTTCTTTTTTGGTGCTATGGATAATATTTCAATAATTATGAATCTTTTTGAAGTTTCAGTAACGTCTCATCCAAAATGTTGTACCTGCCCGTCATATTTAATTCATTATTTGTAATGTTACTTCTGAACCACTCGGTATTATTGTTACTTCCTTTCTTGAATAATTGAATCAATATAAAAATAAAGTAAACAATTATATTAGAATAAGTGAAAAAAATCAAAAAGTTAAATATAAAATCTAATAAAATGTAGAGGTGGATGTGTTGAGCCTTGCGTGGATCCAATACAATTGAACAATCTCCCATCAAGAATATGAGGTGGCTGATTTGGTGCACAATAGGATTTTCTGTGATTGGAAAGGAATGCAAATTCATCCAATGATTTCGAAGGAGAAATGGTGTCAAGTAAAGAAGCAGCATTTCCGCGTTGAACAGCGATGCTGATGCGCTGGATAAGGAATGAAGTAGATCGGATATCCCATGTTGTTTGACTCAGTTTTCTTCCAATATCGTGGATTAAATAAGGATAATTTCGTCACTGACAGGGTATTCTTCATACAAAAAAGATTAACGAGATTGATGATATTAAGTATAGAGTCCAGTAGGGGATTGTGAAAAAAATCGGAGCGTCACAATCACCGAAATCTATATCTAGCTATATCTAGGAGTTGATGCGCCATACCATTTCAATTTTCAACCCATTGTATGACGATCTCATATTTTTTGCAACAGGTTCCAAAAGAGTCACTCTCAACTACAGTCAAATGACTCCTGATGGATAATACGTTCTTGGAATTTTCAGTTTCTGACTTTTCTCTCACGATTATTCTAACGTAATGATAATTACAAAATCCATTGGATGAACTCAGACATGAGATATCATACTGTATATCTCAGTAATTTTCCCAAGCACTAGAAGACGGCATTAAGTGCAACGTGTGGGACTTCTACTCAATTCTAAACAAAAACAACTTTGCTTTTTGACCCCTACCGGGTATGATCTCTATACCAAGAAAATCCACGAACTATGAAAGAGGGTTATCGTATCTAGTACAAAAATACTTCACTATATAACGTGTGGCTACTGTTTTTCCAGCAATACCTACTTCCGAATTTGACGGAAGAAAATCGTGTTATGGTGAAGTTACTGGTGAGTAAATTACAAGTTATCAGTAAAAATGGGTACTTTGGGGTGAAACTGAAATAATTTGAGCTCCAGAGAGATTTTGAGTGAATTTTTCTTTTCAATTTACAAATTTATTTGAAAAATTCAATTCAAGGTCCAGGGAGTTGACTTTGGACTCATACTAAAGTTGGAGATACGGCAAGGTTTCCCAATTTTCAAAGTTCATTCATTTGAAGTTTCTTCAATTTCGGTTCCAATATGGATTTTGTGAATCAAGTATCACAATTCAAACTGAGGAACAGTTGTGTTTTCCACTAGAGGAAGCCAAAATGAAAAAATACGTAACGAGCATTCTCATGCTTGAAGTCCTTACGATAGCTACTTACGAAACCAGTTAGAAAATGTAACTCTTTTATATTGCACGCTATTTCTACCGTAAGTGCGAAGCGGGATCAGCAAAGTAGTGTGTTATACAGAATAAAATTTCCCATCGTCTCTTATAAATGATTTCTTTCAATTTCGATGGAAGAGATCCTTTCATTATTTCCTAATAGTTAAAATGTCTAATAGTTTGCTGTGGATCTCGTCATGACATGAATAGAGTCAGATTTTACTCTGTTCCTACTGTTGTGAAACCTGTTTTTAATAAATAAGAACGACCTATCCAGGTTCATTCTATGATTGACATTGATATTGAAGAGTCCCTCATATACTCCAGTCTATGACGGTGAAAAAAGTGTAAACTGTGTATTTATCCCATAGAGCACCGATTCGCATGAAAATTTGGATATAGGTTCTACTTACCCTCTATTCCAAAATCTACCCCGTGCCGAGGGTTGCTTTCTCCCTGAGGTGGATGCCACCCCTTCTTGGGGGTGAAAAAATTTTCATTGGAAATAAGTGCGGAAATCAATAGATTGACTAATTCTAAGCACTTTTTGTTCAATGAAGTTTTTTCGGGAAAGCAATACTTTTCGACTTATTCGCGAGTGAAATCGTCGGTTTTCAGACAAAAAAAAAACACGTTTTCTAATCCTTTTTCGCGAATAACTGGAAAATAATGCATCTAATGGAAAAACCTCTGGAGAGCAAAATTATAGCTTTTGAAAAAACAAAGGCGATTGTTTATTTGTGATGTAAGCAAACCCACTACAAACTGAATGATTGCTTGTTGAAAGTTGATTGGTATTTTCAAACGCCAAAATGGAACGTTTCTACGTACAATAACCAAAAACCAATGCATTTTTCGGGAAAAACTAATTGGACCTTTTCTGAAGTCCTTCAAAAATCCTTTATTTTTGTTACTTTCAAAAGTTTCTAGCATCAGAACTGACCGAGGTATGAAGGAAATAATGTTGAATCCTATTTTTTCGTTGAAAAAAATTTGTGAATAACTCATCCTCTCTTTTTCCCCCTTCGAAAAAAATCGTTGTTACTCAATAATTCACTTCATTCATGTTCTTTTAATGAGTTCTGAGTTTTTCATCAATTGAAAGTACGTAGTTTTGGAAAAAATTGAGATTTAAGAGAAAAAATCATATACGTAAATCAGCGAAAAATCACAATTTCTTCGAAATAACTCGAAAAGTATTGATCACATGCAAAATTTTCCGGAGTACAAAATTGAAGGCTATTCTTCTCTGAAAATTTCGGTGTTTCATTTTCTTCTGCAGGATGAAAATAGAGTAAGATATGGCCAGTTAAATATTGTGAGGGTTCGCGCAAAGTACCTTTTTTGAGCCCTTTCAGCATGAACCTTTTCAAAAATATAATCTGAACAAAAAATAATGTAAATGAGCTTATAGCTCTTGATGAATGCTACAAAATACTTCTTTGGTGTATTTGATTGCTTGAAGACTAAGCGAGTTATGGGAAAAAACCAAAAACAATTTTTGTAGAAATTAGAGTATGTACATGAGTATATTGAAGAATACACATAGTAACTATATTTTAGGCGTAGTGGAACTATATGTATATTATATATGTATATATACATATAGTTCCACTGTGCAACGATTTTTTCCAAAGGGGGTGGAAAGAGAGGATGAGTTATTCACAATTTCACAACGAAAAAATAGGATTCAATATTATTTCCTTCATACCTCGGTCAGTTTTGATGCTAGAAACTTTCATAAATAACAAAAATGAAGGATTTTTGAAGGACTTCAAAAAAAGTCCAATCAGTTCTCCCGAAAAATGCATTGGTTTTTGGTTATTGTACGTAGAAACTTTCCATTTTGGCGTTTGAAAATACCAATCAACTTACAACAAGCAATCATTCAGTTTGCAGTGGGTTTGCATACATCACAAATAAACAATCGCCTTTGTTTTTTCAAAAGCTATAATTTTGCTGTCTAGAGGTTTTTCGATTAGATGCATTATTTTCCAGTTATTCGCGAAAAAGGATCTGAAAACGTGTTTTTTTTTTTACTGAAAACCGACAATTTCACTCGCGAATAAGTCGAAAAGTATTGCTTTTCAGAAAAAACTTTATTGAACAAAAAGTGCTTAGAATAAGTCAATCTATCAATTTCCGCACTTATTTCCGATAAAGATATTTTCACCCCCAAGAAGGGGTGGCATCCACCCCCAGGGAGAAAGCAACCCTCGGCACAGGGTAGATTTTGAAAAAGAGGGTATGTAGATCTGGAATCCAAATTTTCATGCGAATCGGTGCTGTATGGGATAAATACACGGGAAAATGGTCATCGACTGGACTAATAATAATTGCTTGAACGCAGAGCTATGATTCTGGATATTCGTTAAAACACAAGAAATGTCAACAGTTACTTTCAATTTTGTAAGAGCGCGGGTTTTTATACAAACAATGAGACTTTCAATATTATCAAAATATTTATGAAACTTTCATAACTCTTCATCTGAACCTGAGAAAGGAAGATGTCACTTGAAACCAAATACGAAACAATAACCATATTTGTTACAGGAGGGATACCATCAATTGTATCACCCTAAAAATATTCGATGCGCTGGGATCATATACTATATCATATTCTTATATTATATGCTATATATATATATATATATATATATATATATATATATATATATATATATATATATATATATATATATATATATATATATATATATATATATATATTCGGATAGGTTTCCGCGGACGAGTATGTGTGTTGTTGTTGAGTCCGGGTTGAACCGCGTCTGGAGTTTTGTTCTCGACGTTTCGGCTCCGATTTTGGAGCCATTTTCAAGAGGTAAATGTGACTTCACGCTGAGGTCTCAATCTGCCTACTCCTCAGGTGTTGTCACAGGGGGCAAGGGTTTGTGACTTGACGCCGGGGCCTCAACAACAACATATACATATATATATATATATATATATATATATATATATATATATATATATATATGTTATATGTATAATATTAGAATTTATTGTTTCTCATAACAAAAATCATCCCTAACGTGTTTGTCTTTTTTTAAAAACATTTCAAAATCATTTATTTTGGTTTCAAAACTGCGAACCCCTGTTTATAAATTTCCTCATCCCAGATTGAAGCAAACGTCTTTGATAAATCATCAGCTGTTTTGTGAAAGAATAAATGAATAGAATGGAGTTCTGAGGATTTTTTATGAGCTTCTCTCAAAAATAACTGTAATACGAAATCAAAACTGCAAATCGAGTGAGAGAAACTGATTGTGAGTTTAGCATATCTTGTAGGCAAAGGAAAAATTTTGAACCCCGTTCAGAAATATTTTTTTCAATATTCATATCGATTTCAATCGGAGGAAGATAAAAGAGGATCTTCGAAACGTAAAATGTTTGTTCCGTAGTTTTCTGGATTTCTAACCTATCACAATCTGGCATAATAAGAATCAATATTGAATTATAAACAAGTTTATAAGGGCAGTTGTTTAATCTATCACGAAAAGTTGTTGCCTCTATTGAAAAACAGGTTCTTTTGGATAGAACAAGTCCAATTAGTCAGCAACTTCTCGTAAAACTTGAATTTGACTATCAAAAAATTAATGAGAACTCAAATGTAAAGATTTCTTGTTGACAATCTTCGTAATTGACATTTGTTTCTCAATAGACACAGCAACTTTTCGGGGAAGATTAAAAATCTGCCCTTCTAAACTTGTATAAATCAATTCTTATTTTTTCAGATTGTGGTAGTTACAAAACCAAAAATCTACGGAACGAATATTTATCCACCACAAAATAATAACGTTCAAACGATATAACCTGATATTGTATATACAGAAAAGTTTTTTTCTGATTTCGACATATGAAGTGACACGTTTCAAAATTGACAAAAATGCCACAGCGCCTTACTTTTCATAGACAGTTATATAATGAATAACTTTATATCACATAGTTACTAAAAGCGAAACAAAAGAATTCGCACGTATAATGAAAAGACACATGGAAACTCTCATGTGCTCCTTGAAGTTATTTACTGTTAAATATGATAAAAATCGATACCCTTATTATTATGATGATTGTGAGTAAACACACGTATTTTTGTAATAGTATTCGTAGCATCTCCATATGTTCCTTACTCTAGGATATCTTAATTTGAAGAAGATTAATTTTTGCTTTTTCACAAGCACCCCAACTATTCTTCGAATCCTAAAAATACAAAATTTTCAAAATGTTACAGAAAACCATTTTGCACTATACTCTCCACTTGCTTGTTAGTTTGGAATTTTGGTAGTGTCTTATATTTCAAATGACTTCTGTATCAAATTGTGAATAGTCACATACTTGGCTCAGAACACTCCCATGCCACTTTTTTTTTTCAGACCACTATCTTGGCTTTGTGCCTGTCCTATGCGTTAGCCACGCCCTATGGCTATGGAACGGGTGGCGGTGGCCATGGAGGGGGGTCCGGTGGAGGTTATGGAGGGGGATCCGGAGGAGGTCATGGACATGCTGGAAATACAGGATCGGTAGCTGGTGGAACCCCAGGTGGTTTTGGTGGACAAGGATGTGGGGGTAGTCAAGCATGTGGTGGTGGCTTCGGAGGCGGTCATGCTGGTACAGGAGGACACGGTTCCGTCGGGGGCGGAGGAGGTTATCCAGGAGGTGGATTTGGAGGAGGTTCGGGTGGCTCAGGAGGACACGGTTCCTCTGGAATTGGTGGAGGCCAACCAGGAGGCTACGGAGGAGGTCAACCAGGAGGAGGGTTTGGAGGTGGCGGCGGCGGAGGAAGTCATGGAGGAGGCTGGGGAGGTAATCAACACGGAGGGCACGCGACTGGGTACAAGAAACATGGATACTGATTTTATGTCAAACACCTTTTTTTTATTTACGAATAAACGATAAATATATACTAGTGTTTGATTGTTTTTCAGCCATAAAAGAAATATTTAGAGGAAGAAAATTTTTCGTATTTCGTGCAGGAATATATTTTAAAAATGATCATAGCAGACCGCTTTGGACTAAAATATTCATCATCAGTGCTCACCTGCAAGTAAGTGATGATTGAATAAATAATAATATCAGGCACGTATGAAAAATTCTCAACATTTGGAAATTCAGTTGAACTCATGAAAAGTAAGGTTACTTCTCGAGAGGTGTACGAGGTCCATAACCAACATAATATATGCTTCAAAAATGACAAAAATGTTCAGAAAATATGGGAGTAAATTAGTGAACAAGGATTGTCCTGGATATAATCTGATAATACCCGAATTCCTAAAATCTAGTCAGGTTGAAATGACCCGAAAATAAACATTTGAAAATATCCGGAAATATAATGACAATGACAAAAGATGACAGTGACATGGAATGAAAGATAGAGAAGGAAATTTTGTTATATAATTGGAGAGTTTGAATATTTTCTGAGAAAAAAAGCCAGAGATCTGAAAGTGTGAGTAAAAAAAATTTATATACATGATATGAAAAGAGTTCAAGAAATTCAAAACCAAGATTGAGGTCGTTATATAGATTGTATTCCAGTTGAGGGAAACAGGAATATACTTTGAACGTGCGTAACATTCACAGAGATTTGTACTGTACAAAAATCAAATTGAACTGACCGATACTTGATGATTATCCATATTGACAAAAATATCATAGTTTTCTGTACGGTTCTCACTGACAATGGGTTTGCAGAACCGCAACACGTGTTTCGTTATACAATAGCTTCCTCAAGCTATTGTGTAGCGAAACACTGTTATATATTTCGTAGAATACAAGTTTTCTTCAAACCTTATAAGGATGTCTCTCAATTACATGAGTCCACCACATCTATTCATATTGTCTGATGATTTCCGTCACAGAATCCGGTAATACTTCGGTCGCTATGAGCACTTTTTTTGATTTTTTTTTTGTGGAACTCACGTGATTTGGTCTTTTCTGCAGGAAATCTAAATGAAATTATTGGCGGTCTCTTATATTTTCGGAGATACAGGGTCTTTTTGGTGTAAAACTTCACAATTTTCCACATAAAATTTCTGGTGTTTGAACACACAAAATTCCTCCTTCTTCTGATCAAACACCACACACTCTCTTATTTACTCGTTTTTAACATTTTCGTGCAGAAAAAACCATTAGTTTTTCAAAAAATGCATTTATTTTCAAACCATAACCAATTTGTTGTGATGTCATAGTGCAATAACAGTCGAAAGTGATTGCTGTATTTGCAGTGTTGCCGCTCTCATTGTTATTGTTGAGAACTGAATGCATCAATGTTTGAATTTTGGAGAAAGTTGGATTTTTGAAAAAATGATGTTTTTTTTTCTGCTTGAAAATATTGAAAACGAGTGAATAAGAGAGTGAGTAATGTTTGATCACAAGAAGGACGAATTTTGTGTGTTCAAACACCAGAAATTTGATGTGAAAAATTGTGAAGTTTTACATCAAAAAGGCCCTGTGTCTCCGAAAATATAAGAGACCGCCTATAATTTCATTTAGATTTTCTGTAGAGGAGACCGAATCACGTGAATTCCACAAAAAAAATTTAAAAAAGGTGCTCATAGCGACCGAAGTATAACCCAGAATCCTGAACAAAGAGAGCACATAATGAAATGAAACCAACCAAAGTGGAATCACATGGAAATGTAAATACATACCAACGGATTCCATATTTTCATATATACCACAAAAAATTTTATAAATAAATAAAAAGTTCAAGTTTTTTCATATAATTCATCCACTGATGTCCATAGATATTCTATGGACGATTTTAACGGTTATTGTGTCTTCCACAATGTTGTACATGTCTAACGTATTTTTGTTGTTATTTTTAGGGTTACTTCTTAAACACTCGTATAACCTATATAATCGGAAAGTAAGGAAGTGAGTTTTGATTCACCCCCTAATAACAACACAGCACGTGAATGGACTAACAAATGTTAATAAACAACTACTCTCCTGGTTAATAACACCAAGGGCGTTGAATTGTATCCGACTGTGCATCAACCTACCGTGTAAGTAAGTTGAGCGAATTCTTCTAAGATGATTTGATTATTCATCGAATATGTGAGAAAATCGCCCAATTGCCCGAAAGATTCGGTTCAATTCATCATTTGAAAATGGTATGGAATTCATTTTTGAAATATCTACATGACAAAATTGATTTCTCAATCAAATTGTTATTTAAAATGGGAAACTCTGACTGAAGTGATTTTTTATTGTTCTCCTTGAAGTCTTTTGAGTCCTTCGGTACATTCCCCGTATGACTTCATTTTTTCAGATTACTTTTGAGAAGAATTAGAAAAAGTGTGTAGGGTAAAAATATATGAAATATGTTTAAATATCATATCCATAATATAAAAAAATGGATAATTTAACAAGCTATATTTCAGACAACTTGCTGATAACTAATTTTTTTTTTGGACCCGTATCTCATAACAACAATTATATTATGAAAAACATTGGCAATGAAATTATTCTGATCAACTCTACCACGTAATGGTTTCGCAACTCACGAATCCAAATCCAACTTGTTTACCATTATGCATGAGTATTTGTTTTCTTGTAACTGTGATAATAAATCCACTTCTCTTTGTGTACATTGACCTGAAGCAGATATTGTGCTAATCGCTGTTTCTGGGCAACGAAAAATCCCCTTTATTTGGTATATGATAAACAGGTATATATTCGGATATGCATCAAAATCATAATCATACGTTCTCAGATTGTAACTAACCAACATGAAATTTGTGGTAAGTTTTGAATTAATAATTCCTTAAAATTGAATATTGTTACCAAATACCTTCGTCAAATGTATATTTTGTGAAGCGTTTCAACCAGCATTTACAACGGTAAACATGTTTTTCAGGGAATATTTACTGACACTGAGTATGAATGTCCTTCTTAAGATCAAATCATCACAATTCCTTAATGCCAGTTTCAACTTACCTACCCAGTAGGTTAGTGAACTAACATAGCCAGAGGAGTAGTTGTTCTCTGACAGGTGTTGTCTATTAATCTATTGTGTAGATGAGTTCAGACTGGCCTGAATAGGTTTGTTCTTTTTGATTATTTGACATATAGTCAATCTTCGAATGTCATTGACTAGTGTTTGTGTGTGTTTCCTGAAGATGCTATTTTTGCTATTTTTCACTTTTACAGTACCTTGACAGTACGAGATAATTTCATCAATTCAGGCTTTCATTATTCAAACCACATAAAAACAATGACATAGGTCAGTGTCGGTGGCACTAGGAAAACGTGTAGATACTGTAGACCCAATGCATTTTGAACATCTGAGGCTTCCTGAAACCCCTCTGACATAGGTCGGTGGGAAAAGCTTGCAGACATTATGTTGTTGTAACCTCCTCCCTTATTTGTGAGGATGGGGAGATCTGTGAGTGGTCACAGAATGTTACTCTGGATGTTTAATGATTATAGTGAGTTATCAAAAATAATAGATGGAAACAGTTACAGCTTATCCAATCCATCTTGACACAGAACTTTTAACGTATATCTCCAGCAATCTCTGTGAGGTGTACTAAGATAAAAACTCACCTAATATATGTGTCCACTGTGTTGAAATTCATTCGTAGAAGGTGTTTTTTTTTCGTCATGGTCTACACTACCATTGTGCAACTGGAAAAGTATCTGAGTTTGTGCCAAGATGGATTGGATAAGCTGTACAATGATGACTATTTTTCAGGTACTCTGCTTGGTCGTACTGCTCTTGGTTCAGAGCTCCCTCAACAGCCCTTCCAAGAATGCTGGACCCCATGGAGCCAATAGGGGAAGCTCGAGCAACAATGGGGGTAGCAACAGAGGTGGAGGAAACAGAGGAAGCAGTGGAGGACAAAGTGGCGGGGCAACTGGACACAGCGGTGGAAACTATGGAAATGGCAGGCTGACATGAGGAAGCAATACTCTTGATCAATGAACAGGGTCTATTCAATTCATTCAGGTTATGGTAACTTGTTGTTTACTGTATTCGCATAAACGTTTTGTTGACTTCTATGTTTTGTTTTATTCACTGCATCAGAATTCCTGGGCAACAAAAATCGCTAACGTTGACAAAGTACATGGGATCAAATCAGAGTAAGTTGAAACAAGGAATATATAAGAGTTATGTTCCAAGTTGCTCACATTTCTCACATATTGGTTCAATATAACGGAATGATAAGTCAAATATTAATGAATATGATATTGGCCATAAAAAATGAAAATATGTCAATTTGTGAAAACAATATAGGAATTTTGATAAATTGTTTAGCTTTCTCCTTCTCCGAATCGAAAATGAGAAATTACAGCTTCTATGAAATTGAATAGAAAAAAATTATGAATTCTCTGTTGATAGGTATGTGTATATCTTTCAAAAACGTTTGATTCATTCACCAAAAGGAAAAAAAGAATCTAAAACAGCTACTCTCCTGCCTATATGGCACGACAGGCACTGGTTCACATAGAAATCCCCTTTTCTCGCTCAATTTGTATTTTTGTGATTTTGCTATTTTACATTCAATATTCTAATTTTTTGTCACAATATTTTTATTTTTTGATCAATCAAACCGTTAATTTTTATTCTTTCAACAAAAACTGATTAATTTCAACCTTTACGTTTTGATTTTTATTTCTTATTTCAAGAAAATGATCGAGGCTTTCGCGGCCAAGGTTTTCAGTATCACTACTTTTGTTCGGGTTTGAAGGCCGTCCTTTTTTCTAAATTTCTTCCTGACTTTTCGTCGGCACGAGTGGCTCATACATCTTGAGTTTGACTCCGATGACTGGTGTTGAGTTATAAACAGTTGATTTCTTTCTTCGACCAGGTGAATATATCAGAACTCTATTTCGAATATCATATTGATATTCAATTCCTGATATAGATATATAGGGCCATGAAACCGAAGAGTCCCACGGTTCATAACAGGAAGGACTCTCAGGTAGTTGCGAATGCATATCTGCCATATATCCCGAGGGTCACTGACAGAATTGGAAAACTCTTGGGGAAATATAACATAAAAACGGTTTTCAAGCCGACCAAGAAGACCCAACAAAGCCTCAGGTCGGCTAAAGACAAAAGAGACCCACTGTCAGCGGCAGGGGATTATCGCATACCGTGCACCTGTGGGAAGGTTTACATCGGTACCACGAAAAGATCCATGGGTACAAGGCTCAAAGAGCATCAGAGGAACTGCAGGCTGGGGCAAACCGACAAATCGGCGGTGGCGGAACACGCATTGAGTGAGGGCGACCACAGGATTCTGTTCGAAAATGCAACACTGATTGCCCCCAACCAGGGTTACAATAGCCGACTGGTACGGGAGGCAATAGAGATCCAAAAACATGCGGACAATTTCAACAGAAAGGAAGAAGCGTTGACTCTAAACAGAATTTGGAATCCGATTCTGAAGAAATCAAGAATAACTAATGAAATCACAGCAGGTAGTGCGGCAACTAATAATGATGATTATTCCCCGAACCCGACAGAAGTAATTAACACTCCAGACTACCTGCATCAATATAAATACGCCTTGGGAAATCGAACTGTTTAGTCATCGGAGATGAATAAGCCTCTGAAGAAGCTGGCCACTCGCGCTAGCGAAACGTCAGGAAGAAATTCCAAAGAACGACGGCCTTCAAGCCCGAAGAGAAGTATTTATACTACCACTAGTTTCCATGCTGAACTGAATTTGAAACACCTTTAAAATATCGTTGTCAAAAAAATTTTGAATTGTCACTTATGTTTGTGATTATATTGTCTCTATGGTTACTGCAATGTTTCCTGGTTACGGCGTCTTTTGTTTTATCTACGCCACACCTCTTTTGCCGTGACGAAGATTGTAACGATTTACCAGTGCGCTTTTAAAATGTACTATAATGTACTACATTTAGAAATCATCATTGAACATACAATGAAGGTATTTCGTGACAGTCGTAGAAAAACTATGAAGAACTGAGTATATTTACGGGTGGGAGTGGAAAAAAACATTTTCAATAGCATTATAACTGAGGAAAAAAACAAAGTCGAGAAGTTTCTACATGATACGTGTATTAAAAAAAAACAACCGACACCATCAACAGATCTTCACTATCGCCCGATACCGCCTATAATCACCCCACCGATTATTGGTCTACCATGATAGTAGTAGAAGGGGGGAGGACGGGGTGGTCCGAATACTCCAAATCCCCCGAACCCTAATCTATGGAAGCCGCCAAATCCTCTTCGGAATCCACCTCCAAACCCACCTCCGAATCCTAGGCCAAATCCATGCTTAGGTTCAGGCTTCCCTTCACAAGTAACCCAGATGAAAAAGATGGCAGCAAGAAGCTGAAAAATGGGAAATGTTTTCAATCCTCTGATACGTTCTATTCAACCGTTTTTGTGAGGGTTCATTGGTTGACATGAATATTAGGGAGGGAGTTTGTCACTCGAGTCTCATCACACAAATTCACATTTGGTATGGTTTAGTGACTATTTGACTATCGATTTGCATTCATTATATTACTCAAGTACAGTATAATATCCATATGGTAATTAATAGCTGAACTATGCGCCACTATATGTCCAGGACTTGCTAAAATGTTCGTCATATTCCATGATAAAACCACACGATTAGGTATTTCTGAGATGCCTAGGAAATCTTGGTGTATCTACTTATACCTAAATAATTATGAGATAAACTTGGCGAAAACCGATTGCTCGATTTTTGAGATAATAAAAACTTCAGATCGCTATTGTAGATGGCGATCAGTCATATACCATTTGAAGCTTAATTTTCACTAGAGACAAATGTGCAACCGAATATTCTACTACTGTTTATTATTTGCCTACTGAGGTTTTGACAGCCCTGACAGCCAATCAAATGCGTATCAGAAAACGTGCATATAACGTGTAAAATTACCGTTAACAACCTGTCAGTCCTGTCATTGTCACCTGCTACCTCTACAAGTTCTTAGTGTTTTTATATCAGTTTTGTTTCCGAGAAAATATACTCTGCCCATTCACCTGAGAATTCACGACAAAGTTGCCTTCTGTTTAAAAAACATGCTAGCGTATTGAAAGTGATAGACTGTCTTGGAATTGGGGATACACACATCAGTTATGCAACGGTTCAAAATACGTATCACATCGATATTTCCTTTATTTAAACAACACTTTGTTTTCAATCTTTCATTGATAAGAGCTATAGATGTTCCCTCCTCGATATAAGACTTTCGCTCAAGCTGAAATTCATGTTATTTTTTTGGGGCGATTTAGGTACTGAATAAAGACGAATATCCGGATCCCCAGATTTTGACTGTCCACATAAAATACAAAATCTTCTACACATCGTGAAAAAGAACTTGTAATAACTCCACAACTTATTCTACTTATATAGACTTTTAAATTCTTGGATGCGAAGAAATAATTTCAGATAGTTTCCATTGACAACAATAAACCTCAAAGTTACGTCAATCTGACGAAACCGACATTTGACAGATTTTTTAAAATGCTCGTATAACGCCCCCTATACAAAAATCAGAAAGCTTTCGTAATCGTCGATTGTTTTTCTCCAAGAAATCTAAACAATATCGAATCACTAGATACACCAGGGTTTCCAAGACATCTTAGTTATTTCTATGGTAAATTTGTTGCCGCAAACCACAAATATGTGCATCATTGTGAAGAATGTTAATTTTGAACATTTCGAGTATTTTTCGAAACATAAGGAATCAAGTCTTGAATAAGGTGATTTTATCACCATATCAATTATCAGAAGTGAATGTAATCACATATCAGTTGTGATACTGTAGGCTTTCATAGTAGAATTCAGTGTTATTTTTAATATTGGCATTCTGACACATAGATGACATTTCTCCCAGCGACAAATTGCTGCGAAAAATTGCAGCGCCAAATTGCAGAGTCGAAACAGGGTGTAATAGCTTTGTTCATAGAGATATAGTTAGTCAACCATTTGGAATGTTTCATCAATGTGGTCGAACATTCATATTTCGAAGATTATTTTGGTGTTTAAACTTTTATTTCCTTCATAAACTTTTATCATCAACTCTATTTTGAGGCTTCATTAACTTTCAACATTTCGGTCAAGCTGACAGACAGAAATCTGCACCCATTTTTCCTTCAGAGGACAAAATTCGTCGTCTTGTATTCGTTTTTACACAGGTATAGACTAACTATATTTCTATAAACAATGATAATAGATATATTCATTTTACGGATGGGACTGAACAACTCAAGTTAATTCCATTTACGACATAAAAGGATTTGAGAATGACAAATGTCAGGTAAAAGTAGTCAACGTCAGATTAGTTGTTTGTTGTCTTAATTTTCTGACATCTGATGAGTTACATTCCTGAAAGTAAAGAACAAAAAAGATACGTATGGTCCAAAGGACACAGCAGTTCTTCATTCAACTCAACTCGAAGAACACCAGAAATTTAACATTTAACAAGTTGGGTTTTTGAAATCGGCTTGAAGCATGAGATTTTAAGATTAACTCATATATTGCGACAAAATGAAGGGTGCATCAACTTGACTACATGCTATAAAAAAATGTAAATCAATTTTCCTCTCCTGAAGATGCTAATCTTGTTAGCAAAAAGCACATCGAGTACAAATAATATAGTGTAGTGTTAGGGAAATTGATCTCTACAAAAAATCTCAATATTCACAGAATTTGTAATGAAAACTTGAACTACAAACGCTGGATTTTTTAAAAGTTCCTACACTGTACAATCGTAACGTCTGTAGGTGGTTACAATATAGGGTCAATTATTTCCGGTTTTGTCTCCTCTAAAAATGAAAAAAAAAAAACGTATTCTGACGATATATCTACTTTTCAAGCAAATTGATATTTGCCAGAATATGTTACTGCAATACTATGACAAAATTGGCTGACTGTTTTGTCATCTATATATTCAAAATCAAAATGTTGAAAGCATAAATGGTGACAAAGTGCCGATCCCTTTCAGTCAGCTATTTGATTTGATATTGAGAAATCAATCACAGTAATTAATAGACAGATACTATGATGGAGCAAAATGCCAAATATTCAAATAACTTACTCTAATCTTCGGATGAAGTATCAAATTTCTTCTCTTGAAAATGCTGAAGTTGTTGGGGGAACGGGTGTCGAGTGCATATAATATCAATAGAACAGCTGAGCTTTGGAACACCTTGCCGAGAGAGGTTTTTCTTGAGGCTTACAAACTTCAAAAATTCAAAATGAATGTTGATTGTATCTCCTGTCCCTTGATTCACGAGGTGTTCTTTAAATATTACAGGGCTACCCTTTCATGTGAATTTGCATATAAAAAAAGTTTGGTGTTGGGGTAGCGATCTCTAGAAAACGCCGCATCTATGTTCTATTTTTATTGCCCATTATACAGATATCAGAACACAAATCTTACCCACTTCTAGGGGAGAAAAAAAGCCTTGATTCTTGTATATCCTTTGCACTGAGTTAGTTTCTATAGAAGACAGTTCCCATTTCCTCAATTCAAGCTGAATTACAATAAACTCACCTTTATGCACATCATGTTGAACAAGTTTTCACTGAACCAACAGATCACTCACTGATCAACCTAACAAGTTTTTTTCAGATATACGAAGTTACCAATTCGGGAAGTCACACGAAAAAGTATTCACAACGAAGATTGCTAGGATGTATATGAGAGAACTTATGTTCATACCCTTGATGAAATTTGCTCAATTCAGATCCATTTTCCCACCTACTATTTGATTAACACCATTTCGCCGAATTTGTTGAGGACAGTGATCCATTACTTGATTTATATGAATTAGCACTGCTGGAAAGAAATACAACCTGGGGCGAATATGAGAAGAATATTTAGGTAATATATTAACGGATTTGTGTTGATATAAGCGATAATAAAACTGTTTGTAATGGCATAGAGTGCGCCACAAAAAGGCCTGTTTCGGTTTTAGAACGTCTATTCTATTTCTGAATATTTCATTTGGACGCGAATATGTACTTGATAACCAATAATATCACAGATTTTGTCGAGTTTCAACAACAGCTAACAAATTGGACTTTTTGCCAATGTCAGACGTGAAACCAAAACTCTGGCTGAGATTTGTTGATGACATTTTCGTGATTTGGTCACACGGACATCAGGAACTCGAAAGGTTTTTCAATCACTTGAATGAACTCCACCCACGGATCAGGTTCACCAAAGGAATTGAAGAAGACAACAAGCTCGCTTTTCTCGATGTTCTAATCATGAAAAAGCCCGACGGTACGCTAGGCCACACGGTATATCGCAAAGCAACACGTACCAACAGATACCTGAACGCAGATTCACATCACCACCCAAAACAGATTCACGCTGTGGCAAAAACACTAATTACACGTTCAATCAGATTGGCAGACAACGAACATCAAAAACAAGAGCGGAACACGATCGAGGAAACTCTTCGAATGAATAGCTACTCGGAGAGAATTATAAAAACGGCTTCCAAGAACAAGCCGAAACAGCAAAAAACCCCCGAAACACCGGTCATAACAACCAGACTACCATACATAAAAGGAACCACAGATAAAATCAGCAGAATTCTCCGCAAATACGACATAGCTACTTCGTTCGTACCAGAACGTACAATAAGATCGATACTCCGTAATCCGAAGGACCAGATACCACTGGAGTCCCAGGGAGTTTACGAAGTACCATGTCGAGACTGCAACAAGTCCTACATCGGCCAGACCAATAGACGGATCAACGTACGCAAGGATGAACATGAGCTATCAGTGAAAGGAAAAGTTACCACATCCTCCATCTTCAATCACGTATTGGAGACAGGACATACCATCAATTTCAAAAACACAAAAACATTAGCAAGCGATGAAAACTTCTACTCTCGAACAATCAGAGAGGCTATCGAAATTGAGAAACGACCGAGTAACATGAACAAGAGAGACGACGCCCAAAGATTACCAAGAACGTGGAAATCCATTATATCACTAAACAAAGACAAGCCGATTATACCAGAGGAACAATATCGGACCTTACCACGTAATTACCCAGACACGATGACAAATGCAGGCGGACCAACGAAGAAAGTGGGAGGGGCCCAGATCAAAGATACCATCAATGAACACCCCTATATATTGAGAAGTTGAACTCGAATTAATTAGTCGAGTTCGGAGATCGAAACTCAAGACATCACCTAGAAGATGGCAAATGAGACTTTGCCGAAACGTTGTGAGAATTATCCTTCAGAGGATCAAAACCACAGAACACGGAATGAAACCCGAAAAAACAACGCATCATATATATATATATATATATATATACATATATATATACTATAGTAATATCATTAAAAATTTTCATAATATTGTAATAATATTCTTTATATATTTGTGTAAAAGTATGGAAATCAGATAATTCCAAAATTCACAATGATGAATTCACATACAGTAATATCATCGTCCATAGATATTCTAATAAGTCTGGTAACTCCTTTGATGTGGGTGAAATATGCCGCTTTTTTTGCGAGCGGTCGTAAATCATGCGGGCTACAAGCAGAAATACGTTATACGAGGGTCAGTCAGCAGCGCGAACAATATGTTTACTCGAAAGTGTGTTTACGAGGGTCAGGCGTCAAGTGTTGATCATATTCATTATATTATTTATGTTTTTGTATGATCTTTCATTGAGATGATTATATTATATGAGATTCTAATAACAATAAATTGAGGAATATTTCGTTGTAATAACTGGCATGAATCACCTGATTTCTTAAATTATGGGCGGGTAAAAAGGTGAGATACTTATAAAGGGACTTCACAATAAAGAAAAAATGAAGATGAATAATCTTTATTTACATATTACCTAATTGAATGGTGATTTGTTGTTTTTTTGAGTATACCCTAATAGTATAAATCTATTCAGTACTTTGGCATGTATATTTAGACACATTTCAAATATTTAGCTGGGGGTTGGTTGGAGTTAGGTCGAATAAATGAAACTACTATTATTTCTTTGCCGACGTTTCGACTTGTATAAAGTCATCGTCAAGGTACTACAAAGTTACAGTAAATCAGATATACATACACACAAGGTAAAAAATTATTGAAATTTGCGACAAGAATCACTTCTGCGAATGAGAGGTCAAGATTGAGTACATTAGTTTGGTAAAATTCAATTGACAGTAAAAATGTAAAAATAGACATAAACAAAAATTAAAAACTGTAGGAAACGGTTGAACTCACATAAATTTCTGGTTTTCTTGTCTATTGAAATTAAAATTGAAGGACATTTACATAAAAATTCCCAGTTTTCTATACTGAAATATATATTTTTTATATATATATATATATATATATATATATATATATATATAAATATATATATATATATATATATATATATATATATATATATATATATACTTATGTATATTTCAGTATCAAAAACTGGGAATTTTTATGTAAATGTCCTTTTATTTCTATTCTAATAGACAAGAAACCAGAGATTGGGTTCTACCATTTCCTACATTTTTGAAATTGTTGTTCATGTCTCTTTTTACATTTTTACTGTCAATTGAATTGTACCAAATTAACTCAATCTTGACCTCTCGTTCGCAGAAGTGATTCTAGTCGCAAATTTTAATAATTTTTCACCTGTATGTGTGTATTTATATCTGATTCACTGCAACTTTGTAATGCCCTGAGGATGACTTCATAAAAGTCGAAACGTCGGCAACGATATTAGTGGTTTCAGTTCAGTTGTTCATTTAAACATTGAGATCTTATTTGCCTTTTTGCAAATTTGATTGTGTAATAGATTCGAACTCTTGTAAACAATGAAAGTAAATAGTCTTTGGGAAAATTGCTACATGGATGGCTGAATTCTACATTGGGATATTCTTTCAGAAATATGTTTCCTACACCATCATGTATGCAGTTATCATCATTGAAATCATCAATCATTAAAATTCGAAACAAAAATATTTTCTTATTGTATTAAATACTTACAAAAATCATTGGGAGGGACTGTTAAGCCACCAAATATATTTTTACTACCTTTGTAAGCTTTGAGCTCACAAAATGAAGTAGACTTGTCTCTTTCGGATGATGAACAATATTCCAAACAAATATGACAAGAATGTTTAAAGAGATATCTACGTAAAAAATATCCACCAACATAGACCAGTGCATTTCCCTCCTCTGATATCAAATTCCTATAATCGGTTGATTCTATTTTTATAATTGGAGAAATATTTTCTTAATTTTTTTCCTGAAAACTTTCAATATTTTTCAATGACTCCGATGTTATATTAAGCAAAATATCGCTACTGTCTTCCATGAAATTGCTGCCTTCTGTCTCGTGCAAATATCCTATAGCAAAAAGTTTTTTAAATGCTCTGGTAAACTGAATGGCAGTTGGATTTCTAGCGTTTCCACAAGCATTTCTGATTTGACCAAAGAAATTCTCGAGACAATCCTGATTGAGATTACGCGTCAATAAAAATTTATAATTTTCAATTTTCATTATTTTCCATAAATTCAAAACGGAGGAGATAGTAAGCCTCCAACCAAAAATAAATTCCAGAGAATTCGTAACTTTCTTTCCTCATCAAAAAATGTTCAAATAACTACAAGAATAAAAGTTCAAATAGAATGTTCATTTCGCGCACTCAGTTTAACCGGCCGGAACGATGCGAACTGTTCAATCGGAGACACTCTGTTAAACTGGATCCCCCGTCAGACGGGCACTGACGACCGACCGGCCAGGCAAGGGACGCGCGAGGACGGACGGTGATGCTTTGGGTCGCTGCTGAGAGTGAGCGGACTTATTAGAATATCTATGGACGATGGTAATATAGAATATCATCAGATATGATTTTACTCACTAGATAATTTATGAAGAAAAACATTTTAATTTACGTCATATTTTTATTGCAATGAAATATATTCATCGCTATCCACCTCCTCCAAAAATCACAGCTAAAGGTCTCCATCTTTTAGTCGTTCTTGGCCTAGATTCATAGCTTTTTTCAGATTGTGTTTGTCTGTTCCAGTAATATCCATCATTTTCCAGCCATTCTCCACCGTAACAGATACAGATGAGAAAAAAGAGGATCAAGACGAAAATCTGTAAAAACATTATTGTTGAACATCAGTGAATTCATCGAATAGGTTATCTCATTTTTTCCTTCTGACGGCAAAAATTTATGACGTTTTATGATCAACAGTTGCCGTTTCAATTCCATGAAATTCTAATCATAGTCATGTTCTTCTTTTACTGCCGCCGGCAAAATTGTTTGTGAAGATGAAAAATCGTCTATCAACGCAAAAAGTTCTAGGTATTCACGATTTGAAGGATGAAATGCTACTCACCCTGGAAAACATTTTTCTATCTTTCCACTGGGAAGTGCTGACAAGACTCTAGAAAGGAAACAAAACAACTATAGAAGCAAACGTGTTTTATTGTGAAGAATGATTGGTATTTACATTCACGAGATATTTCAAAACATCTGACACTCTAAGCAATTACCACTATTCCAACAATGATGTTCACAATATCTGAATAATATAACAATTAGTACATGAGAGGTCCAAGGTTGCTACAGAGGAAAACACAATTCTTGTGAACGTGATAAATGTAAAATGAAGAAAGCTATATATTTTCTAGTAGGAGTTTCACTGCTTGAAGCTAATGAAGCATTCGCTTGAGGAAGCTTATTGTATAAAGAAACACGTGTCGCGGCTTGGCAAATCTCATTATAGTAAAAATCCGACTGCAAAATGTATCTAACGATTTTGTGTTCTTCGAAATTGAAAGTTCGAATATTCAAAAGAATAAATCCATTATGGAAAATCTTAAACGACTTTTCATTTTCTCGAAACTATTCATAACTTTCATTAGGAGAAAGTCAGGCCATAAAACATTCCTTGTTGTTGTTCTAATTACAGCTATGGTAACTAAGACTTTCTAATAAGGAGAGAATGTGTTCCCTTTTGAATCGGGAAATTTAATATTATATGATGAGGTAACATTAACTGTAAATTGAGGCTATCATGGATATTTCTTATGAGGTGAAATAATATGGCGTCCTCTATGTCTTCATCTTTACGTTTTTTCCCGAAAGTTCTTCCATAATTTCGTTGGAATAGTAATTTTCCTAACAAGTGCGGAAAGTGATTCTTTCCCGCACGCGACTGCCGTTAACCCGAACGACGCGAAGCAGTCGAGTGCGGGAAAGACACTTTCCGCATGAGTTAGGAACAATACTTTTTCTACAAGCCCAGGAAACAAATTCATTTTTTCAATTATTTATTCATGCAAATGGAAACAACTAACAAGAGTAACATTTTCTATCCACTAATTATTCGTAATATTTATTGTAAATGTACAATTTGATGCATTATGTAAATTTATAGCGGAAGCCAGCATATTGTTTGAAGATGGCTGATTTCCTGAAGAAGAAGGTAACTCGGGCAATACATTATCGAAAGAAATCGAATGTGCAGGCACAGGTATCAAATCGTCGCCGATCGATATAGACATGGATGGTTCTAAAATGCACCCGGAAGACGATGTAGTGTTCAAATTGAGAATTTTGTTGGACATTTCTTTTTTTCGATTGGTGGAGTCTTCTAAATACCCCTCTGCAACTGAAGTCGATTTCCATCCTCCTAGGCGTTTGATATTAGTTATACCCACACCATCCCACACCACAGTCAGCAAGTAAAGTGGCTGAGGAACGCCTGAAGCTGTGACCAGTGTAAAGTTCTGGATTTTGAAGTCGCAGATATACTGCTATTTCAGAGGGTATCTTTCCCATGGTATTGATTCCTACACATAGCACGGTACATTTTCCACTTTTGTAATACAAGAATAAACGACGGTGAGGAGTCTCTTTTGGACGTAAATGTACATAATTTCTGTATACGTTCAAAAAATAACCATCATTTGCTTCTTCAGATATCACGAAGGATCTAGAGGAATGATTTTTGGAATCCTTGATATTAACAATTATCAGGTTCTCTTTGTCGTCTATGTCGTCAATGGTGAGTTTTGCCAGCTCTTCTCATCTGCAAGCACCAGCTAATCCAAAAATTGCTACTAACTCAATCATGAGGTATATGTCATCGGGTGCTTCAGTCATAAATTTTGAAACGTCTTCTTGAGTGAAGATTTTGGCCTTTTTCGGTCGAAAACCGGCATTCTGTCTTTTAATGAATGCAATTATTTTGTAAAATTTGCTAATATCCAAATTTTGCTTTACTTTGAATACACTCTTCAACATTGAATATCTTGCCCATAAAGTGTTCGGCTTCCATGTTTTGGACATTTCTAGAAAATAAACCAAAAATACTTTTTTATTTGGTGTTTTCACTTTTTATTGTTGCACCATTCAATAAAACTCGTGTATTGCTTCTCATTCCTTTGTTTAGATTTCGTTGGCAATAAATCTAAGTTCGCATCTGTAGCTGCTTGCACGATTTCTTGTGGAAGTTCTTCATCAGATGAATTATCTATTGTGGCAATTTCACTGAATCGAAAATTTTATATAAGTAACGCTTTGTCTGTCACTCTGACAATTACAAACAAATCTGTGTATTGATCGGCATGACAACATCAATTGTTACCTACTCGTCATCAGATCAATCAAAGCCCATATATAGGGTGATTTTCATAACGATACATTTTTATTTATCAATATTTGTTCATTTTTTCAATAAATAGTGCAAAATGATGGATGATTTCGAACAAACTCACTTAGTATCGCAACAAAAAAGCTTGAACTTTCATATTTTGTCACCCACCACTTATATTTTACGAGGATATCATATAAATGTTTTTCCCGCACTAGTGTGGGAAAACTTTTCCCGGACTAGTGACGCACGCTTGTAGGAAAATAGATTTTATTCACAATGATTCGGAGATGTGCTTGTTTCTGAGCCATTTTTTGGTTAGAAAGTGACCAATTGTTCTAAAGAAGACGAGGTGGGAAAAAACTTTCTGATCACCGAAATCATCGAAGTGATTCCTAATGAATTCGAGATGGATATTATTATTCCAACAAGATTGAGCACCACATATTACTCCAGAGAAGTAAAAAACTATTTGGATTAAACTTTCCATGGCCGTTGGATTGGTCATCGAGGTTCTACGGGATGGCCAGCCCCTCTTGCAGATTTGACACCCTCAGACTTTTTCATGGGGCTTTATCAAGCAAAAGGTTACGAAACTGAACCTGCTCCAATATTGAATATACATATTTGAAGAAATATCGACGTTCCTGTGTTTGAAAATGTACGGCGTGAAATATCGAATAGGCTGTTTTTATGTCAAAAAGTTCAAGGCAACCATTTTGAGCATCTTCTGAACTGAACTTAGCTTATTTCCTCAAAGTATGAAGTTGAACGTCGTATTCAGGCAATTGATATATGTTCCGCCATTTTGTAGTAGGTGAAGATATTGTCTTCATTATCTTGGGTTGTAAAGTATTCGTCAGGAGCTCCAGAATGATGTATCACAAGACCCCCTTTCCATTCATTTTTTAATTCAGATGGCGCCCAGTCACCATCTTAGAATTTTCTTTCGTCAATTCTACTTACAGTTGCCTCTACGATTCTAATTGAAAATAGGCTCATAAAACCACGACACCTGTTTCGCTTCACAACAGCTTCCTCAATCAAGATTCCTACTCGAGGAAGCTATTGTATAGCGAAACGCGTGACGCGCTTTCATAAACCAATTGTCAGGACACTGTGATATTCTTTGTTCGATATGGATTCTCATCAAGTATCGGCCAGTTCAATTCAACGGTCATTTATGATATTTTATGATATGAAAGTATTGTCGAAGTGGTGCTCATTAATAGAAGACTTGGTGAAAGTGGCGCTGCGATATTATTTTGAAATTTTGGAATATGATAAGAATTATTACTTATACTTATCAGGCACAATTGATGGTTAGCGCTTGCATAAAAAGTGAAAGAACGCTGTTATAATAGCTCACAAAATTTTACGGTTTGAAATTTTCAAACAACCTCAACTCCTAACCTTAATTTCCAATAGTTGTCAAAGTGGTTTAGATTATTTGGAGTTTGCAAAACTATATTGTATTCGATTCATTTTTGGACTTTGGAAATGTGATCACGTCAGTAATAAATTCAAAGAGCTCAATTGGCTGAAAATGAGAGATCGAAGAAAGCTCAATCTAGCTACTTACCTGCATAAAGTTGTACTTAAATTAGTGTCTCGATCCCAGGTGCGTTCGGTAAACACCAGAAACACACACACTTTCACTTTACCTCAACATTCTACACCTCTATTTCAAAAAGACTTTTCTTAAGATTTCATCAAACTCGCCAATAATTTACCAGTCGATATCAGAGGAAAAAGTGAAGGTACTTCCAAAATATGTTTAACATATAATAATGTTTCTGGTTTCAAATGTTTCTCACATTACTGTTGAGTATATGGATCGTGATGGTGTTGGATGTAAGAGTAGCTTTAGCTAAATCCCGCCCCATCAGCGATCATCTTCAAATGACCTGTCTCATGTTCAAATTTCATTTTTCAAAATAAAGACGATTATTATTATCATTATTCTCTTGAATGAGGCGCTGCGATCCTAATTTGAAATACCAATGCCTCGAGTGAATGATTCAGCGCTCTCGTCACTCGAAGCCAGTACATTTTTATTGCCGAAAATATTATCCCTCTATTGAACAATCCCAGGAGTGCGCCCAGAAGTCAGAGCCTTGTACGGGCAAGCGTCCGGGGCGTCTTACTGGTTTTTACGGTAGCCCATTTGCTATTTCAACTGTAGGCAAACTCAGCAACACCCACAGTGCTACCTGGTCGGTTATATGCCGTTAATGATACAGTAAGTAATCCAAATGTTGCTATTTGCAACAATCCTCATGAAGCTACGAAAATCATTGATATCACAGCTTCCTGTAGGTACGATTCTGACTGAATATGGGTTTATAAAAAGGCGATTAGTGCATGTAATAAACATTTATTGTATTCACCACTTTTGATAAAATGATTCATGTCGCAAACCAGCAAGTAAATATGAAACGAATATATTTAAAATTCATACACAACTGTTTCTCTTTCTCAATAGAAATGGTTTAAAAGTGACGGTTAATGATTTGGAGGTGGAGGTGGGTTATTTGGCGGTGGTGTAGGTGCAGGGTTATTTGGTGGAGGTGGAGGAGGGTTATTTGGTGGAGGTGGTGGTGGACTATTTGGTGGAGGTGGAGGAGGGTTATTTGGTGAAGGAGGCGGTGGATGTTGTGGCGGTGGTGGAGGTGGAGGAGGAGGGTTATTTGGTGGAGGTGGTGGTGGATTATTTGGTGGAGGTGGAGGAGGGTTATTTGGTGGAGGTGGAGGAGGGTTATTTGGTGGCGGTGGTGGTGGTGGAGGAGGAGGTGGTGGATGTTGTGGCGGTGGATTATTTGGTGGAGGTGGAGGAGGGGGTGGATGTTGTGGCGGTGGTGGAGGAGGCGGTGGTTGTTGTTGCTTTGTTGAAGAAGGGGGTGGTCCTCCTGGCCCTCCTACATATTCGTCTGCCGGTATGATGTACCATCCGTAATTGCCTCCAAATACAGGGAATCCATAACCACCAAAATACCCTAGTCCCTTGATTGGAGCTGGTTTTGCTTCACATTCGGCCCGCATCAGGAAAACCACAACAAGGATCTACAACAATAGTTATGAGAGTTGTGTATCCATATCGTTAACCTTATGAATGAACACTGTATTGTTATGACCACACATGTAATAAGAATATTGGTTGTACTTTAGGCGACCATTAGAAAACTTGTTGAATCTGTTTCCACAGGAGACTTGGTGAATTCGTTACCATCTAACAGTCGTTTCATAAACAAATTATGATAATTCCTTCTATTAAAATAATCGTGTTACCTTACCGAAACTTAAAAATGCTACAGATATAATATATCGTGAGAGGAGGAAAGTTTTTTTATTTTCATCATCAGTGAATGTAAGATAGTAGACTGTGTTTAGATTCGAGCAGAATTCCATCTTCTATCTGTATGACCAAGGGCTCAAACTCCAGAAAAACCAAGTGTCTCGGTATGTTATGTATCATTTTGATATTTTTTCTCATACGAATATATTGAATACTTTGAATTTGTTTCGCAGAATTTACTTTTTTGGAGATTTTTTCCATATTATTTCCAACTGGAGCGAAAAATTCCTGTTGTCAGACGGGTAACTGGGGAAACAAATACATGAAATGATTTTCACTCTTCAAAAGGTTAGAAGATTCTGCACATAAAATTCTTGAGATCGGACCTGTCAGCTCTGGCAACACTAGGTTCTCTCACAGGAGGCCCTAGTACTCATATAACTTTAATATTCCGGTAAATAATTGTGGAGATATACATTCAGAAAGTTTCTCCAAGATTATCTGAGTTCAAAACAAGATTCACAAGTGCACTGCGTCTAGTATCGTGATTGTGCATTTTGGAATATGTGCATTTTGGAATACTTGATGTGATTATGTTTGTTTGTAAAGAGTTTCATGAATGTGAGTGCAAGGTACAGCCATATCTTTTCTTTCAATTATTAAAGGTCTACAACAAGTCCTAAATTCAACGTTACAAACTATTTTTTGGAAGAAAAATTCTTAGAGTATGATGGATTACCCCACAATATTAGCCCATACTCAATTTCTGAACGGACAAGGTTCTCATAGGGGCATGAAAGTTTGTAGATAGTTTATCACTGAGATGTTCAACAAGAAATGACCATAATAGATTGTAATCTGAAGTGACGTCAAGGAGTTTTGAGCAAGAGGTTATCGAGTCATGAACATCGGAGGAAAAACTATATTTTGATTTTTTCCGTATCGAGTTTCAGATTTTTTGCTCAAAATCCAGGAGAAAGTTTTTCCTTCTCCTATAGTCGATGTCGAATGGAGTTGTCAAATATCTTTGTCTTTTGTTATTGAAGGGGTGTCACAGGAGAATAGGATGAGAAACACAGTTGAAGGTCTTGAAGAGATCACCCATAGTAAAGGCGACGTTTTCACTCCTTCCGAGGCTTTCTCAACTAATAGTCCAAGATCCCAGGGCCCCCAGACGTTACTTATTTTCGAAGAAACGAATTTTACGGTATAGACACTCTTATATGTGTTTGAGAGTGTATGCATACTCGCTAGCTTGTCTAGGCGGCCCTTTCACAGGTAGCAGGAAGAAAAGGTAGACAAAAACATAACTAACTTTTCTTAAATTCGAAGCACTGATTTTTATATATATCACACAAGTAGATAAACAATGGTACCTTTGGGGCGGAAGTCGCCTGACCGCAGAGCGAGCGCTCGTCAAAAACAAAATCGTGAGTGAGATAACCGCAGGCCGCAGAGATGACCGCAGAGATGGCCGCAGAGATGGCCGCAGACCACAGCTCGACAAAAACAAATCGTGAAAGAAAGTGAGATAATAATAATGATGATGAATTTTATTGACGAAAAATACACGGGGTGTGCAACATTAAAGAAAAATAGCCGCTGGTGCGTGGACGTTAGAGAAAAATGTCTACTACGGGGTGTCCAATATTGAAGAAAAATGGTCGTGCGGGGGGCGTGGACGTTAGAGAAAAATGTCTACTACGGGGTGTGCAACATTAAAGAAAAAAACATGGCTGCAGACCGCGGGGTATGCAGCAATCGCAGGATATACAGGGTGTGCAGGGTATGTAGCAATCGATGTCGTGAGGACAGCGATGGAGTCATGGGGTGCCACTCCTTCCTCGCGTTCGATTTTTTTCAAACGTTATTTTGTTTATCGTTCGATTTTTTTCAAACGTTATTTTGTTTATCGTACGAATTCGTTCGTTGGAAATAAAAAAATATTTTCATAAATCAGTTTTTATTTTGGTAATATATCACAAAGCCATTTGTAAAGAATATCAACGTTTCGGAGACTGCAATTGAAGTTTTTTCTTCGGTCGTGATGCATACAAGGTGAAACGCCATCGTTGCTGCCGAATGTGGGAACCAACCACGTTGTGTTGTCGTAATCTTCCAAATTCACAACGCGTGTAGGTATAGTCAATTGATTGAATTTGTCGATGAGATAGTCCCGCTTTTGGAGTCCTCGCACATAAACTATGTCTACATCGTGCAGATTCTCCTTGAGGATGGCATCCAATCGGTTGTACTCCACAAATCCGGAGGAATATCTCAATCCGTGAACGTTTCGCTCCAAGAAACAGACAGTACGTCGATCCTCTTTACTCAAAGTCGAAAATGGTATGACAAAATGGTTGAGGCTTTCGCGGCCGAGGTTATTAGTATAACTACTGCTCTTCGGGCTTGAAGGCCGTCGTTCTTTGGAATTTCTTCCTGACGTTTCGCTAGCGCGAGTGGCCAGCTTCTTCAGAGGCTTATTCATCTCCGATGACTAAACAGTTCGATTTCTCAAGGCGTATTTATATTGATGCAGGTAGTCTGGAGTCTCAATTAATTCTGTCGGTTTCGGGGAATGATCATCATTAATAGTTGCCGCACTACCTGCTGTGATTTCATTAGTTATTCTTGATTTCTTCAGAATCGGATTCCATATGGAATCCGATTCTGAAGAAATCAAGAATAACTAATGAAATCACAGCAGGTAGTGCGGCAACTATTAATGATGATCATTCCCCGAAACCGACAGAATTAATTGAGACTCCAGACTACCTGCATCAATATAAATACGCCTTGAGAAATCGAACTGTTTAGTCATCGGAGATGAATAAGCCTCTGAAGAAGCTGGCCACTCGCGCTAGCGAAACGTCAGGAAGAAATTCCAAAGAACGACGGCCTTCAAGCCCGAAGAGCAGTAGTTATACGAAAATGGTATGTTTGGTAGCAATAAAAAGTTACTACATTGAATTCCAATCCTAATGGCTATCTCCTTTGGATGGAATTGCTGTCCGATAATGAAGCCTTGAATATCTACTGCAGCTATTTTCATGTTGACGTTGCGATCGATACTGAGACAAAATCACATGCTCAGTTCCATTTTTTGATGATTTCACTGAGTGGGAGGTGCTCGATGACAGTGTCGTGCACAATGATGCAATAGGCTCTAGTATTTCGAGGAAATCCTTCAGATGCCTCGATTTCAAGCTTCACATCGACACTGGAACTCTTGATGCTCTCGTCCCTTCTAGAACAATCGATGACAAACAGAGATTTGTCAAAGAATGCAGAGGATGATAGAAGAGGATTATGTTGATTGGTATTTTTGTAACTCATACCAAATTGCGTGTAATTGAAATAGGCTTGAGAATAATTGCCTTTCGCAAAATTCAAATGCATATTTTCCTTGGGATAATTTTCACCGTTCAGAGTCAACGTTATATTGGAAATATTCAGATGATTGAATATCGTCGGATCATTATTGGTTTTAGTGTAATCACGATCTGTCTGGAAACATACAATGACAAAGCGAGGACTTTCGAGAAACGATGAAGTTTTGACAGCCCATATTTCATTTTTGGCACCTTGTGTGAGAGCGGGCAACATATGAAGTTCCCATTTTCTGAACGGTATAAGAATGGGAGTGTCAGCTTGGATGGCCTTCAAAAGCTGCAATTTGATTTGGTCGTGTGGAAATATGCGTTTGACTTTAAGTTCGATATTTTCAATCTCCAATTTAACGTCTGTTTTCGTTCCAGGCGGTGCACCGGGAATTTCTTCTATTTTAAAACAGTTGCTATCGTCGCCAGCTCGTACTAAACGAATTGTATGTTTACCATAGGAAACACATTGATAATCGTTGAAAATATTCAAAAAGTGCTTAATTGGTATGAGCATGTTGAATGTGAGATGAGTTGGGTGGATGACGCTCACGTTGTTGGGAAAAGTCCAACCGGAGATAGCCATGTGCTTGATATCTTCATCGGTATAGGTGAGGAAGCCTCTGACAGTACTGACAATTCCAACTTCACGAACCGTTTCCAATTCTTTACCGCTCTGCTCGTAACTAGCAGATTGAAACATGAAAGCGGCAGCATTGTTCACGAAAGCCACTCTGCCCTCTCCTCCAGTTCTCTCAATTTTTCCGCTGATGAATAGCAAGCTGTCGTACAAGGCATCGTAGGCATCCGATTGATTAATGTTGATTTCAATAACGTCATTGTTGCGGAACGATTTGACATAAGGATAGTAGGTTCGCCACTCCACCTTTTGTATAGACTCATCGTTTTGAGGTTTTCGGAAGATGTTGAACACATGATTGGACAACATGATAGCCAAGAGATTCCAAAAATAATTTATTGTCCACCGTCAGCGGTTGCTGTTGCTGGTTGAATGTCTTGTTGAAGACTGAGGTGGGTAGTGAGTTGTTCTTATAGATAAGCATAGTTCTTCTTCAATTCCAAACGAATTATTATTTCTTCGTTTCGAAAATCGATCGGTTTGGAATGTTGATCGAGTACTCGCAGCGTAATATTACCTATTTCGTCCCTATGAGCAATGGGTAGATAAATGAGGTGATTGGGTGTTTCGTCAATTGCGTACCCAGGATCAACACCAATAGCGAATTCGTATATCGTATGAGACGGTGTGTTGTTGTAGAAGGCTCCAAACGTAATGTTGCTATCTATGTGTATGGTGCGTACTTTAATGATATCCACAGGCAAATCGGATGCGTAATGTGTGTTGGATTTGAGGAGAGATGATGAAAAACCCAAAATGTGAGCCAGACTATTTGCCGGTCGGAAATCGATTGAATGCTTGAGGCAAAATATTTCACTTTTCAGTGTATTATTATTCGGTTTGAGATAGAAAAATTCCTCTGGGTTGTCCTTGAACGTTTTCGGTATGATGTGTTTTTTAATAAGATTCTCAATGTCGGTTATTTCGTAAGACCCAGTAGGTACATCAAAACTTTTTGGCTCATCTTCGTTTTCATAGTAGTAGAATTTCGTGCCATCTTCAATGTTGGGTATACTGTTGTACGAATGGAAACTCAGCAAAGCCAAACTGTATTCTGAATCGGGATCCAATCGAATAGGTGGATTAAAATCGATGGAAAGCGTCGAAGAACGACTCGTTAGCGTTAATATCATCGACATGACTGATACAATGTAGCCTACGACATTCCCTTAAATAATTGAAACAACATATGAACAAATATTTATTTTTGACAGTAATAACATTCTATTTGCGAAGTTACAGGCCCACAAAATATTGCTTTTTGTAGCGGCGGTGATGTAGACTCTTCACGTAGACAATGAATGAAACATGGTAGACGCACTTGCAGACCGAATCGATGTTGGTAGTCTTTCGGTAATCTATGCCACACATCTAGCAGTTCCCAAGGTCCTGCTTCCCTCATCAAATAGTCGATGGGTATATTTCTCAATTCGTCATCAGTGTAATCTCTCAAACACTTACTCGACATTCTGTAGTAAAAACTTTAGGCAGAGATGTCCGCAGTTACTCTGATTGAAATTCTGGTATTGATCATTATTGTATGTGATTGTTATACCCCCTCCAAGATATCGCACCAATTCCATTGGAGGTTTCAAATTACCGAAACTGTCAAAATATTGTACGGCATTGCCGTTTTTGATGTAAGCTACCCAATGGGTGCCGGCATTCAACTGAGTATCCAAGTTGATTACAGCGCATTCTCGCGGCCAAGCGCACGATGGTAACGTATCACGCATGAAGACTCCACGAAAATGAGGTATTTTCAGTTGACGAGCGCACCGCCGTATTTCCCAATCATACAACGCTCTATTGGGCAGCTTCAATGGGAGTTTTTTTGTTTTTTCAAGTTGAGTCCGCGTCCTTTGCGTTGTTGTTTCTTCAGAAACAGACCGAATCCTCGAGGTGTTTTGCGCAGGTATAAGCCGGAACCTAAATGTTCCATAGCCTGATTGTGACGTTGATCTTCTTCGAGTTTCTTTTTAGCATTCTTGGCATCGATAACGGTTTTTGCAATGGCGCTCGCTCCACCCGCTATCGAACCCAAAGCCGAAAGAGCAGCGAATATAGGTATAAGCGGTAGGATTCCTCCAGACTTTGCATCGAACGGTATTATTCTGGGTATTTTGATGTTTTTACGTCCGCCAGCTTGAATCAAAGCCATTTTAGCGGCTCGCAAAGCCGAAGCACTAGATTTTTTAACATTCGTAGGATGCGGCTTCCAATTTTTAATAACTTTTTGAAGAATGTTACGTCGAAAGGTCATACCCATACCGAGTTTACGTTTAGTCTTCATGGCTGTCGTTACGAACCAAGAGGCTGCTTTCTCACCCACACTAGAGTCCTTCGATTTGAACCGCTCCCACGCACTGTTCTCCAACTCCAAATCAGCCTTATGACGATCCTCCAAAGACTTATTCTGCGAGTAGGCCAAATCGTGACGACGGCAAGCAGAATCTAGACCGTTTATGCCCTTCTGACCGAGCGCTAATCTTTCGCGGAGACGTGTACCAGGTCCACAATACTGATATCCAGGTAGATGCAATTCGAACGGGAGCTTATCGATGAGTGAATTGACGACACCTGCACCGCAGTAAGTCAACATTGAGAATGACATGGAGTGATGTTGAACAATCATTTTATAACCGCGTTGCACTCGTTGTCCAACATCACAACATGGAAGTCGTTCAACAAGACGAGTCATTACCCATTGAAAATTTAGATTTTCTGAATGAAGCCAACAGCGTGGAGGGAAAACACGGTAAATTATTACCTAATTCGTTTCGTGCCATCATTTGCGGACCGAGTGGCTGTGGAAAGACGAATGCCATGTTGACGCTGTTATTCCACCCAAATGGCGCCAAATTCGAAAATCTTTACGTGTACTCAAAGTCATTGTATCAGCCAAAATATCAAGCAGTTCAAGAAATCTTGGGCAAAGTAAAGGGGTTGGGGTATTTTCCGTTCAAAGAGAATGAGGAAATTATAAGTCCTCACGAAGCCAAATCAAATTCCATATTCATTTTTGATGATGTTGCATGCGATGGACAGCAGAAAATTCGAGAATATTATTCCATGTGTAGACATAAGAATATTGACGCCGCCTACCTTTGTCAAACATACTCGAAAATCCCAAAACAATTGATACGGGACAATTGCAATATGATTATATTATTCAAACAGGATGAAATTAATTTGAAACATGTATTCGATGAACACGTCTCACCCGACATGCCTTTCGAAGAATTTAAAAAATTATGTGCGGAATGCTGGCAAGATCGATATGGAGCCATTGTGATAATGAAAGATTTCGATATAAATGCCGGCCGCTATCGTCACGGATTCGACAAATATATATGCATACACAGGGTGTAATGTAGTTTCATTTGACATCATGAGGCCGTTGAGCAAAGAAGTTGATGTTATTCGAAAGAATAAAATCAACGAAATTGCGCGCGGAATTCGAAAAAAATATTTAGCTTTGAAATTGGGCAAGTCCGAGGAAGATGAGTCGTTGCAAAAATTCTTCAAGCCTCTGTCGGTGCCATTAAAGAAAATAGCCGACAAAACGACCACTGCGCCGATCAAAACAGAAATTGAACCTAAAGAAGAATTGGAGGAGTTGTCAGAAGCTAAACAAGAAGAAGTGGAAGAGTCGTCAGAAACTCCATTTCAATCCCTAGAAGCTGGTACGCAAGATGATTCCTCCCTCAGCGTAGATGAGCAAGTTTTAGAGGAATATATCGATCAATATCCGATAATGTCTCAACCGTACATTCTAAAGCATTGGGAAAAAAGCAAGGAAATCGACAAGGTTTATGGCCCCATATATGATGGCGTATCTTCAAAATGGTTCCTCGGTCAGAGGGAAATAGATTTCGACAAACGTACAGGCAGCATCAAAATGGCCGGGCATATCTGGAGAGAAACACCTGGTCTATATGAGCTCATATTTCTCGACGTACCTGAAAAGTATACCTCTGACGATTTACAAACATACAAAACAATTTTGGATTTATCGAGCGTCCACAAAAACACCCTCGGTCATCTGAAAGGTACTCAGAGATACAAGTACAATGAAATAATCAAGCCAATGTTTCCTCCGAAAAGTAAATCAGGTTCGGGTTTACAACCCGATTCACCTACCGCATTACAGCCTGATTTACCTACCGCAATGACTTTCAATACGAATCCAATGGAATTCGTTTATTGGGATGACCCTAACGAGCTGTGTGAACGTCTCAAGTTATTGATAGCATCTCGAGATGCTGGAAACACTTCGCTCGACAATGAGATTATGGCCATTTTGAGCGAACTCAAGGAAGCAAATATAATAAGTTGAGGTGCACTGCTACATCATTTTCACAATGGTTGTCGATAAGTTTGGACGTAGTGACAACGCGCCCAACGTCAAAAGAAGGCGAATTCAATCAACGTCCAAGGGTAATGCACTGCTTCACACCCCAGATGGTAATATCGATTTCAGTGATTTGAAATTATGTAATGTGAAGACACCAACAGATGATACGGATGCAGCCAATAAGCGATACGTTGACGAGCTCGTTGAAGAAATCAACACATCTATCAAGAATCAGGGTGGTCAACACACGCAAAAACTATCTGCGATGAACAATGAAATGAACAGACGAATTCAAACTTTCAATGGGAATTTGGTGCAACTAGCGAAAAGAAATACGACACTTTATAATGAGTATGCTACAAAAATGCTGAATATTCAAACTGTATTGGGTAAACATACGAATGATATCGATGCGGTAACGAGGAGGGAAACCGTCTTGCGTGATCAAGTGAAAAGTGTTAAGCAAACAATCAAGTCAATCGAGGAGCTCATGAATCAGTATCACGGGGAAATGATGTCACATACAACTACCTTGACCGATAGGCTAAATGGTTTCCAACAAAAGTTCGATGAAACTAATACAATAGTGGAATCGACATTATTCCAACATAACAAAGATATCACTAAAATAAAAAATGACATATACGCTTTGATTGAATCTCGAAGAGAAATATTCGATTTGATCAAGTAGAATTCAGTATACTATCTGCTATCAGCATGAAAGGACATTCAAAAGAGAAAATTCAATTGGTAAATGAACTCCATAGGTCAGTTCGCAAAATATTTCCGCGTCGTCGAACTATAATCAAGGGGTTGGATGACTTGTGGCAAATGGACTTGATCGAAATGCGTCCCTACGGCTCTCAAAATCGAAATTTCAAACTTATCCTGGTTGTGATTGATTGTTTTTCGAAATTCGTATGGACACGTCCGCTGAAATCGAAAACGGGTGAGGAAATTACCAAATCGTTCGCAGATATTTTGACGCATACGAAACGATGTCCGAAAAATCTACAGAGTGACCAGGGGACTGAGTTCTACAATAAAAAATTTCAAAGTCTCATGAAAACTCATGCGATAAATCATTATAGCACATTCAGCATCATGAAGGCCTCTATGGCTGAACGTGTCATTAGAACATTGAAAGAAAAACTCTACAAATATTTCAGTTTGAACGGCACCTACAAATGGCTGAATGTTTTACCTGAAATCACTAAATGCTACAATAATACGCGTCATTCAAAGACGGGCATGAAACCATCAGAAATCAACAAATCCAACGAAAAAGACATTCTCAAATCGGCTTATTCTCATCTGAAAATAGCAGGGCCGAGTAAATTCAGAGTCGGTGATATTGTGCGCATATCGAAGGTCAAACATGTTTTCGACAAGAGCTACAAACCCAATTGGACTACAGAGCTCTTCAAAATCATCAAGGTCAACATTACCAATCCGGTCACTTTCATGTTAGAAGATATGCAGGGTACACCTATCAAGGGGGCATTCTATGCGGAAGAATTACAAAAAACTGCCAACCCCGATGTTTATTTGGTGGAGAAAGTGTTGAGAAAAAAAGGAAGAAAAATGTACGTTAAATGGCTCGGTTTGGATGCTACACACAACAGTTGGATCGAAAACGTTGATTTTATATAGAATCTTATGGAAAACTAGCGCACATTGGATCGGTTGGGGAGGCCTTTCTGTGATGTGTTGTTCAACACGCAGCAAAAATCACGTGATGTGAGGCTATAAAAGATCATGCAAACGTCAACGTTCAGTTTGAAAACAATGTCTACCGATAGTGGTTGTGAAACAATGTTCGATAGTGACGAAGACTACAATGAAACTCTGGATGCCATAGACAAAGCTTTGGGGCGATACGAAATGTTGGCAAAAAACGAAAACCAATTGCTGTTGATGGTCTTTCCCATGCAAGCATATGAAATTCGATGCGGTCTAAGTCCATCCAGAGACTTTAGCTCGTGCATAATACTCAAGCAACAATTCTCTGTGCGTTCCATCAATTTCACCTCATTCGAGTGGGAAACTCTGATTGGTATTCTGCAAACGATAAAGGAAAACTTCTTCGATTCAGAAATCGATGGTTATGTGGACGAGTATGATCCGATATCAATAAAGTGTGGAGACTACATTCACGTTACGCAGTACATTGAAAGTAGTACAAAGCAAGTTTCAATTACCAAAGATGTAACGAATATGGAGCTGTCTCAGCGGGATGTCAACGACGTGCTCAATACTCACTTGGGGGTGCTGTCAGACCGTGTGGCCATGTTGGATGCTCTGAATTTTTATGATTATTATCGAGGTGTTTTTGATATTATTCAATCTTGGTTGCGTGAGAATAAAACCAATTTAACTTTAGAGGAAATTATAACAGGTTTTTGTCAAGCCTCATCATTGGATAGTTTGTATGCTAATGGCTTGCGAGAATATGTATTTTATTATAAACAAAAATTCGTATATGACCTATGTAATACATGATTGTAATAAAACACATGGAATGATTTGTTGTTGTTTTTTTTTTAATCAAAAAATATTCAAAGGAATACACAGAGATACATGAGTGAATAAAAAAACATGTCACAGGAAATATTGTCAGAAAATCCAAGTATTAAAAAATTATTGGAAATACAGAATAGTTGAAATATTGTTAGATCAAATGAAGAAATAAAGGATTACATGTACAGAAACGTTTATAGAAATACATGAGTGAATAAAAATACATGTCACAGGAAATATAGTCAGAACATCCTAGCATTAAAAAAAGATCCAAAGGAACACATGAATATATAAAAAATTATTGGATATACAGAGTAGTTGAAATATAGAGATACATGAGTGAATAAAAAATTATTTACAGAGTAGTTGAAATATAGTCGGATCAATTACTTGAAGAAATCAAACGGAATTATTCAAGTTTTTCAACACAATTTTGTTCTTTTTCTTCTATGTAAATTATGAATGCAATCGTTCTGATTTTCGAGTTTGAACAAAACGCGGGTGAAGCAATTCTGACACCATCGTGATTTGTCCTTGAACAAAGTATGTAGCTCATGGGAATGGAACAATTCATGGAAGCAACTGATTTTAAAATATGCTATTTTATTATGCATTATACGTAACATTGCTTCGAACATGTATGCACAAGTCTCGCAAAATCTGATATTAAACTGTTCGTTTTCATAAAACTTTTCCCAAACACAATATGATTCATGCTTGGAGTATGGCTGCAAATTGTTAGAATCTAACAAGGCTTTGCGAAAATTGGTAGGTATATTTCGAGAAATCGAGGAAACATTTTCAAAATCAGCAAGCATGTCCGTATCATATTGAGTTTCAAGTTTATTTATTTGAATCCATTTATACTCGGCAAAATTTCGAATCACTTTTTCTGTTAATTGTAAAGGCAAGGGTGAAAATGTTATGAAATCATACGTAGAGGATATATTCTCGCAAATGGTTTTGATGCACAATTGCTCCAAATCCATAGCCATCAGCGTATACCTAGAAATAAGAAAATGTGATTTGGAGAGTGACGGGATTCAGGTCAAGCTATAATGACCCCACGGCAGGGTGTCATATGACTGGGGGATGAGGTAACGTTTGTCATCATCTGGACTGAGGGCCACTTTCGCCTGCTCGATACTAAACACGTTGTGAGCGAAAGATCGTATGGTACATTGGGTAATGTTCTTTTGCTTGAAATTTTTCAAACAGTCGATGTAGTCATCGAATGTGATTTTATTCTTTACTACACCATATTTCACCCCTTTTGCCTTTTTGACGACTTTACCACCCTGCACTTTGTAAGTGTACATTTTTGAACGCAACCCTGCAAAGTGCGTGATGATTTTGCCGTTCGCCTCATCCTTCATCAGGCCAGGCACTTTTTTATTCACAAGTGGTATTCCATAGATGTTGTCTCTTGCATAATCAGATGTGTCAAATTTCTCGATGTACTTTTCAATGATTTCTTTGTATGCATCGTCACATGACAATTCATACACAAAGGAATCTGTATCGGAGTACATAACCTTACATTTGTCCACACCCAAAGTGGGTAGCATAAAATCATAGTGAAATTTGAACATGCAAGTTTTCGAAATATCCAAAATAGCCATTCCCACATACATCGGTTTATTGAATACAAGTTCGGCTTTTTTCAATTCAATAGCCATCAAGTCCGCATCGAAAACTGTACGATTGTGGAATCGAGGACTACCAATGAGATTTTTGGCACCATATCGGCCTTCGTAGGAGGAGACTAATTTTACAATTCTGTGTGACCGGATGTTCTCCATAGTTTTGCCAAAAATGGCATTATTAGCTAATTTGAACTGATTTTTTTCGAAAGAACTACTAGCTGCAGTCCTCAGTCGAGTATTCAACTCGATATAAGGGCGCAACCATGCAGACTGTTTGAATTTCAGGACTTTATGGATTTTAGTTAATATCAATCCATGTTCAAGAGCCTGCTTTAAATTTCTATAATGTAAAGTATATTCGGATTTATTGTGAAGAGTTGGCATCAATTTTGTTAATTTTGAGTTTGGTGGTGTCCGATGTTCAGGACAAAAAGGAAAATCTTTATGTAGATCATGAAGGTGTGCAGGGTACTCTAAATCGACTTGTAAAATATAACCTTCAGGATTGTCGTCGGGAATTTGAGTCACATCAATGTTCGTATCTGTCCATTCAAAACCTCCATATGGTAGACATTCTGACATTGCCCATCCATATAGATTATTAACGTCAAAATACATGAGATATTTGGACTGTTTTGTGGGATCGTATGCTGGCATATACCGGTTATTCGCTTCTGAATATCTATTGCAGCAAACTGAAATTCCCCCCCTTATACCCTTTTCCACAAACATTACCATATCGACGTCCTTTAAAATCTGTAATTTGCAACCGGTATATTTCAACATGCAATCCCACGTGTACCCTGGCATTGTGTAGTACCATGCTGGATCCAATCCATATGTCTTCAAATCAATTTCACGAAAATTCTCGAAAACATCAGCCAAAAGAAGAATGTCTGTTTTCATATACAAATCGCTGTATTGACCTAAATTTTCAATATTGAATTGACGCCAAACGTTTTGAGCATGAGCATACTTTTCATCATTAATTTCGGTATCATTGAGCTTGTTGTAGAATTTTTTCTTAGAAGGAAGTTCGGTGTCGAGGAGTTTTCGTATATCATCTACATAATCATACGGAAATACGCCCTTTTTCGTTAAAAGAGCAAATTTCTCGTCATTTAGTAAAGCAAATTCTTTTTTGAGTATTTTCAAGTTGTTTAGGTTCAATGTTGAAACCAACTCGTCGAGACTGGCTCCCATGAATCGAAAAGAATCTATAAACCGAAATTTTATACTAGTTTCACTATCAAATTGGGTAAATGAAATGTATTTCTCCTTATTAATGGGAAGTATGCTCACACACCCTCTTTTAGCAACATCTCTAATTATGAAATGACTATCATAGCCCGAAAGATTGTGAAATGTGATGGGCACGACAAATAGCTTCTTGAATGACAGATTGCACGCTTGATGACTCCACCCCCTAAACAACCCTGAAAAATGGCAGTGATCCCTTACGATGATATCTTTTTTCGCGAAGGGTTTCTCGCAAATATGACATACCCTAGCAGTGACCATATTAGGAGGACATATCATCGGCTCAATATTTTTAATTTTGGATTCAACAAATTTGGCGATATGGGCCATTTCATCTGCGAACCATTGAATGCAATCCTCACCTCGATGGCTTTTGAATCTGGATAGCGTGTCATCATAGGAACATTTCAAGTAGTAGCCTGCACCGAATGCTTTATGCACCTGATACATTTTGCATTTATCCGAAATTTTCTTCTCGCAATTCTCAAGAATAGATTCAAAATCAGCATATATAACAAATGGACATTTTTGCTTGTATACATAATTTCGAAATTCTGCATAGTCAAATTGCGGGAAGGAAATTTTACAGTTATTTACATTCTCGCACAAGATGGTGTGTTCATTCAATTTTTCTTCACTATAAAAATAATTCAAACATCTATCGCAAAAATATTTTTTACCCCTATGTTTGCTAAGTTGTGATTTAAGTAATCTGGACATGTCTTTTATCCAACAGTAATGATACTTGATTTCAGAACTGTCTGTATCTAAAGGTAAAGCATCATATTCATTCAATTTGGGAAAGTATTTGTTTTGAATTAAAAGTAAATTAACGTGACGATCCAACTTATGTTTAGTTAATCGTGCAGGTACTACTTCGTAAAATGATTTTTCCTTGATGACATTCAATTCCAAACTATAGACATTAACCGAAATATTGTTCAGTTTCTCAAATTTTGTGATTTGAGGGATTTTCATGGGAATTTCCAAGCCGTTTGTATTCAAAACCGTGTCATAATGAGGATATGATGATGAGCGTGTAACCTTACGTTTAGCAGGGTACAACGCACTCACAATTGCTCTGAAAAAACAAGCATCATCCTGATTATCAATATTGATACAGGCATGTCTGTGTTGAATTTTTTCAGGCAGTCGTATGAACGCTGAACCATGCCCGCTCATTTCATATTTATTAATGGCAATTTCAAGCAGAAGAATTTTACTCAATGCCCAACCCGAATCACGCTCCTGAAATTCTTCGAGTTTATTTAGGATGATATCGACAACGTGCTCCTGAAACCATGCAGACAAATCCGTCCCCAAATCAATGACCGCATTGGGGGTGTTGAAATATTTTCGGTCGCATATTTCCCCTTCATTCGAATTTTTTATGAAATCACCCAACAAAGTGAAGTTTACTTTGAGACATTGCATTTCGTTTAAAATTTTTGAAACTTTTGATTTGAAAAGGAAATATGCGTCAGCTAAAAATTTCCGCACCTCCTTATGCGTCAAATTGATGATGACTCCCGTCCTAACTCTACCCTTGAAAATTGCATTAACATTTTCCCATTTTACTCTGCTGCTACGTTTCAAACCCGATCCTTGCTTATCATTGTTCATATTAACAATTAAATACTTGATTCGTTTTAATTCCCCAATTTTACTTATAATTTTCTTTTTTTCCCCCACTGAAAAATTAATTTTTTCCATAGCCAAGTTACATTTTCTAATGTGCCGGTTAATTAAGTTCAAGGACTTTCTCACAATTGAACTCGAATAATTCCCTTTGATTTCTGCTAGTAATTGATCAATTTGTGATAGAGTTTTGGAAACAGCCATGACTATATTTCAACTTACACAAAAAACTGCGGTTATGACTGTTGTGTGCAGCCCGATTGAACTTTGTGGTGATGGCTGCTGATGCCGTCCAAAGTGGTTCCGATGATGGCTTCTAGCTGAATGTCAGAACTTTGTGGTGATGGCTGCTGGTGATGGCTGCTGATGTTGTCCGAAGTGACTCTGATGATGGCTTCTAGCTGAATGACACTGGTATGATGACTGCTTTTTTTAAGAAGATTGTGGGGGACCTGAAAAGAGAATATTTTTTCAGAGAATGGAATTGAAACAATGACTGAAATGGAAACATTTTATAAAAGATGAAACATTTTCAAAAAAATACTTAGAGTTGGTAACATAGCTCACCTTGATGTTCCACAATTTCGAAAGATATAGCTGGATTGGGTTTGCCTGTATCAATCGTCCCCAAGAAAACGAGGGCGTACTTCCCTTCACTAAAATGTTGAATATACTGGGCGTAGGTTTCGGTGACCCTTTTAGGCAGGAATGTCACACCCTCCTTCAGCTCTATGAGGACCGTCTTCCCAAACTTTGATGATACTACTTTTGCTGCCAATATGGGGTGCGGTAATCCAATTGGGAGCTGCTGAAGTTTGATGATCGGTTTCTGCTCCTTCTTCTCTACAACCGAAACAGCATTCAGCTTAGTGAAATCCATCTACAACAATGAGTAGTTCATTGATTTGGGAAAATTACTATTTTCATTGATATTACTTGCACAAAGATATCTTTGACAAAAAATCACGTAAACTTATTGAAACACATGTGTAACAAAGAGCAGTTGATTTGGAATTAAATACTATAATCACTTGCACAAGCTGAATTGTTATAATTGAAATATGTGTAAAGGTGTCTACAACAAAGAGCAGTTTATTAAAATTACTATTTTCATTGATATTACTTGCACAAAGATATCTTTGACAAAAAAATCACGTAAACAAAAGAGTAACTTATTGAAACACAGCTGCAGCAAAGAGTAGTTGATTTGGGAAAAATTGAATACTATTATTACTTGCACGAGCTGAATTGTAGTTATTGAAATATGTATCTTTGGCAAAATAATGCGCGCGCACACAAAAAAGCAGTCGTTGAAGTCTACAGGATTATCGAGAAAATTCAAAAGATTTTTTCGAAAATTATTCTTGAAAGAACACGGTTACATTAAGAAATGTACTTACATTTAATTATTGAAGTGGCACAAACACTTGATAGATAATCTTTCAACGTGAACGCTGGAAGAATGCACAACTTGATTGCTAGGATTCGATGTGAACGTCGATCTCGGAACTGAATTTTGCTTACCGATTTTCTTGTTTATATAGTTGATGTCTGATAACATTCTCGAAAACTGTAGAATGTGATGACACAAACAAGTTAGTTCACATAGCCGTTTGTGGTTTTGGGGCGATAAGCAATATTCTCGAGCAATCGACAAACAACTCATTCTCACGCTTGTTCAGTTGTTGTTTTTCATTGCTGATAACACGCGATAAATAAGTCGACATTTCTGAAGGATGAATAACAATCAATTTATAGGGAATTATTTAATTCATCATCGTATTTTACAATTATTTTCATTGAAAGTATCATTATTACACATACTGCTATCAGGAATGCAATGATTGGAATTGTACATGGGTCTATTTTCCTTCGATTTTTCTCCTCTCCCCAAAGTGACGGTATGGCAGCGATGATTACTGCAGCATCTCTGCTTCGAATATTCTGGAATTCACACTTGGACCTCGTATTCTTGGTGGTATTGTTAGCAAATAGGGGTAATTTTGTTCTTTTGCTACCAGATGCTCTCATAACTATCATAAATTTCATCTCGATGGATACGGTTATGAAATATTCCTTGGAGCAGATAATTTACTGATGGGTTGAATCCTTCGTAAAGGGTATCTGCTTTGCGGGATATTTCGATTGAATACTCTATCGCAAATATTCAAATTATTCAACTGCTTCACAGCATTCTCTTTTTCTTCATAAAATTGGATATCTCTGTTCAATTCTCGAACACGCCTAACGAATTCCCCCAATTTTTGTCTGTAGTCTTCGGATGCCATTTTAATACTATTCAAAATCAGCGTGTACTTGTCTATTATCATAAAATTACCCCCCTCCTAAGCGATGGATGGAGTGGCATCGCACCATGGTAGACGCAGACTCTGTAAAAACTAATGAAAATATGTTTTTTTATTTCCAACGAACGAAATCGTACGATAAACAAAATAACGTTTGAAAAAAATCGAACGCGAGGAAGGAGTGGCACCCCATGACTCCATCGCTGTCCTCACGACATCGATTGCTACATACCCTGCACACCCTGTATATCCTGCGATTGCTGCATACCCCGCGGTCTGCAGCCATGTTTTTTTCTTTAATGTTGCACACCCCGTAGTAGACATTTTTCTCTAACGTCCACGCCCCCCCGCACGACCATTTTTCTTCAATGTTGGACACCCCGTAGTAGACATTTTTCTCTAACGTCCACGCACCAGCGGCTATTTTTCTTTAATGTTGCACACCCCGTGTATTTTTCGTCAATAAAATTCATCATCATTATTATTATCTCACTTTCTTTCACGATTTGTTTTTGTCGAGCTGTGGTCTGCGGCCATCTCTGCGGCCATCTCTGCGGTCATCTCTGCGGCCTGCGGTTATCTCACTCACGATTTTGTTTTTGACGAGCGCTCGCTCTGCGGTCAGGCGACTTCCGCCCCAAAGGTACCATTGTTTATCTACTCACACAGAATATTATTAAAAATAAATACTTCATATTAACAAACCGTTTCTGTGGGCCTTAGTTCCTCCCAGACGCTTGAAACCTCATAAAAAAATTACCGAACTTTTGTTATATTCGAAGTCTTCTGCTTTATATATGATGTTTGGGGGGCTATTTTAATACCTTTCGTGTACAGCCAGACCAATCCGAAGGGCCAAACATTCTCCTAGACACAATCAAAGTTCCGCTGTAAGTGCGAGTGTAGGGGCATTATGCAAGCGCTTGAGCGTGAGCGAGAGCAATATATTATGTTTTCAGAACTACTCTATAGTGTAGCCGCTGAAAAGATAGAATGATCACGTGAACGGCACGCACTCTCTTTGAATGTTCCTCTCCCCAATGTTATAAGTCCGATTTACACCACTCAACAAAAACGTCGCCGCCTCCCATCAACTCTTGGGATGCTTTTTTATAAGTGTTCATTATTACACCTTTCTCCTCTACAGTTGAATATCTTTTTTTTTGATCTTTTTCTTGGAGGTGAAAGAGTGTTTCCATCCATATTATTTAATTAACGTAACACACGTAAATACAAAGCACAAATGAGTACAGTACAGCGTGAACAGTTCTTCATTTATTTCAGTTTAGGAGGCGTGGCTATGCAGGCATCTACTTTTCACGCGTCCTTGAATTCTATCTTTTGAACAGCCCGACTAAGTAGTTATGAGGTGTGTAGTTGTTCAGTGTGTGTTGTGCTTCTGTCGTTATTGCGTTTTTCAACTAAAGTGAGTGGAATAGAAGTATTTGCAGTGCTTTATTTTTAATGAATACAATGGCAGAATTATCAAACTGTGTTTTGTGTAATAATTCTGGGGATAAATTGATATTGTTCACTGAAGAAACATTAAAAAAGTGTCAAACTATCTTAAAACTCAGACAAGAACATAACCTAAAATTTAAAGACGTTGTTTTACCAGTGGAATTGTATGAAAGTGGTTATCATAGACAATGTTATAAATCATTTACTGGGTTAATGAAAAAATATTATGTAAAAAAATCGTCCGATGTTACAGAAGATTCAAGTTCAGCGTCTTCTTCAAGATCTCCTTCTACAGAAGGTATAGAGCCCCAACCATTGATTTCACAGCCTTCAAATCCAGCAGCTACTCTTTTACCTGACCCCTCTACAATATCTCAGTCAACAGTTTTATATGACTTAACTGAACCAGCTCCATGTACTTCCCAAGATAATAATGAACAGTTAGAAAATGCTGATTCAACTTCTGAAATTAATATTCCAGTTGAAGATGAAGCATCTATTAAATCGAAAGATGTATGTTGTATTTTTTGTGACCAAAAAACAAAAATACAAATCGAAAAGACTGCCTTTGTTTTCATCCGAAAAAATTTTTTTTATCAAAATTTCAGCTTGAAGATGAAAATACTACCGAGTTGATTAATAAAATCACAAATTATGCTCATCCGAAAGTCTATTATCATCATATCTGTGAAGTAAACTTTTCTTATGAAATTACACAAAATAAAAATACATTAAAAAGTCATTGGCATGATCTTCGTGAGCATCATCAAGGCGTATTTGATGAAATGTGTACGTTTATTAAAAAAATATAATTGAAAAAGGAAGGATTTATTTTTTGACTTATCTTCACAGATATTACATGGATTTGTTTGAGGAAAGTGCAGCAGAAAATTGTGAAGAAATTTCAGGAAATTTCACACCGCATAATTTAGAGGTTAAAATAATGAAGGTATTCAGTGAAGATATTGAGACTTAATTAAATAATAATGGAAGAAGATCATATTTTTACTGCATTTCTATATTTTTGTATTACTATAATAATAATAATAAATTGTCATTCAACTCAATAATTGTTGAAAACAAACCCTTTGTAGGCAAAAAAATTTATTGTTTCGGGGAGCTTATTAAAAATTTTAATTGTGTCTGGGAGAATGTTTGGCCCTTCGGATTGGTCTGGCTGTACACAAAAGGTATTAAAATAGTCCCCCAAACATCATCTATAAAGCAGAAGACTTCGAATATAACAAAAGTTCGGTAATTTTTTTATGAGGTTTCAAGCGTCTGGGAGGAATTACCGCCCACAGAAACGGTCTGTCAATATGAAATATTTATTTATAATAATATTCTATGTGACATATATAAAAATCAGCACTTCGAATTTAACAAAAGTAAGTTATGTTTTTGTCTACCTTTTCTACCTGCTACCTGTGAACGGGCCGCCTAGTCAAACTAGTTAGTACACACACACTCTTGAACACATAAAAGAGTGTCTATACCGTAAAATTCGTTACTTCAAAAATAAGTAACGTCTGGAGGCCCTGGGATCTTACTCTATAAGCCACTTACCAGTTTCAGGAGAGCGTCTGTAGTGAAAAGTCCTGCTCTGAAACCGAATTGGGGGCAGGCCAGTAGTCTTTCGATATATGAAGAGAGTTTAGAATCTCTAGAATTTTTCCTATTCGTGGAATAATGTAAACTGGGCGATAGTTATCAATAACTTTTATGTCGCCCTCTTTTGGAAATTGATAATGTTTTGGAAATTCTGAGACAGGAAATGTAACAAAAATTGAATAATGTGGAGGGTGGTGGAAGCAATAGCTTCAATAATATAAGTGTTCACCCCACAATAGTTCAGGCAGTCCACTTCAGCTGACACAGAGAATATTTGACCCTTCAGGTCGATATAAAAAAATTATTGGAATAAGAATCAATAATTATCAAAATAAGGAAATAAGAAATAAGAATGTCCAAATGATTCGGGAATATTTTGCCAACGTTCTCCATTGATATGTGTAAATCATTCGAAGGCAAAAAAATTCACAAAGAAGAAAACATAATCTATCTGAAACAGCTTCTTCCGGCTGCTTTTATATCGTGATGAGCACTGAGTTACATAAAAATCAGTTCTGCTCGTTAACTTTCTATATCAGTCACTCGAAACTTCTATTAAACAAATACCACTAACATAATATTTCTAGAAAAATAGAGACTGAAAAAAAGCACTCATCGGGATAACATTCCATTCCAAAATCCAGACAAGCTTGTTCCGTTCAGAGAAAAATATCCGTTGGGGTCATCATAGGATGACTTATAAAACTTTCCCACTATATAAACCAAACATCATCGGGGAAATCGATCTTGAGCTAATCTACCGATTCACTCAAACTAGACACAAAACTTGGTTTAGTATATTACAGCAATTAAATACTCTGTTCGGAGGAACTTCTGTTTTTTTTGGGTTTTATTTGGAGAGCTTTCATGAGTAACCATGTAGACGAGAGACATATTCCTAGTGAATAAAGATCACATGTCAACACTGATGCAACTTCTTGTATGACTCTAGAACACAAAAATATTAGAACTAATATGCTTGAAAATACCCATATTTGTTTACTGAAACCAACACATAAGTGTTGAAAAAGGTATGGCGAATTTCTCTATGATAGAATAAAAATAGTTTGCGATTCGTTGGGAAAAATGAATGAAGAGATTGACTTCATGATATCGATATTGGAAAGAAATGATTGTTCAGAGGATTCAATGAAAATACATCGACGTAAACTGAAAAGCGTAACACACCCCACAGTGAAGACATTTATTTATTTATTCATTTATTGCCCAACAGAAATTCCAATTACAGGACAATGTACTAGAATAACAATTTCAAAAAGCTCTATATGTAGGTACATAATCGAACAAGAAAGTACTATCAACAGCCATCACCACTATTGTTTTGAAACATAATACAAACCTTTTAAATATCAAGTTGGTTATGTCGTGGGTTTGAACATGACATTGAACTTATCTAGAATTACAGAAATACTATAATGAAAGATATCACAATCCTCAGAAATCAGATTAAAATTTGAACACATAGAGTACACAGGTGATTTCAGTAAAGCATTCGTTCTTGGCACACTGCAATGAAATGTGAGACGTCTGCGTGAATTCAGTTTTGGCACATGAAAGTTAATTTTATCCAATAAATATGGTGAGTCTATCTTGCCTGGTAGTAAACCAAAAAGAAACGGTAACCCTTTATTGATTCTTCTGATCTGTAGACACTGTATTTTGAATCGTTCGAGCAGTATAGATTGGTCAATTCCTCGATTAGGATATATATAT